>CM040119.1:50101244-50621035 GCA_022559845.1 Amorphophallus konjac | reverse complement strand
TTAACTGGAGCTTAATATTTAATGTGTAACAATAAATGCTCTCCATCTATTTATTCTTCAACATAACAGCCTACCGTCTGCCATTAATACTGCTGTAATACATTTTACATTGAATATGTTTCCTCCAGTTTTAGTTACGCCTTTACTTATGAGAAAAAAGGTAAACAGAGTAAATGGAAGGAGAAAATGTTACAGCATGTACCGTTTTTTCTCCTTTTGGCTCATTAGATCAGCAGAGTTTTATTTTTTCTCCTGATCAAACCTCCATCCTATTTTCACAGCAAAAATGAGAGAAAATGAAGCGCACGGTAGAAATAAAATGAAGGCTTTAATATATCCATTCCAAAAGGACATTTTCAATATGGCAAAAGGTGAGCTATGCGCAAAAAATTCACCATTTAATGCCTTTGTGACAAGACCATTAATTCTGTCTCAAGCCTTGGTCCGTTCGCCCATCGAATTCATGTCATGCCTGCTTAGACGAATCACGAGAGGAAGTTACGCATTGACGTGACCTATATACACCGCATGCGGTATACAAAGCATTTCTCGTTAGTATAAGTAGTTGCAAATCCGTTTGGGGTTGAAGTTGAAGAATAGAGGTTAAGATCACATAACAAAAGATTCGATAGTCCATAAATTCTTAAATGGTTTCACCTCATCAATCCCAAGTGAAGCTTTTAACCTAAATTCAAATCTAACTCAAACAGTTGAACTGAAGTCAGGCTGAGGTATACAGTTTGGGGTTGAATGTGGGGAGGTCAACACTTGAATGCTAAGGTCAGATAAAAGGACACAACTGATCACATGAAAATTAAATTATACCATGGATTTAAATATGCACCGCATTATCTTTGTTTTCAGATCTCTACGTCTCTTTCCTTCTCATGTCTTCTCTTGTGCAGGTGCTCACTATTTGGTTTAAACCATAAGAAGTTAAATCAAACGGTTCAGTTCGAGAAATAATTTGGTTTGGTTCAGTCTAACGAACTTTCAGACCGTACAGATCGAACCAAACTGCATACTCCAAATTATTTTGAATCTATAGCCTTTATATTATATGCTATTCAAAGTCGGTTGTACGCAGAACTAGATAGAGAGAGGCCATAGGCGCCATAACAAGATTCCCACCCTTACCCGTCTGTTAGTCATGGGCTGGCCCATTAGTCGCACCTACATTTGGGCTATCGGGCCATCTGCAAGTGGCTGACCGTCAACCAGAGAGAAATAAATAAATGCTCGCTGGGGTAATAAAAAGGACGCGAATCCCGCACAAAAGGGTCACGCCCTTTTCTAGTCCCCCCCGTGTTCGGGTTTAAAGATCTGTGGCCACATAACGGGTGTGCACCAAGTATTTCTCCCTAAGAAACAGCATTTGGATTTTAAAAAAAAGACTGGCTGCCCCAATGAACACCTTTGGGCTGAACAAGTACTCGACTATATAGCGGTTCGACCAGGTCCATTTTAAAACAAAATATGCATATTCACCACAGGCATGAGACGGCCTGATTGCGAACTACATGCCATGCCCACTTCAGGCTTTCAAATCCAGTGAACCATGACGAGGGGAGGATCATACTGGAGGCCGTAAGAGGATTGGAAGAAGGCACACCCAATTTTGGCAAATGCAAAACTGCCCAGGTGCACTATAATTCTCAAAAGAAAAAACTGTACAGTAAGATACCTTCTGTAATCTAATTGTGAACCATTCAATTCAATCAGCCCCCACCACCCTTCCCCCACCCCCCAACAACGCCGACATTTTTCTCGCCTTGCTCTTTTCTAGACAATATCTACAGTAGCCACAGGGGGGGCACACCGGCGCACATCAACCGAAGCCGAATCCTTCGTTGGCCTCGTGGATAGCAAGAAGCAACCTCTCCTGCAGCTGTTCCTTGGAAGAGTACTCGGGCAGATCCAACTGATTGAAACTGCAACCAAGACACAGACTCGACAGGTTCAATTCCCAGATCGCGCACAAAAGCAAGGGAAAAAATCTTGACAACAGTGCTAAGTTGCTCGCATAAGCAAATGTTACATGTCTAAAGATAACTTTGTGGATACCACTATGAACTGACTACTATGTATATTCACTATCTTTCCGAATGGCGTGATTAAAACTATGCGCTGGAAACGTGTGAACCGGGGATATTCTAAAAGTTCAAACGATGAGCACAACAAAGTTAGAGAACTCAAGAATCCAAAGGTAGAACATACCAGGTATGAGCTGAAGGTAGGTGATTGGTGCTGCCATACGCTTTGTGTATCTGGAATCTTTGAGGACCGGAAATTCCTTGCAACGCGCTGAAACCTTCCAAGGGTACCTAAGGAATTTGCAACGTCGGTAATCTGAGAGTTGTAGTAAAAAAATTTCCAAAAGCAAAGATACGAGGGTGACAATGCAGCACCGAACATTTCTCATGGACCCATGAACAAATTCCGCATGTAAAATGAGTGGCAACTTATATACAGGCACATAGTCTTATACAAAGGCTACTACTTGGCCCAATCAACTAAAGAGCATCCAGTTTTCACAACACCAATGAAACAGAATGAATGCATCAAAGTTTGAACGTCTAAGAAGTAAAAGAAAATCAGGGCAATCATATGGTAACATGAACTTGGAATAACAGTTGAAGGTTATTCATGATCACCAGTCTATCAATTCAATTGCAAGCCTTTTTGATAAGCTAGGCAATAAGATTCACATCTGAAACTCTACTCTCCTAGCAAGCTTGGTGCTCCGTAAGGAAACACTCGGTTACTGACCAAAGCAGTCACACAAAAAAAATATCAGTATAAGAGTCAGAAAATTTGTACTGTTTACCACTCCAGGTGTATTGCCATGCCACTGTATTATCCAATGGCACCTAAAAGAATGACAGGGAATTTTGCATGACAAAGCAGGTAAACGTCCAGAAAAGAGAATGCCATTCAAATGAGCTTCGCCACAAGAATGTAACCCAACTAGTGCAAAAGAATATTTCATGGTATCCCAAACACTAGAAATGGAAACTGAAAAAAGATAATAAACCATAGTGTGCGTTGGTGCATTAGTGGAACCTTTGAGGTGCCAGTGACGAATTGCAGAAGTCGAGCTTTGTCCTCTTTGCTGAAGCCTTGAACCACCTCCCAGAACCACTGGATCACAGGAGATACATTGTTGTAGCCTGAGTACTCAGTATTCACCCTTAAGTCATCCACTGCAGCATTGCGACACATTTAAAGCCATCATAATTTACACAAATGAAAGTTCCCAAGTGGTATCACAAAAAAGAGAAACTTTTAAAGTAATTTCGGAATTACAGTCAATATCGGGAAGCCCACTGATCAATAACTCCAGCTCTTTGTCATTAAAAATTGATATCAAATCCTTTGGAATTAAGTCATTGAATCCCTCCATAAATGCATTTATTTGTGGGCGAATAGCAGTTGTTAGACGATGTTCCGCAACAAGGTCAACATATTCATGCTTATTTTCTTCAGTGACCTTCATATTTCGTCCCCCGGGAATCAACTCATAATCAGTTACCTGCGAGAAAAATATACATATATAAGATCAACCACAAAATAATACCAATAAAAATTCAGAAAAATGTAATAAATCTGTGTCAAGGCTATCTTGCATGTGAACATATCTTGCTCATGGCAGAATGCACTGAATTAAGTGAAATTAGAACAAAATAAACAATGGAGATCATTCATCATTCATCATTCATCATTCAACATTAATCTTTTTGTGTTAGTAGATCTCAAAGAATTATTTAGGTCAATGACTTTGGTTTCCTGGTTTAAATTTTTGCTGTTTATTTTATCTATTGAAGCATACTCTATAGTTAACCCACTCCATGCCAACATATGAGGCCTACAGCAAACTTAAGGGGGTGTTTGCATTCCTATGTTTCCAAAGGAAATAAAGGACAATGGCAGACATTTTCCTGAAAAGTTAAAATTCATGGGAAATGAATTACCAGGAAGAAAAAACACATTGTAAACTTTTAGGTTTGGGAAGTAGAAATATGTTTGTATTCTCAGATGGGGAAGAGAGAATAAAGGGGAAGTGGGAAGTGGAATATATGTATGATAATGTCCCAAAATGAGACAGTTGCTTTTACCTCAGCACGCTCGTACAGAATAAGTTTCTCCTCATCCGCATCCATGGTGAACGTAAGATCTAAAACATCACTTATATCATTCTACAAAAGAGAACAAAACAACATGAGACAAGAAGGGATAATAAGACATGCCCTTAATCCAGTTCACTCCAATGGATGGATCTCAAACAATGACAGATCATACTCAAGCATCCACTTTAAGTTTTTGAAGTATTCAGGGTCAACAGCCTCAATGTCAAGATAGGTTACTTTGACCCCAAGGATGTGTTTATAGAAAGATCTAGTGAAATGTACATCCAGAAGCTGACCATCAAATAACGCCTTGCCAACCTGAGAGAAAGGGACGGAGGGAGAACATATTAAAAATGAAAAAGCTCGAGGAAAACACCCAATGAATGATACACATGATAAGGGGCATACCACTCGCCCAACAAATTTGAAGTAAGAGAGATGTTCCGTCTGGTACACAGAATTAGGATTTGGCTGAAATGTTGATTCATTGCCCACAGTTGTGAAAAGAAGGGCACCCTTGTCAAAGATTACACGGATAGCAGCTGATACCATTCCCGAGTAAGCCCACCTGCATCAATACCTTCCTCCCCTTGGAAATGAACTGTCAACCTTCCTTTCAGATCTTGTGGTGACCGCATGCGAAGCTGGTTATATGAGTCTTCAAGAATATATGCTCTCCTCACTGAAATTCTAAGAGGGCCATGATGATGATCATGTTGATGCTTTATTTTTGAACGAAAATGAGCACGTTTATTGTCAAATCAATAAATCGAGGGACTTTCAACATAAGAGAGAATGATTTCTCAAGTAACCCAGGGTTTTGCCTGATGAAGGCATTTAAAAGCTTTCTATGCTTTTCTGAGAACTTTATGAAAGTACTGTTCTTTTCTTCAATTTTGGTGTGGGCTCCAGACAATTTTTGCCCAGTCGTGGAAGTTGAAGTATCCTCAAGATCAGAAGTCGAGGTGCCAAGGTCAGGAGGAGGTGATTGTTCAGGATGCAATTTTTCACATGTCACAAAGAAAGATTCTATGTATGGCAAAATATTCTGGGTGCCAGCTGGAAGTGGAGGCATAACGTTCACATTTGTGAAGGCATTTCCAGCAGACATACTGGCTAAATCCAATGCAGATTCTGAAGAACTCTCTATTTTGCTGATGCAATTACTCAATTGTCGCCATAATGGATCCAGAGCTGCATTTATACCCCAAGCCTGAGAAAGAGCTACACCATGATCCTTTTCTGGGGGACGATGAAGTTCCTTCCCCTTCGCACTCAAAGTGGCAACAAGAGAACTCAAGGCCAGCAGAACCCTCAAGATAGAATTTCCATCAGTAGAAAATGAGCTCAATATAGCCTTCTCTGCTTCCTCATATTGCCGCAATTCACTTAGTGCTGAAGCTATTAAGCTTTGGACTGAATTTGCCAGCTCTGAAATAAATAAATGACAATGGGCAGGAGCGATTGCCACAATCTTCTTCAATATCTCGGCTACAAGAACATAAGCACTATCTGACAATCTACAGAAGAACATATAGTTATAAGATGTTAAATATAGACCAGCACAACTTGAGAACTAAAATTGTCAAAAGAATATGGCCAAACATTGGCAAAAAGTAACAAGAAAACTTAGCATACCTTGAGAAAAAATTGAACAAGGGAAAAGCACTAACAAGCAACTATTAAAGCAACAGTTATCCAATATTAAAATAATGTATTTTTCCTTGAGAAAAAAATAAGCAAATACTGGAAAAATATAAGCTAGCAACACATCATCATAAGCTGCAGGCAGCTTTCATTCAAACAAAAAAAAATGGTAGTCACCTTCTAGATCATCATATAACTAAAAATAATACCATGAAAAAATATACAAATGGTTCAAATAGAACTGCAACGCTTAATTGCAGACATCACTTCAAACTACGATAACGTGTTTTTCGCTCTTTGGCTGACAGTTTCCCTAAAGAAGAGCGCATATCCCTACATCAAACTTTCTTCTTTCTTCTTTCCCTCTTAGTCTAGAGGTTGCTAGTTGCATGAACTTTACCTTGTTGGCCTCATGGAACTGTTGATAGACCCTCTTGGCCAACGTTTCATCTTGCTGCCAAGGTACTTGTCACCAATGCTGTCAGTACCTTCTAATACACAATCTTAGGCATATGACCTACACAAGGTCTAAGTGTTCCAAGATCCTGGTTATACAACCCCCAACACAAACTTGATTATTGATACATGCTATATTAAAAGTTTATCCAAAAGTCCCTTACCATCCATGATAAGTCATGTTTGGATACCAATCTAACTCCTTAAGCAAATCCTGAACTGATACTGACCCTCGCAGCCATGGATGGCAGTGTCGGTTTCGGACTCGATTTCGGCTGAGTCTGAAACCGAAACGACTCGATTTTGATTTCGATTTCGGCCGAAACCCAATGAAAAGGTTCAAAAAAACATCAAAATAAGTCTAAAAAATCAGAAACAAATCGAAAAAATATAAATAATCACATGAAAATCAGAAAATTCATTAGACATGTATTTGACTGTAAAAAAATTAGATTAAGTGCAATAAACATGAATAGGCATTGAAATTCAAACATTGAATATGTTAAACTAATATTCTTAAGTAAATACTAAGCATGAAGTGGGTTCAAGCATTACAATAAACCTAATTAGACAGTAAATGTTACAAAAATTAAATGATCATTACCTAAATGATGATACACTAATATGGATAATAACAAGAAGAACCTTCTCCCTCGTCGTCTGACTCTTGATGTTGATACCCATAAGAAGGTTGCATGTATTGTGTATATTCAGTATTCACTATAACCAAACAATGAGGTAGCCAAGTCATGCATCCCTTTTGAATCCCCCTTGGAGTGTAAGGTTGTTGGCTTGATTCGAATCCAGAATCAGCATAAGAATCTTGAGGATCAGAAGAGGAACTGGATGGAACTGGAATTCTAGTTCATGACCCGAACCATAAATGGCTGCTTCCTGTTGGCCACCTCTGTAACTTGATGGATGCCCATATTGGCTCTGTGAATCATATTCTCACTCACTATGACTGTATCCTCGGCTTGTGTCTGCGTGGAAGGAGGAAGTACCACCAGCATTGCCACCGCCCGTAATAGCACCTGCAGCTGTACAGGGATCATCATCAGCAGAACCATAAGAAACAAGTCACCTTTTAGCCTTTGGGGATGTTTTTTTCTGTTTTGGTGTGATTTTTTCAATCACCTTTGATTTTCCCCTTGACGTGTGCCTCACATAAATCTGCTTCAACTGCTCAATTATCGGGTCCTCTCGAGCAGTAGCACTAGTCCTCTCAAACACCCCATGTACTGATGTACTTCTTCTTAAGGATGGAGGTGGCTTGACCATTCTAGGAGTGACTGGCCTGCTATCTGATTCTGAGTGTCTAGCTTGCTCGATTTCAGACTGCTCCTTAGTGTCATGAACAAACAAAGTTGGGTCCCTTCTCTGGTGCGCATGAGTCTCTCTGGCCCTCTTTGTTGCTCTTTTGAATTTTGAATCTCTTGACTCATCTTCATCTAGTATGCCATCTGCCCATGTTCTATCATCAACATAAAAAACGGATTCATCAACCTGCTCTCGTGTCTCCACCCAAGACTGCAAGGGATTGTCATCATCAAATAAAGCGTCCACATCAATTTCTGGAGTTGCATCCTCTACGACGCGTTTGTCCCTCAACTGTTGTCTTAACTTCATATTTTTTATTCTCAGTCTCGTATTGTAGTGGCAGTAAATCAATTTTTCTAACCGTTCAGCCTTTAGCCGATTGTGAACCTTTGAGTGTATAGGACTGAACGTGCTCCAATTTCTTTCACATTGACTTGCCGATGTTGTATGACTGAGCACCCTAATTACAATGAAAGCCAATGCATTACTGCCCACATCTCGGTTGTTCACCACTATCCACCAGTCAGCTGTTCCACCAACTATAAACAAATAAATGTAAGATGTACTAATACATATTGAGGTTAAGAAAGTACAAAAATAAAATATACCTGGACTCACTCTTCCCACAGCGTATTACAATTGAGAGTCAGAATATGCCCTCATTCTATAATAGTTCATCTACAAAGATAAAGTAATAGATTAACATAATGGCGTAAATAAATTCTATACCTCTTATTGATAAAATCAATAAAGGCCAACCTCTACTTCGGCCCGAAGTCTCTTTTCCGGTGTCCTCGATAAACGACCAATGACTTTTAAAGTGCCTTGAAGCACCTCGCTATCAACATGTACATTGGCATCGTACATAAATCGAGGGTTGATGAAATAACCTGCATTTGTGTATAGTTAACTAAATGTTAGATATAAAATAACCTAGGGCGAGTTTGATAAACGGTTAAAGTCGACAGGGATGAGATATCCCTGGGCGGGTGACTTGCTCAAATTAAGAGACAGAATGGCTCACTCGAGGTCGACCTATATCCATTACCCCCCTGGAGGTCGACCTGCCCCTGGCATACCCTGGGCAAGTCGACCTGGGACCTGGCCAGGTCGACCTGCCCAGGCTCCCAGGCTCCCAGCAGCCCTAAGCTGCCATAGCCTAGTCATCCTACTCGGTTACTCTAATCTATACCTACACTTATCCTGTGTTAATCTATCCTGTAGTCAAACTCGCCCCTAAAGAACGATGTATCAATACAATTAATCACTCACCAGCTGCATGCAAGTCGTGGTGTAATGTGTTGTCCCATCTCTGGTCAATAATTTTCCACCATTTTGCATATTCTCTGGGAAGGAATCCGGCAACTCTAATTTGGCACGATCCATGACCTCGTACAGATATCCCATATCATTCTTCTCATCGCCATCCACCATTCTTAGGACCTTCACGAGGGGTGTGACTACTTTCATGTACCGTGAGACCATGCCTCAGAATTTGTTGTATTCCACGATATGGCAGACATCCATATATTCTATCTAAGCATCACCATTAGACTTGTCGATGTATTCCCGCAGGGCATTGTGGTACATGAAAGCTTTCAGCTCATTCTTATACCTGTGCAAAGAAATGAAATTTGAATCAAGTACAGATCATATCTATAAGGATAAAGTTTCCGATCCATAGCCTCAATCTTATACCTGTGCAAAGACTCCAAAGAAATAAAATTCGAAGCAAATCTGGTTGGCTCTGCACGGATGATATCTCGCCCCCCACTCGCATGCTCCCTGAACATATTCAATATCTTAGGATGGCCACAAATATACTGTGTGATTTTTTGTGCCTTGTCAATTGTCTTCTTCACATGATTTTCCTTCCCTATGTCTTCAAGTATCAGATCCAGACAATGTACTGCTACACATGGGAGCCAATATAAATGCCCGTGCTTCTGCATCAATTTCTTCCCTGCAGCCTTATAACTGACTTCATTATCAGTCACTACTTGCACAACATTCTCCTCTCCAATTTGATCTACCATCTTATCCATCAAACTAAACAAATAATTGATATTTTTTTCATAATTTGATGCATCTACAGATTTAACAAATATTGTACCTTCGATGCAATAGACCAAAAAGTTAATCATGGACTTCTTCGTGATACCAGTCCAGCCATCACACATGATGGTGCATCCTCTCTCCATCCATATATGCTTGAAGCTTTCAACCCAATCATGGAGCTCAACCTCTCCCTCAAGGCCACGCCCGTATATGTCACGACGTGATAGGACCTTCAAGTCAGGGCCAGCATCTGCTATGGCATCTAGTATAGGTTGAAAATATTCACTTGAAGCTGCATGTGCAGGGACACCTGCATGAAAAAACCATTTACAGATACTTTTAAATGCATGCCCTGCAACTTCTGCTGATTTTTTGACCCCTCTCAGTGCTTCCTTGATTTTAGGTTGTGTAGCATGGGACGTTCTGTGCAGATAGTTGTCCATGGGACCTGCTCTCTGCGGGACAGCACCAGTGTTAGGACGTCGTGCAACTGTACTGGAGTAGGTCCTTGAACCCATACCCGCCTTTCCTTTCCTTCGAGCGGCTTGTTAACGCTCCCTTGCTTCAGTCAGCTCTGGATAAGAATCCTCAGTGCCTTCCTTATCATCATCCCTCCTAACCCTTCTGCCTGAAATCTCCTCAGCAATTTCAGCCTCATCTTCAGCCCTTTGTTGCATCCTCTCCTTTTTGCCCAGAAGACATTGGCGCATTTCTTCTCGGACCTCTCGGGGACATCTGTCACATTGTTTCACCTCTCCTCTTATCCCTGTCAAATGTTGCTTTCCTCTAGTAATTCTGCCATGTAACTCCTTACCACAGTAATTGCATTTAACTTTTCTTCTCTTAACATCAACTAAGAAGAGGTGAGCCCACCCCGGATCCTCATGCCCTTGCTGCTCCTGACTTTGTTCACGTCTAGACATGATGCTACATTAAGACAGTCAAAGACAAATAATTATAAGTACAATGAAAAAAAATGCAATTCAACATAATAGAGCTTCAAATTATTCGATGAAGCTTAATTAAGCTTCGATTGAGCCTAAGTAAACCTAATTAGACAAAAGTCCCAATTTTAAAGAATTAATTGGGGCTTAATTATCAATTAAACCCTAATCACCCTTCATAAAATTTAATTACCAGCATGCTCCCACCCCAAATTCTTCAATGAAGCTTAATGGAGCTTCAATTGAACCTAAGTAAACCCAATAGACAAAAGCCCCAATTTTAAGAAACTAATTAGAGCTTAATTATCAATTAAACCCTAATCACCCTTCATAAAATTTAATTACCAGCATGCTCCCACCCCAAATTCTTCAATGAAGCTTAATTAAGCTTCAATTGAGCCTAAGTAAACCTAATTAGATAAAAGTCCCAATTTTAAGGAACTAATTAGGAGTTAATTATCAATTAAAACCTAATCACCCTTCATAAAATTTAATTACTAATATGCTCCCATCTCAAATTCTTCAATGAAGCTTAATTTAGCTTCAATTGAGCTTACATAAACCTGATTAGATAAAAGTCTCAATTTTAAAGAACTAATTAGGGATTAATTATCAATTAAACCTTAATCACCCTTAATAAAATTTAATTACTAGTATGTTTCCACCCCAAATTCTTCAATTAAGCTTAATTGAACTTCAATTGAGTCTAAGTAAACCTAATTAGACAAAAGTCCCAATTTCAAGGAACTAATTAAGGTTTAATTGATAGTCTTAACATATTTCATTGTTTAAAATTAACCTACAACAGAAAAACTAACCTACAACAAAAAAAACTTTCAACCCAACCAAAAAAACACAAAACTATTTACCTCAAGAAAACGCAGCTACACAGCAGCAACACCCAACACAGTAGCAGCAGTCCCTCAACAGCAGCAGCAGCCCCTGCAGCACAGCAGCAGCAGCACCCAACAGTCCAACGCAGCAGGACCTTTCTCCCTTAGATCTGAGGGAGAACACGAAGTGAACTTTTACGTGGGTTTCGGGCCGAAACCGTCCAATTTCGGGCCGAAACCGTCCGGTTGCGGTCCGAAACATGTAAGTTTCGGGCGAAACCGATATCGATTTCGCCCGAAACCATTAAAATTATTTTTTTTAGTTTTGGACCTGCTACAGTGAGCATGTCCGATATCGTTTCGGGCGAAACCGATACGTTTCGGCCGAAACGTATCGGTTTGGGTCGATACTGCCAACTATGCTCGCAGCAGGTTCACTGCCACCTTACAGGCATTCATGTCATGCAAGCAACCAGTGAGAAAACAATGAAACTATGACATATCCTTGGATGTAACAGACATCAGATTGATGGCATTTGTAGGGAGGAGGGGACCGTGAACTTCATTTCTGCACTTGTATATTCCCTTCTTTTTTACTCTTAATATTAACATGGTACCATCCACTTTCAAAAAAAATTTCAGAAAGGGCTGATGATTAAAAATTGATCTTGAGATGATATAACTTCTTTTTTTACTCTTTTTTAGAGGAAGGGGAATAGTGGGGGCCACACCCTCCCTCCGAGAAGGCGCGGCTCGAACCCACAACCTCCTGCGCCTGTGTGCAGGAGGGTGTCAACCGCGCCGAACCCGCAACCTCCTGCGCCTGTGTGCAGGAGGGTGTCAACCGCGCCATCAGGCGGGGGGCATGATATAACTTCTTTTAGCTAAAGGATGATGATTTTATCTTCGAGCATCGATTTTGTGCATAAATGTTTTAAACAAAATGTGCAAACAAAGAATTACATGAAAAAAACATCCATTGCATGTTTCTTCCCTCTCCTCCATCCTACCAAGGGCCGCCTTATGGCTGATCACAGAACTCACAGCAAGCAGTAAGTGACAACCAATGAATATCTTCTCATTGTATGAGTGAGGAATACTATACGGTATTTTTATTTAGGGCTTTTTAGTATTTACCTCCCATAATCTTTCAAAATTACGAAAGCCCCCTAAATCTTCAAACCTTTAGATAAAACCCCATCGAGTTAACAAATGTCTAAAAAAAATGGAATATGCCATCCATTTTGGAGATTATTCCTTCCTATGATATGCCCTTACATTTTTGTTTCCAAAAATACCCTCCCCACCTCTCTCTCTACACCCAGTGGGGTTGGGGGTGCTGGCGCCAGAGGGGGAGGGTTTTTGGGTCATTTTATCACACCGATTCAGCCTTAACCATAGTAAGTTCAGCCCTGTAGACGTCCCCTACGGAGACTGACAGCAGGGCGAGAATATTTGGGGGAATTTTCGCAAAATAGATGGATTAAGGGAGCTTTTTCCTAATTTCGAAAGATTATGGGGGTAAATACTAAAAAACCCTTTTATTTGTTGTCTCCTTGCTGCAAAGCCTGTTACATCTAGAAGTATCTAAAACATATCCATAACAGCAAAGCACTTGCTTGCACTTTTTCCCAATCAACTCCCGGAACATTATACAAAAGACTCATCCTTGCTCAAATTAATAAAAAAATCATTTAGAGCTCATTATGAGAATAAGTATGCCATTTGACAAAAACTGGAGTGGTTTTCATGCCACAGCTTTCCTAACCTATGCTAATGCTAAACTCAAAAAAAAAACACACAAACCCCATAAGAATGAAAATAGCTTTAGAAGAGAAAAAATCTAGACTTAATAGTGTTCCCATAAACAAGTATTACATGCTCAACAGATTGCATGGAATTGTCAGAGACTACATATAAAACAGTCTTCAGAGAAAAACAATCCCACGGAAAGCAACCCCTCTACAAAACCAAGCAAAGAAAGCCATACCTATGACATTGGCCTGATGAAAGAATACGCAAATATCATTTTTTACACAATGTACACAATATTAACCGCCACAAGATTGAAACATCTGAATTAAACCCTCCCCCTCCATAAAAGGGGAAAAAAGAAAAGCACGTCCCATCCCTCTTCCCCCTTTCTGAGAGTAATCATAGTATCAACATTACCAATCCTTGTTAATGCTCACTCTTTCAAGTCTTCCACCCAAAAATAGGCCAAGGAATCTAAACCAAAGAATTCATTATTGTTATTCACCTTCATTGTTAAACGGACACTCTTTCAAATTGTCTATCCAAATATTAAGCTAAGATATGCACACGCCCCTCCCCCAAAAAAAAAAACATTTTCTCCTTGCAGCAATGCTCTCTTTCATTTTCGTTTTTTTCCCCACATGCCATGTCAAAGAGAGCATAATCTTCTGTTTCAATGCACAGGTCAGTAACTTCAATAGAAGTTAATGCAGCATGTAATCAGTTATCTAAAGCAAGCAAAGAAGGGTGTAAAGTCAATCATACGAGGGGAAATGACATCGCAACTTGCAAGCAATGTTTTGTTTATCTAAACAACTGACCACATCCTTACACAATCGCATAGGCCTCTTAATGAAATAATACACAAATATCATCCTCCTCACAACTGCATGAACTTAACCATCACAAGATAGAAATAGAATTGTTAAACACTGAAAAACAAATCTTGTTTGGAGAAAACACACATTTGTGGCCATTAAGTAGCGTGTGCATTATTATTTCCGCGAATTTAGGTTTATCAGATAATTTGGTTTCAAGTACGGGACATTTCCCTATCGACTATAGTCGATGTTTATTTACATCGGCACAAAGTCCGAATACCCTTGATTAACTGTCAAAAATATAATTTTTGACCTCTATAATATCCGATGTGATATTGAGGGTTTTATCTAACAGATTTGATCAAAGAGAAATCACCCATTAGAGATACACATTTGAAGGAGAAAACTAAACATTTCATTTTTTTTATTCACTTTTACAAAATACATGAAACCCCGATCATATAGTTGGGTCATTTGATTTACATTTGACCTTCATTCCACCACTAGCACAAACCATTGAAATTGAGTTTCATAGGGATCAAACATTTTTTGATATATTTGCAAGTTTTTACCCTTCCGCGGTATTTTTACAATTTTGGACCCTTTCTGGGTATTTTCTATAGTCTCGGACCCTTCTGAGATATTTCTGCAATTTTGGACCCTTCTTGGGTATTTCTGCAGTTTAAGATCCTTCCTAGGTATTTCTACAATTTTTGACTCTTCATAAATATTTCTGCAATTTTGGACCCTTCTTGCATATTTCTGCAGTTTAAGAATCCTTCCTAGGTATTTCCACAATTTTTGAATCTTCATAAATATTTCTGCAATTTTGGACCCTTCCGGGCTATTTCAGCAACTTGTGAACCCCTTTTGGGTTTATTTGAGGTTTTAAACCCTTTCTAGGTTTATTTGCAACTGCGGACTGAGTTTATTTGCAATCGTGAACCTTTTTTGGGTTTATTTGAGGTTTTAAACCATATTTTTGGGTTTATTTACGATTGCGGACCCTTTCTGGGTTTATTTGCAATCGTGAACCCTTCTTTGGGTTTATTTGAGATTTTGATCTCTTTCTATATTTACTTGTGATTTTCCCTTGAGTATGGATTTACTTGCAACTTCTAGAAAAGTTCAAGGATATGTGCAGTTTATCCAGACCAGAGATATTTTTGTAACATCTGGAGTAAATAGAGATTTTTGTGTAATCATGACATGAGGTGCAAGTCCCTCTTTGGTGGAGGTGCGTCGGCCAAAAACTCTCGGGAGATTGCTTCTCCTTCTTTAGCTCTCATGGGTTGTGATCCAACTTCATGCGTCCATCAGTGCCCTCTTGCAAGGGTCAAAGGGGCAGCGCCCCTTGCGAGAGGTTTCCGGGGGGCAAAGAGCTGCCCCTTGCGTGGGGTTTCCCGGGTACGGAGCCTCTCCGCCCCCCAGAAGAAACACTTCTTATAATCCCTCTCTAAGGAGTGCCACAAGGGCATCCATGCAGACCCTTTTTGTAAAAGTTGGGGTGCTCATGGGATTCCTGATTATTTCAGAGAATCACATTATTTTCCCTAAAATATTTACAAGGAGATTGCATTAATCATAACACAGACATGTGTGCATACTCAAGGAGAGAATTTTATAACATACCCTCACCCTGAGCACTTAAAGCACAAGTACAAACACAAGCACAAGCCCTCCAAAAGACGAGCCTTCAAAAGCCACAAGTACAAGTCTTCGAGTACGTCTTCCGTTCATCCCTCAGTGTGAGTCCCCACTGGGGGTATTTATAGACAGCGGGGAGACAGTTAAGGGGTTTATCCGGTCCAAAGGTGCCCAATGAGGGCTTTAACCGGTCCAAATCCCCAAGTTGGGAGAGTTTAACCGAGCTAAACCTCCATAGTGAAGGTTTTAACCGGGCTAAACCCCATTGGTGGGGTTTAACCAGACCAAACTCCCCCCTTGGTTTATCCGGTACAACCCCCCCCCCCCTTGGGGGTTTAACTGGTCAAACCCCATTTGGGGGGTTTAATTGGTCCAAACCCCTCAAGTGGAGGTTTATGCGGTACAAACCCCCCACTTGGGGGGGTTTAACCACTCCAACCCCCCCCCCCCCCAAGTGGGGGTTTATCTGGTCCAAACCCCCCACTTGGTGGGGCTTATCCGGTCCAAACCCCTGTTTTGAGGGAAAGGAGGGGGCGGCCCCTTTTTTGTGTCCTTTTTCTCTCTTCTCTCTTCTTTCTCTTTTTTTCTCAAAATTTTTTGTTCCAACAACAATCAATGTTGAAAATAACCCTCAGTCTTTTATATGGTTATCCTATTTTAAATCTCCCATCCAAGCAATTCGTTGAAAAATCTATACTAAATCCACATACATCATCATGTGTCTCCCTGTTGCCTCTTCCACGCTGCCATATTAAAAAGAGACCACGCCCAATTCATAAAGCAGCTTTGTTTGAAATTGCATTCACCATGTAAATTTGGCCAATCAAAAAGAGAACTGATCTCACAGAATCATGTAAAATTTTAACAATTACAATATGATGAAAAGCAGTGATGTTTCTCATTTCCATCTCCAATCTTAAGTTCAAAATGAGCACCCAGGTAATTTTCAGAAAGCCACTTAAACACTGCTTTCTGGAAGAATCACTAGATTCTTTTGTTTTTTTTCTTTTGACAGGCTTTGCCTCATGGACTGAGCATATTCTGCACTTTGACATCAAAACCTTATTTGTTGCACCACTGCTGCCCACTGTGCAGCCATCATTGCCCGTAAGCCTACTGCAGCTACTAATGAACCTCACTATCAGTGCCAACAGGGATACATTGGTGCAGGGAGTCTCTATCTTAGAAAGGTAATGTAAACTAGGCTAATTCAGCAGTGCAGGTAGTCAATTTTTAGGTGTAGAGAAGTGAACGGTTAAAAGGGAAGTTTGGGTATTTTCTAATTTTCTATTTTCCTGGACTGATATGTAATGTTTCCCTCTTTCTGTCGCTCTATTAGTGAAGGTATTTCGGTACTTTAGAACCTTCAGAGCTGACCTATTTATATAGAGAAACAGGGCGGCTCCCTGATTAGGCTTGGCCGACCCTTTCTTTCTCCCTCTCGGCTTCTCTCTCCCTCTCGCGGTCTCTCTCTCACACAAACACATGGCATCAGTGCAGTCAATACCTTGAAATTTCTTTTTGCACTGATCACACCTCTCAGCGGAACATCCTGAACAGGGTGCAACCCTGTTCTGCCTGATCCGCTGCTGTTCCTCGATGACCGCAGCTCTTCTATGGCTGGGTGGCTGCGGACTGCTTCGGATAGTTGCTGTCTGGATATATATCTTTGTCCCAGCAGGCCGCACCCTGTTTACGGGTGTTTCTACACAAGCACAAGGGAGCACACTTCCCTTCCCTCCACCTGGTAGCCGGTTCTAGTGCACTGCAACCAGAACTAGGGTTCGCTGGTTCACTGCAACCAGAACTGGGAATTCTTCCCTCGTTCCCTGCAGAACCCTTCTTTTCTAGGGTTCAGGGGACGCCCTGCAAGGGTTGTGAAGAAGTCTCTCTCTCTCTCTCTCTCTCTCTCAGCCATGGCTGACAATCAGTCTATCGCATTAAAGATGTCCACTCCCAGTGTTCAGCCAGCACCACTGGCTTCTGCTGGAAACCACACTACAGATTACTTTGGAAAACTGACATAGCACAATTATCCTTCACGGGCTATTGCTGCTAAACTCTGCATTGCCGGCTGTGACAAGTTCTGATTTTTAATTGGCGATCAGAAGATGTCAGATCCTCTAGACCCACTTTTTCCTACCTGGAGATGGGACAATAGTATGGTGATATCCTGGCTATTGAACGTTGTCAGTCTTGATATCCAACCAACTATTCTACATGGGTCAACTGCTGCAAACATGTGGAAACATTGGCCGATCTCTACAGTCAAAAGAAATACAAAGTTCGACTCTATCAGTTGAGTCATCATATCCATGAGCTGAAACAGGTTTCACATTTAGAAACATAGCACTTTTGTGCCCTTCTCTCTGGAGTTAGACATCTACCATACTGCAAAATGGACATCCCTTGCGATCAGACCTATCCTATCTTGCATTACAAGAAAATTACAAAATTGTAAAAAAAAATAGCAGACTGAATTCATAGTACAATGTCCTCGGGGGGCAGACCCTTAACATGGACCTGGCTCCTTCTTCGGAAGAAACTTATATCAAGATTCTGAGCAAGGAGCAGCGCCATCAGGCTATAGGTAGCATAGAACCCAATTTTCATACATCAGATGTTATCGAATACTCTGTCCTTGCTTCCACAATCAATAAGCCCCGGCTTGGGGGTGGTAAACCACAGGTTGAAAAGAAGTGTGAGCATTATGGTCGTACCAATCATGACAGTGATTTCTGTTGAGAAAAAAATCCTGACAAGAGATCCTATAAATTCATAACCAAGAAGGAGAAACAAGCCAAAGGCGCGCCACTACCTCCGCCTCAAGAGGGAGAATCTCCTACTCCCACTGCTCTTGGATCCCTTGTTGCAGTCTCCTCCTCTGATATCACTACATTGCAGCGCATCCTTTCACAGCCTCAGAGTTCCACTTCTCTTTCATCCTCAGGTATACACGGTGCAGCCTTGAATGCCTCCACCACCCTCTCTGATCATGCATAGGTCATTGATTTGGGGGGCACAGATCATATGATTGATATTTCTAAATCTTTTACCCCTTATTCATTGCTCCCTGGCCAGGATAAGGTTACCATTATTGATGGCAAGTGATTGGCAAAAGGTCCATTTTGTCTTTCTGATCAACTAACATTGTCCTCCACCCTTCACGTTTCATCCATTTCCATTAATTTGCTTTCAGTCATCAGCCTTACCAAACAATTGCATTATTCAGTAACCTCCTTTTCTGATTATTGTGTTTTTCAGGAACTGCAGACAAGACAAAAGATTGGGATTGGCCATGAAGTAGATGGTCTCCATGTTTTTTCAACCACGTGAAAAGAGTGCACGTCAGTCATCTGCGCCTCCTAGATTGGACAGATCCAGTTGTGACACTCTCGTTTAGGACACCTTTTCTTTTACTCTCTGAAATTCTTGTTTCCTTCTTTGTTTCGGCCAGTCGATGTTTAGTCCTTACAGTGTCAAGTCTAATTGGTAAAACATTGTAGAACTCGTTCTCCTTATTCTATCAATAAAAGTACTGCTTCTTTTGAGCTTGTACATTCTAATGTGGGGGATCCTTCACCTGTCTCATCTTTGGATGGCTATCGCTACTTTATTACATTGATTGACAATTATTCACATTGTACTTAACTTTATCTGTTGAAATCCCAGAATGAAGTTCATCATGTGGTACAATTACTTTGCAACATAGTCATAACACCCTGCCAAAGAAGCCAAGAAGGAGGTCCCAGATTCGATTCACCCCGGGAGGGTTTTACCTGGTCGCGTGCTCAATCCTCAAGGGATGCGTGGCCCGGGTTTTCTGATTCGCCAGGTTCCTCGTCACCACAAAAAAAAACATAGTCATAACTCAATTTGGTAAACTTGTCAAGGTTTTTCACTCTGATAATACCATGCAATCTTTTGCACATAACATTAATGTTTTCCTTCAAAAGGAGGGCATCAGCCATGAGTCCTCTTGCTCTTATTCTCCACAGCAGAATGGTCTTGTCGAGCATAAAAATCATCATCTCCTTGAGACGGCAAGAGCACCCTTGTTTCAATGTCATCTTCCGAGACATTTTCGGGTTGATGCAGCCTTGGCTGCCAATTATCTCATCAATCGGATGCTATCTAAGACCTTGCAAACCTGTTGCCCCATCTCCAGCCTTTATCTAGACAAACCCATCTCTCTATTACCAGGAGTATTTGGTTGTCTTTGTTTTATTCATTCCCTTGGCCCTAGTGGTTCCAAACTTGATCCACATACAGTTAGGGGTATCTTCCTTGGTTATTCTAATACTCTAAAGAGTAACTGTTGTTATGACCCTTCCACTGGTTGTACTGTTGTTCATAAAGATATCATTTTTGGGGGGTTGAGTCCAATTCTCCACAGACTCAGCCTCAGGGGGAGACTTCGGGTGGTAGTGTTGACAGTGCCACTGTTGCTCCTATTGTGCCTCCCTTGTTTCTGCCCTCTACTTCTACCACATTGGGTGTTCAGTCTCATGGTCGGGTCCTACTGATGATGGTGAATGTGGTTCTGAAAAGTCTCTGATCACATATAGGAGAAGAAATTCCAAGAATAGACCAGTTATTGCTCAACCAATTTCAAAAGTTGTCGCGCCCTCATAGTCGGCCATTGCCTGAGACTGGCCTCAATCTACCTATTGCTACTCGTAAGGGAGTTCGCTGTTGTGCAAGTATCCCATCTCCACATCAATGAAGCACTCTCGCATTTCCTCTCACTATCATACCTTATTGTCCGTCTAGTATTCTGCTATCATACCTAACTCTTTTTCTTACGCTGTTAAGGATCCTAATTAACAGCAAGCAATAGAAGAGGAGTTGAGTGTACTACATAAGAACGAGACGTGGGAGTTGGTTGATTTGCCCAAAGACGACTCCGATTTAGTTGATTTGCCCAGAGACATGACTCCAATTGGATCCACATGGGTCTACAGCACCAATACAACATAGAGGGTGTGATACAGAGATATAAAGCAAGATCGGTTGCAAACAGTTTCACTCAGAGTGATGAAATTGACTATCATGAGACTTTTGCACCTATAGCAAAACTCAATCCATTAGGGTAATTCTATATGTTGCTATACTAACATTCATGGGTCTTATGTCAGATGGACATAAAGAATGCATTTCTACATGCGACCTACAAGAGGGGGTCTATATGTTGTGCCCTCCTCGTGTTGATATAAAAGGTTTGCAGAGTCAATATAGCTCTGTATGGATTGAAACAGTCACCTAGGGATTGGTTTAATTGAGTCTATCAAGCAATGATTAGGTTTGAATTCAAACAGTCAAACGCCGATCACACATTGTTAGTCAAGTGGAAGAATGGTCATATTACAGTTCTTCTTGTATATGTTGATGATATGATCATTACTGGGAATGACATAGTAGAAATCCAGTGCGTAGAGGATGGACTAGCCGCTGAGTTTGAAGTAAAAAACCTAGGAGATTTAAAATACTTCCTAGAAATATAAGTACCTAGGTCACAGGAAGGGATCTATATATGCCAAAGGAAATTTGTCCTAAATCTATTGGCTGAAACAGGAAAATTGGGATGTAAAACTGCAACTCCTCCAATTGAACTAAATCATAGTCTGCTTGAGCAGGATGGTAAGAGTCTTTCTCCAGAAAGATAGTGGTCTGCATCAGCGGTTGGTTGGCAAGCTATTGTATCTTTTCTTGACCAAACCTGATTTGTCATATGTTGTCGGCATAGTAAGTCAGAACATGCATGCTCCTCGCACACCTCATATGAGAGCTGCAGAACACATTTTGAGATATTTAAAACCTTGCCCACGCAAAGGGATTCTTTTCAAGAAAATTAACCATCTGAAAAGGATATGCTGATGTAGACTGAGCTAGCTCTAAGGATGATCAAAGATCAACAACAAGGTACTACACTATGCTTGGAGGAAACCTAGTCACTTGAAGAAGCAAGAAACAAACAATGTGCCAGGTCAAGTGCTGAAGTAGAATATAGGGCAATGGCACATATGCTTATTGAGTTACCGTGGTTGAGGCTTCTTGGTAATCTAGGAATTCAGTTGGAACTACCTATGATGCTCTATTGTGACAATAAAACGGCAATCAACATTGCTAACAACTCAGTGCAACATGACCGAACCAAACACATTGAAATTCACTGACATTTTATCAGAGAAAGATTGGACTATCGAGAGTTGTGCCTACCATATGTGAAATTTCAAGATCAAGCTACAGATCTTTGCCAAAGCCTTGACTGAGGCTCAATTTGTTTCAAGTTTAAGCAAGTTGAGCATGTGTGATATCTATGCTCAGCTTGAGGGGGAGTGTAAACAAGTAAATAGTTAAAAGGGCAGTTTGGATATTTTTCTATTTTTCCTAGACTCATGTAATTTTTCCCTCTTCCTGGTCGCACTCTTAGTGAGGGTATTTCTATACTTTTGTACCTTTAGAGCTGACCTATTTATATAGAGAAACAGCGCGGCTCCTTGATTAGGCTTGGTCGGCACTTTCTGTCTTGTTAAGGCCCAAACTCAGCCCAAAACCTAGGCACTGAGTTGAAAGAATCCCCCACATATATAGAGAAAAAAACTCCCATGGATTTCCAATATGAGACTAAACCAATACCCCTCTCACACCGAACCAACTAGTTTAGGGCGCATCACGGGTCAGGCTAACTGTCCACATATGGATCCCCAATGGGTAAACGAGGCTCTAACACCATGTTAAGGTCCGAACTCAACCCAAAACCTAGAGATTGAATTGAGAAAATCTCCAACATGTATAGAGAAAAGACTCTCATGAATTTCCGATATGGGACTAAATCACAACAGGTGGTGATCCTTCAAACCCCAAATTAAATTTAGGAAAAGAACACAGTCAACAATAGCATGCCTCAGAATGACGACTCTCCGGGGATATTTTAAGTTCATCTCTCCCAAAATACCTAAACATACTTATCAAGGTGGGTGCCTAGGCATTGCCTAGATACCTAAACATACTTATCAAGAGAAACAGTGTGGCTCCTTGATTAGGCTTGGCCGACCCTTTCTGTCTTGTTTGGGCTTGGCCGACCCTTTCTGTCTTGTTAAGGCCCAAAATCAACCCAAAAAATAGGCACTGAATTGAGGAAATGCCCCACGTATATAGATAAAAAACTCCCATGGATTTCCGATATGAGACTAAACCACAATACCCCTCTCACACCAAACCAACCAGTTTAGGGCACATCACGGGTCAAGCCAAGTGTCCACGTATAGATCCAATGGGTAGACGAGGCTCTAAAACCATGTTAAAGTCCGAACTCAACCCAAAACCTAGGGATTGAATTGAGAAAATCTCCATGTATAGAGAAAAGACTCCCATGAATTTCCGATATGGGACTAAATCACAACAGAAGGTGATCCTTCAAACCCCAAATTAAATTTAGGAAAAGAACACAGTCAACAATAAGATGGGTGCCTAGGTGCCTGGTGAGGTTTTAACTTGTTACAGGTCCTGGTACTTGCCAACATACAGGTGCAATGGGTGGTCCCAAGTGAACAAAGGTGCGTGCCAATCAATAACAAGGCCTGCTTGGGTATATTAACCACCCCTGAACCCTAAACACTGAATAACCTTAATCCAGTGTCCCTCTGTGATCCCTTTTGGACACCCACTGCCCAGCCCCCAGGCAAGTGCAATTGCGGTCTTGCCAGAATGCTATCACCACAACCTCTAAGAAGTTTGGGGCATGCAAACATCCCTTTATTTCCCCCTCTCTCCCTCTCCTCAATCATCCCTGCTTCTCAATCTCAGCAGACTGTGTGCACAACACATGCATCTCTCTCTCCCCCCTCCCTCTCCCTCCCTCTCTCTCTCACTCTCTCTCTCTCTCTCTCTCTCTCTTTCAGCACCATGGTTGGCCAACTCGTAGAGTACTGGTACAAGCCAGCTGTACTGTACCATACATACCTGGGTGACTCTGGCCCCAGATACGATTAACGGTTCGGTCCAGCTAGTCATAATTTTTAAATCATTTTCTTAAAAAAAACTTAAATTTAAACTTTAAAAAACTGAGGTAAAATATCACAGTGGAATTGGTAGATCTTTAACAATCTTCAAAATGGGCTAAAAAGTCTTAAACACAGTCTAAAAATGGGCAAAGAAACATCAATGGTCTAACGGTGGATCTTTTAGATTTTTACAAGCTTCAAAATGGGATGAAAGCTTATAACCCCTTAAGACTTTCAAAAAAAGAGGGCTAAAAACCTCAATGGGAATGGTTGTTTTTTTACAAGCATCAAAATGGGCTAAAAAACTCCAAAATTTTAAAAAACAAAATATTTTGCAGAAAAAAAAACTCAAATAGCTGACTCGGACTGGTCTGGACCAGCACGGTCGAGTCGGCCCGCGCCATCCCGTGCCGCCAGGAGACTGGGTCGACCCGACCCGATGGCACGGCGAACCCTGTTCAGCACTAGTGCAGAACAGCACGATGGTCACATTGTGATTGATAGCGGTCTTGTGATGAAATTGGAAGCCAACTATCCATCTTCCCTCATCCATGAGGCAGGCAAGGCACCCAGCCCTCTTTCCCACATCTTCCTTATTCCTGGAAATAGATTCACATTTGCTTCGAATATTTTCTAAAATTAACTGTATTTTTAGAAATTATTGTTCTCTTTCCCAAGAAAGTTGGTGAGAAGCCTTTCTGTTTTCTTATTTCTTTGGTGGATAGATATGAATTTGTATAGGATGTTCATGGCTAAGGAATTGAACTGAAAAAAGGGTTTGAAAATGAAGGGAAATAGTGATTTAACATCTAACTGTGAGATACTGTGCATCTATTGCTTGTATGTTGCCTCTTTAGTTTCTGTATGCATTTCGGTTCACCAATCCAAGTTTTGGAGAATTTCAGCTTTTTTTTAAGATACACATGAATATTATAATCCCACTATGTGCCTCTTTAGTTCTGCATGTAATTTGGTCACTGACATACAGGAGGTGTCATCGCTTAGATCCCCAAGTACATACTGGGTCAACTTGTTGCCTTGACAACTATAGACCTATATTTTGAAAATTGCGATCTAAACACCTGAAAGATGAGACCTTTGTTAATCAGGACTCTTTCAACTCCAACCACACCAAAAGAAGAAAAAAGAAAATTGATGAGAATACATACCACAACCCATAAAGAAACATGTACCAGTTTTCACTCATAAGGCATATGAATGATAAACATCTGCCCAGACTAGCCAGTATATGAAGGATAAAAAAAGAAAGAACATATTATATACAAGACCCACATTTAGTGGGGGGAAAAGTGTTAAAATTGTCTGAATAATGATAAGAATATCAATTGAGATAACAAAACATACCAACCTAAGTTATCACATGATTATATACCATGTCCTTGACAAAAACAGAAAAGTCAAGGCAACTTCCCACGCAAAATATTCACAATCTCGTTAGAAAGGCTGTGTACTAAAAAAATATTGCCAAGGATCTTCTGACATACCCTTCACGTGCCAACAAAGAGCACAACAATTGAAGCTCTGGTTGTGGTAGGCCTAAAAGAACAGCATGTGTATCACAGACAGTACTGGGGACTGAGGATGGATATGTATCTCTCTTGGATGGCATAGCATCCCCAGATGAAGATGGTCCAGCAACATCCGCATTTATGGGAACATCTTGCATGACACCGCCAGGAGCAGATGCCTGCTCAGGCGATTCCCCACTTTGAGTTGAAATGCTGGAGTCACTCTCAGCATTATCCACAACAACCTCAAGTAGGTTTAGCAACTGAAATAGGATCAAAGTTTCAAAAATTATGCTTCAGGAATGTCCAGCAGAATTGAAGGTTCGTTAAATTAAAAGTTTTCAAGTAGAATTAACCTGCTCAAGGTGAGCGACACTTCTCAGGTACAAGGGCTGACTCAGAAGATTCAGTAGCAGAATAATGGGAAAATGTCCTTTCTTTGCTTCAGGCTGATCTTCTTCCATAATCATAACTGCTTTGCCATGATCCTGGTCAGAGCTCTCAACTGAAGGGCTCGGCAGCTCAAGATGAAGGAAAAGTTTTGCAACTTGAGGATGATTCCGGGCCAAGTATGTCAGTGTTTCCAATATACGGCGGGAAACCAAAGGAGGCACACCTATATGAAACCAATAGATGTTACGATAAGGACTCCAACTACGACTCCAGACCAGATCCAGTCAAATACACTGGCTAGATCATTAACAAGAGGTAATTGAGCTCTACTAAGAGAGAGAGAGAGAGAGAGAGCATCTTACCAACTGAAGACTGAGGGCGCGAGTAGATGACATAACTTTGACAAGCATATAATCGATGTGATGATTCTGCAGATTCATTTAGACTCTTGACAGGTCCTCTTACATCAAGCATGAGCAACTCCATGAGAAGCCTCACCAAAGAAGATCTAGTTTCCTGGTGGGCGCAAAGATTTAAGAGTAGTCTCTGTAATTGGCCCTTATATAGAGGCTGCAAAATACAAATCATCAATCAGCATTCAAACTGACACGAAGTCTACATTTTGAAACACAAATCACACGTAACTACCTGGACAATCCGTAGCAAGCGAATCATGGCTTTCAAGGCTTGTGTGTCAACTAGGGGTGCTCCATCAGCTTCAACAAACTTGGTTCCCCTAGCTCCACGAGAGGCTGTGCCCCCTGCCTCTCTGTCCAGACCAACCCCTTCACCACGCCTCGAAGACTCACCACGCCAATTTCTAGGGTACATGCCAAACAGTGCACCACTGTGATACCGACGTGCAAATCTTTCTCGCAACATGTTTGCTTCCGCAACAAGTGCAGGAGTTAGATTAGCAAGTACTGCATCAGGTGATGTCAGAAGTACCTAAAATAGAAAATATAGTGATACATGAAGTCAAAATATACATGATTGAAAGGTGTGATCGACCCCTAGACATTGCAGACAGTATCATCTTAATAAATAAGATGACAGGTAAACTTACCTCTTCCCTTAAATCTGAGGGGAATGTAGCAATTATTGAAACAGTATCCATTTCAACGGGCTGTCCTTCTAATTCCTGTGACTGATGTAGCCTTTGAGCTTGCTGCTGTGCTAAAACCTCTGCTCGGATATCTGGAGGAAGAGCGGCAAGAAATTCAGGATCAATGTCACCAGTAGACGGAGGCTGGTTATTGGATGGCTGAGCTGGTTGATTCTGTTGTGCAGAGAGTACTTCAGCCCTTAACTCATCTGGCAGAGCCTCTAAAAATGTAGGATCAATTGCACCTGAGCTGGGTTCTCTAGTGATTTGCCGTTCCCCAAGTAGATTGGTCTGACCTTCCTGTGGAGGGTGTGATGGAACTTCACTGACACTTTCCAAAGATGCATCTCGTGCCACCATTTGCACTGTGCTCCCTGATGATCTTCTCAACCGAGTGGAAGGCTGTAGGTCTCCCTGTCTTTCACCTCCATCATCATGTCCATCAGCACTTCCTATTTCCACTTCCAAACTACGAAGACTTTCACCTACTGTTGCACCACTTCCACTGCTTCCCTGGCTAACAGCCTCCACATCACGAATAGTTGCTTCACTTCGTTCATACTGCATTTCAATAACTTGGTCGCTTGCATTTGAGGCATCGGCTTCCTGAAGTGAACTGCCATCGCCTTGTCCAACATCAGCAATTGTAGATGAATCCATAGCAGAACTATTTGCAGGAGTAGTGGCATTCTCATTCTGAACACTTTCCATAAGGGCTTCCTCAGTTACAATGGTTTCTGATTGTTGCAAATGTCCATCTTCTTTAACCTGTTGATGATTTGTTGCTGCACTTTGCTCAGAAGATTTGTCAGTTGTGGGCCTCCTCAACTGTGAAACAAGTAACTCTTCAATGCCCTGAGGTACTGTAGGAGCATTTGAGGAGCCACGCTGCTGCTGACTATCATCTATCCACATACTAAAACGACGACCATGCCTCCCAGGGCTCAGCGACCGAAAAATGGCATCCAATTCTGAGGAAGCACTCTCTGTATTTCTATCAGAGAATGCCATGTCAACAGCCCCCCCTGAAATAATTTAAACAGACAAAAATTTCGATACATAATCCAGTTATACAGAAGAATAATATGACAGAGTATGGTTAGAGACTTACCAGGCTGCCTTTGATGAACTAGATGTCTTGTGGAGGGTTCCATCAAAAATGGATGCTCAGCAGGGACACCATGATCACCAGACCTACCTAGAAGATTAATAATGGAAGTACTACGACCTTGACGTCGAGACCCAAAAACTTCAAGAGGCATCACACGTAGCGTTTCATTGGAAAAATTGTTCCCCTCACCAAAAACCTCAATATGATCAAAAACATTTATTCCATTGATACCCTCTTCTAGCCTGAGAATAACCCCGTCTCCATCATCTTCGTCATCTTCATCGTCCTCCTCAAGCACATCCTCATCAAACTCATCATCCATTTCATGGTCTTCCTGATCTGTGTCCTGGTGTGACATATGGTGGACTTCACCTTCCTCTAAATAATTGTTCTCCTCATCCTCATCTTCATCGTCATCGTCATCCTCGTTATCATCTTCATCATCTTCCTCTTCTTCCTCTCCTTCATCCCCTTCACCACCTGACATATCCTCGTCATCATCATCTTCATCACCCATATTGTCCTCCACATTCCGTGGGATTTCAAATCTGATTTCCACAGTTGGAACACCATTTTCATGCCCTCCACCTTCTTCCGAGTTATCATGCATAAAATCATCTTCTGCTTCAGGAGCAAAACCTCCATCCAAGTCCCTATCATGGTCAGGATCATCTGTAATGAAGTCGGCACTGCCTGATGTTCGAACTGTATTGAATGGTTCTATTTGTTCAGCAGCTGCTTCAGTATTATCAGGCTGTGACATTGTTTCCAAGGCATGAAACCTGTTGCCAGTATCATCAGCCCGTTCCTGTTGAGTTTCATCAGCAGCAGGCTTCACAGAAGTATCCCCCTTCAGAGCATTAGCATCAGCAGAATGGATATGTTCCTTAGTAACCAGCTCCAGAGCCTTAATAATTCCAGTGACAACCTTTGGTGAATCAGCATTGTCCAAGTCTAAAACTTGAAGAGTTTGGGTTAATGACTTAACAAGTCCAGCATCTATGAAAGACATTGAAGCTTCAGCTGATACAGGTGAACCCGTAGGCAAGCGACCAGCAAGGATATCATTAAGTAAATCACTAAAAGCATGTACATAGGTGCTGGGAGGCCTGCAACCATCTGATGAGTCAACAAACTCGTTGAAGACAATATTAATCTCAGTAAAGATTCTTCTTCGACCCTCAGGAGAACGTACAGAAGATGCTACCAAAAACTGGTTAGCTCTTGTTACTAGTTTATGCATCCAGTCACCCTCGGCTTTCTTATCTTTCTTCTGCATCCCAAAGTGTGGAAGGAACTTGTGGAGAACATGATGGAATATCCCACCACAGCTTACAGAAGACCCTCTATAAGAACTGTGGAAAGAACTAACTTCAGCATCCTTACGGAGCAGAACATGTATTGATGAAGGATAAGTCAACACTATTTCAGTCAATAACTTCAAAATGAAAACAGTCTTGGCAAGAGAAGCCAAAGATTCCTGGTTCTCAACATGGCTGCCTTCAGATGGAATTGCAACAGCTTTTCCCTTCCCTTTGGCTGATGTGCTATCAATATCCATGTCTACTGACGGAGTACCAGGGACACCATGAGTTTCCACTTTTGTCGGCACAAAATTAACAATCGAATCCAAGAGAAAGTCTATCACAGTTGTGAAACTATGGGGAGACTTCCGATGGACTTTAACATTTTTTATGTTTGACTCTGAAGCCTTACCATGTACAATTCCAGGAGCTGCTGAATTTGTGTCAGGTACAGAAATCTTGCCATCAATTGCATGTTGCTTATCTTTCTCAGTGGCTTTCTCTTTCTCCTTTGTCTTCTCTTTCTCACGATCTTTCTTGAGCACAACATAAGACCTTTCTCCTACCGTCTCAATTTGGCAGACAGTCTTGGCAGCTTGCATGAAAACCACCGGATCCCTGGAAATAACAGAAGCCAAACTTTGAACAAAGCTGCGTGGGGTCACCCTTCCACTCGAATGTCTGCTAGTAGCTGCCACTAGGCTACGTCGTATTTCTGACTCCATTGCTTGCTGAAGAGTCTGTGGATCTTCAAGAATATGACGAACTATGGAAGCTGCTATATTGTCAAATCCAGGAAACAAGCTACTGGTTGGCAAACTAAGCAGAGCTGGCAATCCTCCCGCATCAAGGAAGCTCACAGCTACAGAATGAACTCTAGTAAGAGTGGCACAAAGCTGAAGAACAACATGCATCACTTCAGAAGGCAATTTATTTTGTATACATTTGCAAGAAATCTCAATAAGCCTTTTCTGATCATTCGCATCTAGAGAATGAGTAGTCAATTGAGAGGACTGCAAATCAGGCTGTTTGCTTTCATTAATAACAAGAGGAGCCTCCTCCTTTTGTTGTTCTGCAAACCTCGTTTCCATAGCCAACTTTGGATCAATCTGCAACATCCTATCTAGAGCAAGAAAGGATGTTGTCACCCACTTTGGTGCTTGGAAATTCTCACCAGATTGTGAGGCTGGGACCCACTGAGAAAGAAGATCCAAAACAATCTTTGCCAACCCATTTCTAGAGGCAACTACTCGTGATGCCGCATCTTCATGGAGAATTAATGCAATAACATGAAAAAGAGCTGCCAACTTAGCACTACTGCCTGGATCAGATAGTGAACAACAACGCCTCAAATGGACAATAATTGAAGTGAGGACCTTCGTTCGGTTTTCACCGTTGTTCTGAGAACATATCATAACAATAAGATCTCGAACAGGAAAAGCTAAAGACTCTTTCACCTGCAGAAGTCTCATGCATGCTGACAATAAATCGTCTACAGAAGGAGGTTGCACCAGTTCCTCTTCTTGGACAGCATTACTGGCATCTCCAGATGTATCTTCCTTCAGTGACGAGACAGTGTTCCCCAAGGACATTGCAAGAGCACGAGCAAGCTCATCATCTTCTTGTGGTTCTTCTGGGTGTGAAAACAACCAATCTGTTGCCATCTCAACACTGTTTGAGCCCACCTGTCTCAGAGCTTCTTCAGCCCTAGACCTAGAAAAGCCCATCTCTACAATCAATGAAATTGCAGACTCATCTGGTGGTGGCCCAGTTACTCTTGCTCCAGCAATGCTGTTAACATTCCTGACCTCCACCCCAGAATAAACATGCTTCATTATAGATATAATTGTTGCAATGAACTCAGAGTCACAATCAGAAAATTGAGGGTGAGTCCAGATTGGAAGTACAGCCTTGAGTACCTTGGACTGAAGAACCTTAACAAATGTTTCAGCATCTCGTGGGAATGGAACATTACCATTAGTGAGAGGTTGTTCAAGCAACTGCTTTGTAGTAGAAGATATGATAAATGATGATGTCACCAGGTGGTCCATAAGCACACCATAGCTAGCCAAAGGACCATATATCCATGACCTACCTGTTTCCTCATTTTCGTCTCGCCTAACAGTGTCATAATCTGTTTCCATAGGAGAAGCGGGTGCCCTATTGACAGCAAACAGCAACTGACTTGTAGCTTCAAAAGTGGTTAAGACAGCTTGAACAACTCCACGGACATAGAAGCAATTCATCATGATTGGATTACAAGATTCTGGCTTGTCTAATAGGATGCCATCGATGAAGTCAATGACCTTACCAAGGTAGCGACATTTAGTGGATATAGAGGCATCCACTTTAGATGGGGGGATCACATGACCTCCAAAATTCAAGTGGTCCAATATAATGGAGGCAAATACAGAAACAACGGACTTGGCAGAGGCTGATACATTTACAGGATCACTCCCTCGTCGAGAGGAAAGCAGCATTGCATTTCCCAACTCCAGAAATAGATGGCCAATATGATAGGCAAGTGATCTCATCATTTCACGAGAAGAATAATAAGACTTTTGCTTCTCACCTTCTGTTGCACTAACAGCACTGTCATCTGAAGGACTGGATGCATGTGAGTGGCTGCCAGATAGAAGGCGCAAACTAGGACCATCCACATCCAATCTCCGTGGAATTCTAGAAGCATGACTGATATCACGATACATGCTAATCAGATCAAAAAATTGAGATTCAATACTCCATCCTGACCCCCTTCGTCTAAGCAGCGGATCAGAATACTGCCTAAAGGAATTAAGTCTATGCTCTTCATTTTCATCTACAACGGCACTGGAACCTCCTTGTGCTTCACTTGTGGAAGCTGAGCTCTCAACTTCTGTGCCAACTTTGGCATCTTCAAAGAGTGCAATCTGCCATAGTATTTCCCGGTGTAGCCGTCCAATATCTTCAAGGACATCTTTACTACCATTTCCAAATTCTGTAAGTAAAGCAGATATCCACCGGTTGTCCTTTGAGGCGGCAAGGAAAAGAAGAAACTCAACTACAAAAAGAGGAGAAAATGTTGCACTGTCTGATGCAGAAAGTGGAGACAATAAGAAAGAATCTGAAGCTGAAGTAAGTCCACCCAGGGCTTTCACTAAATGCTCCCTGAGTGAGGAACAGAAAGCATGTGCCAAAGGAGCAGAATGATGCTGAGTGAAACCCTTAAAAACTACAGTGCTGTGTAAAGCAATGGGCATGCCCTCAGATGACTGTGCGATATTAGGCCGCAACAGAAGTTTTAGCAATGCTTCTATACCTTTCTTCTCAACAAATAACCTACATGTCTCAGAATTTTCTGTCACACGATGAACCAGGACCATCACATGAAAAATGCACATCTGGACAAACTGTTCATCATCAATGCTATCAACATTTACATCCATGGAACGGACTAAATCATGCCCTTCATCTGCCCTCTCTTCACTGTCCGTTTCCATTGCCGTATTCTCATCCACCTTTGCAGAAGGTCCAGGACATTCATGATCCCCATAGAGAGCGAGCTTTTCAATAATTTCAATAATTATATCTACACCAGTGCTTCTCAGAGAAGACACATGCCGCAGCAGTTCCTCCATTGCATTGGCCAGAAGGACAACACCTTCATTCATCGCCACCACATATTTCTTCAATGTGAAGGTATCTACAAGGAAACGCAATGCAGCAGTTTCCTTGACAGCTTCCAAACCTTTAGTGTTAAGGCAAATAGCTCCAAGACCACTGGGAATACAAATGAGTGCTTTGGAAGACGGGAGTATCCCAGATGTCACTGAAGATAAAAAGGCATCAGGGAGGCCAAATTCATGCAGAACAGGAAAGCACGTTGGATCCTTATGAATGATCTCACTCATAAGAGTCACTGCAGAAAAGTATATGTCCCCACCAAACTTGTTTACATTGTGGAATATTAAAGATAATGAAGCAGGCAAGGAACTATCATAGGTATTATGAGATCTTGTAGAGTTTGCAGGAGAGTATACAGCAGAACCAAGTGCCTTCAATAAAACCTTGATAAGACGCTTCTGAGAGTAGACATTGTTATCTTCAATTTTCAACAAATCACTAGTAATCATCCGACTGCTACTCCCTTCATCTGTGCCAATAACTCGATGTAATTCGATCTGTAACCTCTGAGATAAAAGTTCTACTCCTCCGAGATCCTTGAACAAGGAGACAGCTGGATTACTGTACTCCATCAGCTTCTGAAGAATCTTAACAGCAGAATAGACAAGATGCATATGGGCAGGATCATTGTCCTGTAGAAGGGGTAAAAGCGGGGGAACCATTCCCAACCCTCTTATAGAACTCCCAGTACTTGATGAGGATAAAACATGAAGCAGGAAAAACTGTAAAAGAGCATTGACAAATAAAAGGTGAGATGGATCAGTGAGACTATTTAATGATACAACTGCTTTCTGTAGCTCACTTAAGAGCATCATCCTGTTTCCCCCAGCAGATATGATGCTTGAACCACTCAATATCCTAGCTCGATCATGGGATGATGTATAGGCTGCAAGCTGGGCCCCCAATGCAAGCATAGCAAGTGCTCTCACAGTTCCAGGAACAGAACATTCTGAACGGACAAGTGATATCAACTCATTTGTATACCCAGGTTCATTTGCAAAGAAAGAAACAAGTTCATCATGTGCATCACTGGACTGAACCAACACAATGAATGCAAGAATACAAATCCTGCTGTAAAGCTTGCACATCCGACGTGAATGAAAGGCATGAGCATACCTAATCCTTGTCAATAATGAAAACCTGTGCTCTGGAGGAACATTGTACTGCTGAACAAACCGCTTTAAGAGAACTAAATCATCCTCCTTGCACAGATGCAGATCTGGGATATGTATTATACACACATCACTGGGTTGGCTACAGTCACTTGTTTCACCACTGCCCTGGGAAGCAGGCACATGGAATTCAAAATGCAAGGTTGAACCCAATCGATTTTGGGCGCCATCACTTGTGTTCTCCTCTGAGGGGAACAAGCGCATACCATCATCTTGGGCCTCCTCTGTTGCCACAACACAGGAGGACAGGCCCAAGCCTTCTTCCTTACTTCCCCAACCCTGTGACAAGGAGAGCAGATAGCTGTTCAAGGAACCACAACCAATCAACTTTCCACTACCATGCAGCTTGGAGGGGTTTATTTTAACAAGTGCACAGAGAGTCTCCAGAGTGGCTATAATGATCTCTGGGTCTGTAGATGCGAGAAGCAACTTGAAATGCTGATCCAGGGAGGAAAACAAAAGATTCAAATGTCAGATTCAAAAACAATGGAATAGAAGGTGAGAGCAGTTGTCTACATAAAAGCTCCTAATGAATTAAACTGCTATTACTTTGTTCTCCAGCATACCTCCAATCCATTAAAGGAACTCTTGTTGTGGCAATTCTCCAAAATAATCTGCATCACTCTCAAAATCTGCAAAACTGAACTCTTTGGAAACTTATCTTCATCAGAAATGTCATCAGAGAGTAGAAGATCTTTCCTACAAGAAATGTATGTCTTGAAATATGTATCAAAATGTAAAAACAATGGCCTCCAATGATGAAAGTTCCCCTGAAACCCAAAACACGTGTTTAGATGGACCATAAGCTAACAACAAGAGGATGAACAGCAACAAGTCAAAAGCAATAAATCTACAACCTTGCTGTACTCCCATCGAAAGCCTGAAAGAGGTATAGCTATGTCATGTAGTGGACATTTGATCACTCTGTCAATAAACTCTTTAACATTTGGTGGCTGGCCAGGTCCAAGAAAAATTACATTAGTCATTCAACGATGACATTCAATTTATTAAAAACAAGTATAAACAATCTTAACCATTAAAGTACATCAATTTGTTTGCAGATTACAATTGCCACCTGCCTGAACACACTATAGCTGTTTAAAATGCAGGTTCAGGCATGAAAATCAAAATGGATAAGAAAATAATTTTGATACAAACCAATGACCACTAGTTATGTCCACATCAGAATTAGCGAAGATCTGAATATATAATCATAGTGAGCAATGCAGTTACAAAAAACCAGTCAAATACTAGCTGGAATCAAGAAATAGTCAGCATCTTTTACAAAAAAGCTTTATCAATCTACTCAATGGTCGAACACAAGGTTCATAAGCTGATACATAAATTTCTTTGGATACATAAATGATAAGTGGGTTGTTTTCATACCCTGTTAAAAATAAAATGCTTGTAAGACCGTTCTAGGTTTACATTTACATGTATGCCCTTCTTACATGAATTTAATGACACATATACCATAAACTTTGGTCAACCATGGAATATTCCTTATTTTTCTTAATCTCTCATTAAAAGATTTTGAACAGTTTGTTAACAGAAAATAATGACAAGTTACATCTCACCTTATTTGTGTATGAAGGGTGCACATGCAAATGCGAATCTAGGATGAAACCTCATGCAATTCTATTTAACAGGACTACATGCAAAGAAAACCCTTGACAAATATTTAAGCAACCAAATTTTAAATGGTTTATGGATGTATGATATGCATGCATTCATGGTTTGCCATCTCTTACGAGATCTCCAAGATCTCTCTAAGATCGTTCTCTCCAAGGGTTCCGAGAAGAATGCATACAGAAATCAAGAACAAGAGGAAGATAGAGGAGTAGGAAAAAGGAGGAGGATGAAGATATGAAGATGGTAGAGAAGACGCTTTCTAATATGTTGAGATGGCACCAAAATCCGAAAAAGCAATTCTTGTTTGTGTAAATAGATTTTTGTGTTGTTTTTCTAATATTGCGCTAATTTAATCATATTGAATGGCTGGATGGCATCTTCTGAGGAGTATAAAATCATTATGATTTGGGCCACAATTCCCCATCTCTTTGGGATCTCTTCTCTTCAGCCTTCCAAGAAAATGTCTTCATCCAATACAACATTCCTTGATTATTATCATACATATATGTGTATATTTACTTTTGCATTGTCTCGATCCCCCGGGATTTCACCGAGATATCTCCAAGATCTCTTCTCTCTCCACCCCCAGCCCCACCCCCCGAGGCAAAAACAAGATCTCTGATGTAGCACACCGTGCATGCATTCTCCCACTTGAGGAGTTGTCCATCAATTGGTCACTTGAGGAGTTGTCCATCAATTCGTCAATTGAGGAGTTGTCCATCAATTGGTCATGACCCTGGCCGCAGTTCCATAGTGAAGAAGCACAAAAATAAGAACACCAGCTCTTAAAAGAAAATTGAACGATTAATCAAGGTCCATCCATTGAAATCAGATCAAGAGCCAAAGTACTACAATCAAAACTAAATTCATACCTACAAAGAAAATGTATCAGGCATGGTTTGCCATATTGTACAGGATCATACCGAGTCGGGTGATTTGCACCGGACTGAGCCTCGACCCTGTGTATCACCCAGCCCTTTGGTGTATTAAATAAGCTTTTTAAGACCCTTTCTCCTGTTCAAATTTGAGATGATTATGTTTCACTTTTTATTACCCTTTCTCCTGTGCAAATTTAAGATGATTATGTGTTCCCCCCACCACAATTCATAGGCATTTACAAGTGTTAATAGGGCTTAAATCATTCAAAGATCATATAAAATGATGTATTTGTTGAACTACCTTTACAAATTAAAATATAGAGTAAAAAGACCTAAATTTCATGGAAATTTGATTTTGGAATGAATAATGCAATGAAATGGCCTCAACTCAATTCTGCAACTCAGCTGAGTGGGACCGACTCGTCGTACCAAAACAGGGCCTGCCCAAGTCAATGCCAATCAGTGATCTGAAAAGCCTTGATATCAGGAGAGGGGAGGTTCTCCAATCTTTATAAAAACTGAAGAAGAAGAAGAGTAGACTGGGCAACCAAAAGATAAGATAGACGCAGAGGCATCAAAGCAGTATGTCTACTGTACAAAAGCACACCATGCAAATTATGGGGTCCTACCTACCTGCTGTTATATTAAGTACAATATTTCTACTTCCCATTGAATTATTGTGAGTACAAAGCTTTCCTCTTGTATTTCATTATGAAAAAAAAAACACTTATAGCATGCCTCAAGAGACAATACAAAGATTCAATTTTGACATTCTCGGTGCTGCTGCTGCTGCCTGTGGATAGTGCTGTCCGTCCTTAGGGGTTTTACTCTTCTCAAAAAAAATTCCTCCTACCAAAAGAATGCAGTCTAATGCAGCTTTTTCCCACCTGCATAAGCTTCTTTTATATTATCACTTACGTCACTGCATTGAATGTACCAGTTTCCTATTTGCTTGTCATCCTGTTCGTAAATGATTTTTCCTTGGCCTTTCATTATCACTTCTTCTATCAATAATGTCATTCCTTAACTTTTTGATTCCGTACCAGAACCAAGACCCTTGAAAAAATTAGACAAGGAACAAAAAGGATTGTTGTAATCCAGTCAGATCTAGGTATGGTTTTGCTTGTGTTGAAGCTTATGCTAAGAGTACAAGACTCACAAGATGTTTGTGGTAAAGTAGGACTGGCCCATTTATTAAAGGTGATGAACCATAGCAATAAGGCCAGCAAAGAAGTACATCGTCAAATCACTGTCACAAAAATGGCCCATCCACTCAATTGTAGCATAAACCTGTGGCTAACTTTAATCCCCTGGAAAAATTTCTATAGAGAGGTGGGCAAAAAAGTAACTGTGTCCGTGAACATCCACACCTTATGCACAGTTGGGGTATTAACATGTGACAGCTACCATTGTTTGAGATATCAACCACTTTTTAACTTGGACTTTCCTCCTCTTACTTCATTCACCAACTACATAAGGGCAAGCTTCCAAAACTCCTGCAACCTCTGCTGGAGTGCGGCATCCCCACTAAGTCATAAAGAAACATTGTTTTGCACTCACATGGTTTTGACAAATCCTAAAGAGAGAAAATGGTGGTAAGAAAATAAGAACCTTCTAAATGAATTCTTCCCCAATTTCATCGCCCTCAATTAACAGATCCATTTCCTTAAATCTCCTTCTAAAGTATCAGTTTTTCCTTCAACAAAGAACCATGATATTGAAAAAGGATAGTAGATCTTCTCCTATCCACCATATTTTAAGCTGAATTCAATCATCTCACTTCCCATGGTTGCAAATTTTACTTGAAACAAAAAACACCAATCAGTAACTGAACAAGAAATATAAAATATAAACTAAAAATGTTGTTTTACATTTGTCTAACAGAATCCTTCCCACGAGCAAATTGTGTCCTCATAGAGCAACTCACGTCAAGGCTTCCTAAACGGATTACCATGGGACTACATTCAACTCCTATCAATCTCAGGAATGTGAGAATAACCCAATTTTCCCTTGAAATAGGAAAGCCACATAAGCTGCCATCAAATCCATCTAAATCAACTGCGACAATCATTACTAAGGTGACTAGGGTGATAACGGATCAGACATTCTGGAAAGACTTGAACTTCCAATCAAACAAAATGGGAATTTTCCTCAGGCCATATCGTTCACCTTGCAAACGCTTTATAATCCAGTTGGCAAGGTGGATTTTCTGAGAAAGAACACATTAAGCTACAAAAAATCATTAACAGTTGTACGGTCATGCCTAACTCTCGTGTTTGTGGCATCAGAAAAAAAAAACCTTTCTTACATGTGTCTACAGTGCTCTGCTACCATAGGAGGCAGAAGTTAGGCAGCACAATCCACGTATTTGTTTTGAGTGTTTTTTAGTGGGCAGGGGGGCACGAGAATAGCATAAGAATCAGGTGCAAAAGGCTACAAAAATAATCGAGAATAATGGTAACAACAAAGGAAGTATTAATTATATTTATCTTTTGAAACAAGCAGCCAAAGGAATTTACGGGCGCAAGATATGAACGATTTGCTATTGGACCCTTTTTATACTAGTCAGCTGTGGCATGTAAAAAAATTATGCCAACCTGCGTAATACTGCCTAGAGGCTGACAGGAAAAAGGGCAGGAACATCAGGTGCACACAGCAGAGAATAACTAAGCCCCGTTAGTATCTTGCTCATATACAGTGGGCATTCATCAATCCAACTAAAACTCCGATGAACAAACCAGGGGGCAAGTAGAAATCCAGTTCCTAAAGCAAAAATTTCCGGGCCCTAAACGCAAAAAGCAACATGACACAAGCAAAACCCTAGCAAACATGCGTGCAACAAGGATAGCGAGTACGCCAACAAGGACAGAGATGAGGCAGTGAACACCTACCGGCTCGGACTCCAGCTTGAGCGAGGGGACCATAGCCCTCCCGCCGGAGAGGATCTGCTGGAGGCGCAGGGGAGGAAAGGCCGACCTCTGGTGGGCCGCCATCTCACACCCGCAGGCCCTATCCTCACCGTACTCCCTATTGCAACCACAGCAGCAACGCCCCCTCCTGAATCACGCGGAAACACCAGACCATCAACTAAAGAAAAACCAACAAAATCCAACGGGCAAAAACAACACCACATAAACAGATACCACAAACACCACCACCACCGGCAGCAGCAGCAATAACTGGACGAGTTCGGGGAGGATGTAGGGTTTCTTCGAGGAGAAGCAAGGGTGATCGGGCGGCGGCGGCGGCGGAACTGCGCACGCAGCGATCGAGGGGAGAGGCGGTAACGGGGCGAGGATGGGAATAGAACGACCCGGCGCGTCTTCTTTTTCTCAGGGCTTTTTGTTGCTGGTAGCCCTTATCGACCCCCCCGAAGTGTAGAGAGAGAGAGAGAGAGAGAAGGGAAGAGTCACAACTCTCGCCTTCGTGGTGTATTTTATGGGGTCGCACACCGCCGACTTCTCTCTCCCCCCCTACTCTCTCTAAAAGGTCTCTCTCTCTCTCTCGGGGAACGACGCGACACCACAGAAGAAGGAAAGTATCGGCGAGATCCTCGACCGTCTGATCGGTGGACTCCCTGATCGGGAGGCCATTTCCAAGGCTCTACACGACACGACATCCGATGCCTTTTCTCTCTCTAAACTCTTCCCCGTTCAATCTCTACAGTGCGCTCTTTTGGAGGCAATGGTGATAAGGAGGATAGTCCACCGTCTGATCGGCACATCCATCTCTAAAGCTGACGACTACTACTCTCTCTCGTTCCTCTCCGAAGGTTTTCCCCCCCCTCTCTCTCTCTCTCTCTCTATATGGTGATATTGCGGGAGAGATACGATTGTGAACCGTCTGATGGGTGTACCTTCCGGAGACTACGAGGGATGGACTGTTGGACCGACCGATGGATTGGATGTTATCCCAATGGTGTGAGATGATTAGTGCGCCTCTTTTTTCCAGCTGAACAGTTATGCGGCATCAGAAAATTGGGAGGGAAAATGATTTTTTTTAGAAAAAAGTATTTCCTAAAAGTAGATGGTTACTTATCATTTTAATTTTCAGAGTAATTATTAGATTACATTTTAAGAAAATTTAGCATATATTATCCTTCTATGTAAAATATCAAAAATATCACGCTTACATGACAAATGCCATAAATATCATCTTGGGAAAGTAAACTATCCATATTTTACATAACCATTTCCACCGTCTCGTCTTATTAAACAAATCATAAGTAGGGGTGAGTATTACTCAGATTTAACTCGAAAATCAAATCGAATCGACAGATTTGATTCCGTTTGATTCTGGTTGAAATTTTTAAAAAATCGATTTTAATTCAAAATATTTGGTTTGATTTTAATTTTCAAAAAATCGAACCGAACTTAATAATTAAATTTTAAAGATATTTTTGTCAATTTAATATTAGTGTATATATAATCATTAACCCCAATTATAAAATCTCAACCACGCCTCCTGGAGAGTCCAAGACTCCAAGCTCCTCAGTCTCCACTCGCCACTTCCCCACTCGCCACTTCTTCTATAGTCCCTGACTACGCAAAAGTTTGTCGTTTAAAAACACGTGTACCAATCTTAAAATTTTCAACTCGCACTTAGATGAAGAAGACGTAATATAGTGGCGAGATGGGTCGAATCCACATGGAAGAAGAGATTTTTTTTAGATTAAGAACCTTAGATTCCTTTAGAAAGCGTTTGTGATTTCCCTACTTAAGAAAAATGATGAAACAATAGATGATTCTAACAATTAAGTAAGACCAGCTATGACTATGCGCCTACACTACCAAAATAATTGCATGAAGTGAAAAAGAAGAGATAGAAGAAAGAGGTAGAAAGGGAAGATGAAGCAAGATATAGATCAAGTGAATGACTTCTTTCATTAACTTAAAGAAAAAGTACATAGAATGCGATACAAGATTACACTAAGAACGCAACGAGATTATAATGAAGTAAAATGACACAAAAGTAATAAAAATATGAAAAGCCTGGAGTTTGGAGATGGTGGCGGCAATGGTGATGACGGTGCCGTCCCTTCTTGGCCTTGGATCACGAACCACCTCGCGGATGATGTCATCTACGCCGGGTGGAAGTCGCCTTCGCCTTTGGAGCCGCCCTTGGAGGAGATTGTGTAGAGGGAGGAGAGAAATCTAGGGAGGAAAAGGAGAGGTTGAGGTGAGGCTAAGGGAAATAGATATAGCTTACAAGAGAAGTAGAAGAAAAGGGAGACGGTGACTAAGGGAGAGATGGCTAGGGCGACCTAGGTGAGATGGAGAAGGAGGAAGAAGGTGAAGGAGGGGGGTGACCTATGTTAAGGAGAGGGAGAGAGGCTAGGGCACACTAGGGTGAGAGGGAGAGAGGCTAGGGCGACCTAGGGTGTGAGAGGAGAGATGGGGGCACGAGAGAGAGAGAGAGAGAGAGTGCAAGGGTTAAGAAAATTCTCTAGCAAAAAGAACTCCTTTCCTCTCCACGGAATGAGATTTTTATAGGCACAATGGGGTCAATGGAGGGTTGGGATTAATCTAGAAGAAAATAGATGGATGGGATTTAGGGAGAATGAGATGAAAGAGTGAGAGAGAGGAGGTGGGCGTCCCCTTCCTTAGGGTTTTGGACGCCCCCTCCGTTGTTTCCTATTTGGGTGGGATTCTCCCCCCATTCTCCTCGTTGATTTTCTCCTCATTCTCCTCTTTGATTCTCTCCATTTAAATCTTTGAATTATCTTTTCCCTCCAACAAAAAATAGGCGGCGGCTGCACTTTGACTTGGTCAACATGAAGAGGGGGCGCCCTCAGGGTTTCTTCTTTTGATCCTCGGACTCTTTTGTCCTTGGCTTGTCTTGCAATTTCCTTCAATGTCTTGCACATGCACAATTTTGATTTAGTCCACAATAAATCATTAAATAGCACATGTAAATTAAAAGTGCATGTAATTATACAATACGAATGAATGCCAATGCCCCTCAAGCCCCCATAATTGAATGACACATGAAATTGTTTTAATTTTCATGCAAAGTCAAAATTTTGTGCGAGGTTGAGATTGGCTATGAAATATGCATCATTACGCATTAAAGCGCTTAAAATAGTGTGTGTGGTGTGAATAATCATGTAAATATGGACACTTATCACACCCCCAACTTGAGCATTACTAGTCCCTTAGCAATGTATCACAGTTCATGACAAGAACATTATGCACAATGATTTAGACTTTGGAATATTACAAGTTCAAGTAGTATGTGTCTGGAACAAATTTTTTCAGTCCATGTGTTTAGACATTTCCTCGGGATACACTCAAAATTAAATATCCTTTGTGTAGAAGTGATATAACTTGACTAGTGGCTACCAAACAATCTATATGAATGAGTCTTCTATCTATCACTTAAAGATGATTTTCAATTTTACGTACTTCAAAGTAGATTTTTGATTTTTGCATTATCTTTTTTTTACACATGGTATTGCACACCTCTTTCACCGTTTGACACGAACTTCAACATTTGTTAGGTGAAGAAGACCCGATTATTAATATCAAGGGTCCCTTCACTGTTTGACGCGAACCTCGACTCTTGCCTTAGGAGAAGCAGACCCGGTTACTAGAATCAGGGACATTTTCTATGGTTTCTTATTTTCAGCAGGTAACTTTTCCCTCACAATTTCTCTTCAAAGAATATGTAGAAAATCAATCATCCCTAAGTGCTAAGCAAAATTCTCGTTACCCATATGTCTGAAGTCCAATAATCTCATTATTGTGCAATTGTATGCAAGTTCGATTAGAATTTCAGGTGTATTATGAGGAAAAGGTTAAAGACATAACTAATTAATTTACCCATTTTACTTGCTACTCTCACAAATAAAACTCTAAGTCTTATCATTCTAAGAAAAGTTCCTCACCATGAAATATGAGCATGAAGCACTTGTTAGGAGAAAAAACATCAGAGAATTTTTTTATTTATTTGTTTAGTTCTTGAGAACAAGAATTTTGAATTAATTGACTCCCCCCAACTTAAGTGACATTGCCCCCAATGGCATGAACAAGATGTATGAAATAAAGCCATGAAAAGTGATGGGAATGATAGATACAACTCGAGAAAGAGGTGCCGTCGATAGAGAAATGCTGCTCCATGCTCCTAAGACAAGAGAAGAAAATCAATAACTCTTTTTTTTGTTAGGAAAGGAGAAAAAATATTTCAGTTGTCTCCCAATAAGTGTTAAATTTAACATCTTCAGCCAGACACATGTATGCTTATGATGGTTCACTTAACTCCATAGATTCAATTTGAAGATTTTGTTGGTGCTCCACATAATGTTTGAGGCGTTGGCCGTTAACAATGGAAGTTTGACCATTTTTAGGATCCAAAATCTTGACAGTCCCATGGTCATAAACTTTTAGAACAATGAACGGCCCTTCTTACCTAGATTTCAATTTCCCTGGAAACAGACGTAGCCTAAAGTGAAAGAGCCAAACTTTTTGATTGGGTTGGAAGGATTTTCTCAAAATGTGTTTATCATGAAATGATTTGATTTTGGCTTTGTAAATCTTGAAATTCTCATAGACCTCATTGTGCAATTCATCCAACTCACTCAACTGTGGGGCTCGATGGGCGATAGCTTGGGCTAAGTCGAGGTTGACTTGTTTGATGGCCCAATAAGCCCTATGTTCCAGTTCCACAGGTAGGTGACAGGCTTTTCCAAATACCAACCTATAGGGTGGCATACCAATGGGAGTTTTGAATGTGGTCCTATAGGCCCAAAGATCATCATTCAATCTTTTAGACCAGTATTTCCTATCAGGCCTAACGGACTTTTGCAGAATGTTCTTAATTTCCCTATTGGAGAGCTCCACTTGACCACTAGTTTGGGGGTGGTATGGTGTAACGACCCAAGATCCAGATACCGGGAAGAATCCGATACCATTCGAATCCTGACCTGTCGCCCACGAGCTGGAGGGCTCGAAAGGACTAAAGGAGTGTGGAGGTACAAAGAAATAGGAAACAAAGCATGATAATTCAACAAGTAACAGAAATAAATAAATAATTATAGAGTCCAGTCCAACCAAAGTACAGTCTAAGGTAGAGAAGCGTACCCAACACAGAGTGAACACTCAGCCCGGCGAGCTGGCAACTAAGAACCTCCGCGCAGCACCCTCAAACCTCGAGGAAGAACCGCTACACCTGGAAAGCAGGGGTGAGCCTCCTATCACAGGCTCAGTAGGGGTCCCGTGGAACCCTAACCGTAAACAACGGCGGTAACAAAAAGTAACAACAACAGCAGGAACAGCAAACCGGTGACCGGTAAAAACTCAGCATTATAGCTACTCCTACTGTACCAGAAAACACGCCCCGATCTCACAGTCGGGGGACTGCCAGACCAACAGAGAAACCCTGGCTACACTACCAGAAGAAACATCGTGACAACTCTATCATGGAGACCCGTCTCACATACAAAGGCCCAACACAAGACCATGTCCTGGGTAGACACAATGACGACCTCGCCGTCGTGAACCCTACACCGTCTAGGGAAAACCCTCGGTGACGCTCACCGGAAACCCTAGACCTCTACCTCGGGAAACACACGGAACCTACACACAAAACAACGTCACGCAGATGGGAAACAACAACTCGAGTCACGAGAAACTCACATCACGTGACGGGAGTACCTGTCCACTAGAAGCAAGGCCAGATGTGTACACTAACGTTTGAGTCTGCGCCTCAGGTGTCTCCCTCCGGCCCAGCGGGAACTGAGACATCGTATAGTAACCACAGAACAAGGACTAGCTGGGATCGCGCTCGTCAGCACGGGTCCGACGTCCCCAACTACGTGTGCACACACAAACCATCCGCTCTAAGTCGGGTCCTCTAGCTAGTTTCCCCCCCAGCCTAGACTCAGGCTGCAAAGGCGAGGGGCCCTACGGTAGCCAGCCTAAAAATCGTCTCTCTCGGGAAAGCTCTCCACCACTCCCGGGTGGGTCTGCACTTGCCTGCGCAGGAAAGCCACAACTAGTGAGGGGTCACTAAACGTGAACACCGAAAACCACGCACGCACCCATCACGAGTAACACGGAGTACCGGGTGGCTCGAGGCCACCAGACTCTGGACAGTCTTTGTAACGACCCGAGAATCCGATTACCGAGAAGGCCCGATAACCTGAGACTCGCACTGCCACCCACGAGTCCGAAGACTCGGAAGGGTTAGAAGGATGGTGTGGAAACTACACAAGTATCACAAATAATTACAGAAGTTAAACAGTTATAATATTAAGCAGGAAATAAATTAGCAATTTACATGGTCCACAAAATAACAACAGTAGTAGTCCACAACTAGTACAGAGACAAGAAAAGAAAGTACAGCTACACGGGGCATACCCCGGCTCTGACCTCTGGCACTACCTCTGGGCACCCGCACCACGCTGCACCCCAGACGCGCTCCCCCGGGGCGGCGCCTCACCTGAAACACGGTGAAAACATGCAGGGAATGAGTCTCGGAACAAGATTCAGTAGGGATCACTCGAACCCTACCTCGTAAAACGGGAAATCACTACGCTAGCGGTAGGAGAGTACCTCGGAAAGGAAAGCCATGTACTCTACTAAACAAAGGTCCTACGGCACGTAAACCGACAGACGTGCCACGGTGAGACAACCGAAGCTCAACGGTCGACCCGACAAAACCCGAAGGTCAGAAACACACGACTGACAGTCTGTCACTCCGTACTCGACAGGAGTACCTCCCACCAGAAGCACAGCCGGTAGCGTCCCCTGACGACTTACACCGCACCGCAGGTGAACTGCCTGACGTGGTAGCGCCTACCCGAGGCACGAACACCGAACAAGTAACCACAAACAAGTGACTAGCTGGGGTCACGCCCGTCGACGTGGGTCCAACCGCCCCCAACCACGTGTGCACATACAGACCGCGCGTCCCTGGTCTGGCCCTCTGACCGGTTTTCCCCTCAGCCGGACTCTGGCTGCAAGACGTGGGGCCCGACGGCAACCGGTCCACAAACCGCCTCTAAGGGTAAGCCCATACACCACTCCTTAGTGCGACCGGTACCGCGTACTGGTAGGCTATGACTAGTGGAGGGTCACTGAAGGAGTAGACTCTCAAGCCAACGGAAAACGTCACAAGGGCCGGTACGCGGAACGCTCCTTGTACCAACGCCGTCGCACGGTGACAAAATACGACAACGACATCTCCCGGTACACTCTGTATGACGAGAGACACGCCGACGCAACCCGTCCCCTTGAACGGTCCACACTGGGCCGCTCAGGAATGTGCGGTCACACAAGGACCGCACAAGGGTTTGAACGGTCAGATCAGGACCGTTCCACCCAGGGTCCAAACGGCAGATGAACGGCCAACACAGGACCGTTCAAACAGATGTGCGGTCAACTCTTGACCGCACGTGGGTGAGGAACGGTCAGCTCCTGGCCGCTCGTCTCCCAACGATAAAAAGCCTGGACGGTTAGTCCTTAGCCGCACTTGGGGAAGAGCGGCTACGGCTTAGCCGTTCGGGGGTTGTGCAGTCAAGACCAGACCGCACATCCAACCATAGCACTAGGGGATGTACGGCTAGCACCTGGCCGTACAAAGGGTTATGCGGCCAGCTCCTGGCCGCACATCCCAGTGCGCTGCACAACGGTCACAACCAACGGTCAAAAACCCTAGGGTTGGGCGGTCGCTGTGGGGCCGCACATTAGGATATGCGGTCCCACGATAGACCGTCCAAGCCCACTGCGCGCCAAGCCCCAGCCAAAGCGCGCCGAGCCGATGAACGGTCCGAACAGGACCGCATAAGGGTTATGCGGTCACTGGTTCGACCGCACATCGCTCACCGGCGCGAAAACGGCGAACCTCGCCGGAATCGCCCAATCGACCTCAAAACAAGCCCCACGGAGGGGGAAATGGCGAGAGAAGAACCCCCAAGCCCCCTAGCATGCTCCTACGCCCTTAAACCGCGAAATCGGGGCTCAAAACGATGAATCGGACGAACTCACCCCGCGGCATGATCAACCCTTCCCGGCTCAAAATAAACCCCTCTTGACCTCGTCTCGAGCCGAAACTCACGGGGAAGGAAGACAAGAGGCTAAGGAACGTCACCCTACCTCCGGTTCGCGACGAAACGCTCCGATCCGAGCTCGAAGCCGTGAAGAACGCCGTTAAAATCTCGCCTCCCCACGCTTCCCACGCTCGCCGTATGCCCGCACGATCGCCACTACGTCACCCACGTCCTCGCGTCGTCGCACCGCCGCCGTCTGCAGTCGGAATGGGGGTCGGCACGGTCGAACGGGAGAGAAGGAGAGAGAGAGGCGGCCACGGTCGCGTGAGAGAGAGAGGAAGGAATAAGAAGAAAAGAGAAAAGAAGAAAAAGAAAAGAAAAGAAAATGGGAATATATAGAAAATCTGATTTTTTGGAAAAATACCGAAAAATTTAAAAGTACATTTTCGGGATCCTCGGAACGCACCGATCGCAACGGTACCACTCGTGCCCAGGTGAACTGCCCGGTCCACCCGCAACGAGCTTCTGAAGAAAAAGCCGAAACACACACCGGAAATCGGAAAACACACGCGGAAAAGTCGCGGAACGTCTCCGGGCCTCCGAAACAACTCCGGATCGCGCCGATCCGAACACGAAGAATGACCAAAACGAAATTTTGGACACAACAGAGCTGGACACTCCGAAAAACCATATCCGGGACCCACGAAGAAGGATCTGAAAGGTCCGGGATATTACAGTCTTCTAAACCTACTAACCCAACGGTCCTTGAGTCACACGACTCGGGTCAAGACCGTCGCACGTGACGGCACATCGCCGTCAATCTAGCCTAATCCCTAGGTCTGAAACTATGGTAGCACAATTCCCAAGGTAGCTCACAAGTCGCCGAGTCGATCCCCTATCCAAGGGAAAAGCGAGAAAACTCCAGCCCCAGGTTGGGTGACTGGACTCACAGTCCAAGGGCCAAACCCACAGCCCACTCAGAAAACACTTACCGAGAAACCAATGATGTGCGGGAATAACCCACCGCACACATGCCGATACACGGCTACTCGTTCTCGTGAGAACATGAAAGCCCGAAACTCATGGGGTCAGTCGGACCCACGAAGCCTATGGACACGCTAATCGAGATAACTCTGTATCTCCAAACACCCCAAAAATACGGACACGGAACTCACGGGGTGTCCGGGACATCCACGTGACCGGAGGTCGACCACTGGGTCACAACTGGGTCGACCGGGGGTCAACACGGCGCAAACGGAACACAACTAGCACGGAAAATAGGGTGGCGGTCCTCCCTGGACCGTCAAATCAACTGGCGGCCCTCTCAAGACCGCAAACCAAGCCTAGCGATCTACCCCTGGACCGCTAAGCTCTGCCCAGCGGTCCAGCCAGGACCGCTACGCCCCAAAAACACCTAGGACCTAAGCGGTCATCACCCAGACCGCTAGGCCGCCTCGCGGTCCACAATGGACCGCAAAACCTCAGCTAGCAATCCAACCAGGACAGTAACACCCCAGAAACACTCGAACAACTAGGGCATGAAAACGGTCATACCCTGACCGCTAAACCTTGATCGGCGGTCTCCTCGAGACCGCTAAGCTCGGTGGCGGTCCATCGCGTGACCGCAAGGCTCGAACCGACATAGGGGGACCCCTGGCGGTCTCCACATGACCGCCAGGTCACTTGGCGATCCCTGGAAGGACCGCTAGGTCGTCCCGAGCGTAAAAACGGCGAATCTTAAAAAAAAAACCCATTCACACCCATGTGAAGGGAAAAACAAGGGGAAACTAGTCCCCAACCTCTCTAGCACCGAGAGGACCTATTTAAATCTCAAAAATCATGTCAAATCGCAAAAATCGGCTCACTCCCCAAAGCATGCTCTTTTCCCTAAAACGCGAAAATAACCCTGCTCGGCTCACCACGGCCTAAAAAACTCGCGGGAAAGGAAGTACAAGGGTTAGGGAACCATCCCCCTACCTCCACCGAAGATTCCACGCGCAGAGGACGCCGATCCGCCAAGAAAATACCGTTAAAGCTCTGCCGGTTCACGAACTCGCCGCGAGCTCAACCGTGAGTCACCGCCTCTTGATCCTCGCCCATGCTCGGCCGCTCCTTACCCTCGTCGCCTCCGCCTCACCCCCGCCTCGCTTCGTCGGCCGCCGGAGAAGAGAGGGGAGGGGGAGAGAATGAGAGTGAGGAAGAGAGAGAGGGTGGTTTATATATAGAAAATTCAGAAATTCTGAAAAATACAAAAAAAGGAAAAAAAATACTCCCCACGATTAGGGCTATCAATGGGCCGGACCCGGGTCGGGCTTAGGTCGGCCTGGCCCGGGCCCGACTTATCAAGATTAAGGCCCGAGCCCGGCCCGGGCCCGACCTATGTCGGGCCGGGCCTGATCGGGCCCGACATTATGTAAAAAATACAAAGCCCGACTAAGGCCCGGCCCGACAACTTAAATAAAATAATAAAAATAATAAAAATTAATATATTTAATACTATAAAACTTATAATCTAGCTAAATTAATTAAAATTTTGATATTAATTACATAATTTGTGTGAAAAGAGAGTTTTAAAATTTTTAATTAAGTAAAATAACATAATTTTAACTAAATAGTTTTTAAATTTTGAAGTGAGAATAAAAAAAAAGAACGGGCCGGGCCGGCCCGCGGATCAAACTCAAAGCCCGAGCCCGACCCGCGGGTCTAGTCGGGCTGGACTTTTAGGCCCGATTGTGGTTTTGATTTGATTTTCTGGTAGTAGGAATGTCCGGGGATGAATTCCCCTTGTTTCTCCCTTCGCCGGGAGGCGAATGGGGCGTGGAACCGAGCTCACGACAGAGCTCAGACCGTCTATCGGAAGACATAAGAGGTGGCCACCTTTGTGGCCGTCTGAGCCCTGGTCTGGGCGGCCAAGACCCTGGCCGTCCAGGTCACTGGGCGGCCACTGGTCTGGCCGCGCAGGGGTGTTGGGCGGCCAGGACCCTGGCCGCACTCACCCAGCATGGCCCTGGACTGGGCGGCCAAGCCGATGGCCGCCCAGCCCTCTGGGCGGCCCAAGGTGTGGCCGCCCAGGCTGGAGGGTGCCCAGGTGCTGGGTGGCCACTGGTGTGGCCACCTAGGCCTCTGGGCGGCCCAAGGTGTGGCCGCCCAGGCTGGAGGGTGCCCAGGTGCTGGGTGGCAACTGGTGTGGCCGCCCAGAGGCCTGGGCGGCCAGGAGGTTGGCCGCCCAGCCCAGTCTGCCCCCGGGCCGCCGCGTTCCACGTTTTCTTGTCCCGAGGTGTCCGTATGCGATACGGTTTCGAGGAAGAAGTGTCCGCGTGATTCTTCGTGACTCCGGAGGTACTGTTTTACCCCGATTAGTGTGCCCATAGGTGTTGGGGGTATGGGTGACCCCAGGTGTTCTGGGCTTTCATGTGCTCGTTAGGACGAGTCACCGTGTGTCGGTATGGGTGCAGAGGGTTTTCCCGCACTACGTGGGTTTCTCCGGATGGTGATTTCCGAGTGGGCGGTGTGTGTGACCTTGGACTGTGAGTCCAATCTCCCAACCTGGGGCTGGAGGTCATCCGAGTTCCCTTTATGAGGGAATGGTCTCGACAGTTGTGAACTGCCTTGTGAGTCATCGTGCCGATGTTTCTATCCTAGGGTTAGGGCAGATAGACGGCGTGGAGCTGTCCTGGTTCAACGGTCTTGACCCGAGTCGTTTGACTCAAGGACCGTTGGGTTTATTAGGTCTAGTGGACCATCCAGAGTCTGGTGGCTCGGAGCCACCTAGTACTCCGTGTTACTTGCGATGGGTGCGTGTGTAGCTTTCCGTGTTCACGTTTAGTGACATATCCACTAGTCGTAGCTTTCCTGTGCATGCGTGTGCGAACCCACTTGGGAGTGGTGGAGAGCATGACCCGGAGAGATGGTGTTTAGGCTGGTTACCGTAGGGCCCCGACGCGCAGCCTGAGTCGGGGCTTCGAGGGAAGAACCAGCTAGAGGATCTGACCTAGGGCGCATAGTCTGTATGTGCACACATACTTGGGGGCTGTCGGACCCGCGGTGACGAGCACGACTCTAGCTAGTCCTTGTTCTGTGTTCCTGGTTACTAGTATTTTGTCTCTATCTCCGCCTGGGGCGTCGTAGGGAGACACTTGAGACTGTGGACTAAGTCATCAGTGGATGTATCCGGCCTTGCTTCTGGTGGGCAGTGCTCCTGTCATGTGACGTGAGTTCTTGTGACTCAAGTTTTCGTTTCCCGTCTGCGAGACGTGGGTTTTGCGTGCAGTTTTCGGGTGTGTTCCATAGGTTGAGGTCTAGGGTTCCAGTGAGGGTCACCGAGGGGTTTTCCTAGGCAGTGTCCGGTCCACGACAGTGGTGTTGTGATGGGTTTTCCTGTTAGTCTGGTGGTCCCCCGACAGTGGGATCGGGACGTTGGTTTCCGTTCTAGTAGGAGTAGTTATAGTGCCGAGTTTTTATCGGCCACCGGTTTGCTGTTCCTGCTGTTGTTGCTGCTTTCCGCGTCACCGTTGTTTACGGTTGGGGTTCCGCGGGACCCCTACTGAGCCAGTGATAGGAGGCTCACCGCTACTTCTCAGTTGTGGCGGTTCGTCCTCAAGGTTCGAGGGTGCTACGCGGAGGTTCTTAGTTGCCAGCTCGTCGGGCTGAGTGTTCACTTGGTGTTGGGTAAGTTTCCCTGCCTTAGACTGTACTTCTGTTGGAATGGACTCTGTTGTAGTTGTTATTTCTATTAATTGTTGAATTGTCCTGTCTTATTTCCTATTTCTTTGTATCTCCACACTCCTTTTAGCCATTCCGAGTCCTCGGCTCGTGGGCGGCGGGTCAGGATTCGAATGGTATCGGGTTCTTCCCGGTATCCGGATCTTGGGTCGCTACATACATCGTCTAATCAAATTCAACATAGACAAAATTCCGTCTAATGCATAAAATGACAAGAAGTAGATTTAGACGATACATCGTCTAAGTCTCAAAGATGGATAAAAGGTTAGACGTATAACATAAATATGATAAACAGAAGATTAGATGATACATCATCTATGTAAAAATATGATTAGATGATACATCCTCACATGGTGTACTGTCTTTGATGACACATTATAAGCTGACGGTTAGAAGGATCTTAATTTAATGCTTCTTTTAGCAATTATACATGTGCATCCATCATTTTTATTTACATTTAAATTTCATAACATCATCCCCCCATTCGTTCAACTCAGATGCTAAGTTAGTTTTGGGGGGATGCAAATATCATATTTGTCCACATTCATTTTTAAATGCATTTTTTAACATTTACTCTTAAGTGCATGCTTGTCTTAACTCCAATCGATTGAACTGGATGGCACATTGGATTAATAATGACATTATTTTTTCTCCCATTTTTCCTGAGCGCAGATGTGAGTCTTATCATGGACAAGCAGAAAGGCTTCTGGACTCTGCATGAGAAATGGAAGACTCAATTGCTGTAAACTTAAGGTCTGCATTAATCAGTAAAAAAAAGCTTTGGTGCTCTATTGGCCGTATTAATGAGTAAAAAAAAACAATTTGAACAGTGAAATGTCTTCTTACGTTGCATAACCATTTCAAAAAGGAATTGCATGCCATCATTTGTGGGGATAATGCCAAGGTGTCATTCTACTATGTTTTCATAAAGGATGTAGGATTCTTCTTTCCCTCGAACCATCTTTACGAAGCGTTGGAATAATTATTTATATCTATTTTCTAGTACATGTATTAAGCAATAGCTGAATCAATTCAGTATATTGTTCGTAAACAAGAACTTGATGAAGGCATATTAAAAGGGAAACACTTTACACCAGTGAGCAATGTAAACGATCCACAGGGAGTTTGCCTCCTCTATTCCTTCCATATGTTTAGGCAATACCTGATTTATTGTCAGAAGAAAAGGAAAACATTTGTGGGACGATGTAAATTAGAAAACTCGGGTCGAAGCGCATAGTTATCTTCTTTAGAGTCGTTCTATTTTACTCTGATGTAAATAAGTTTTGTGACATAACTTCTCTTAAGATACAATGACCCAGACTGATGACGACGCGAAGGTGCACTCCAACTCGTATTGTCGAGGGCGAATACCACTGCGACTGTAAGCTCTTGCGTTGAAGAAGAAGATGATGATCGAGAGAGAGAGACGCACATGAGAGATAGTCGTTGGGTGAGAGAAAATCCTATGTTGTATCTCTCACACAAAACTTATCTCCTCAGAAAGTAACACTTGACTGAGTCACATTTATCTGCCTAAAGAGTTGAATCTGAGAAAACACGAAAAGAATCTAAGAGACACTCGGTCAAAAGGTAAAAAATAAAAGAAAAAAATAAATATCAAGAATCGCACGCACGTAATGACAACGGCAATTCGTTCGTGTGTGATGTGAGAAAGAGACTAAAGCCCAAAGAACTCACTAGCGCAAATAATCCAATCTCCGTAGTCTCCTCAAAGAAGTGAAGAATTAAAGACGAGAGTCCTAATTAAAAAGTAGATGATTTTTTTTTATTTTTCAATGTGAAACTAAATAACACGTAGAGATTCAAACATTTTAAAATTTAAAACATAGATTCTAACAACCTCCACGTTGTAAACAATGTTTTTCAGATGACGTTGATTCCTTCAATCATACACATTAGTTCATAGTTGACAGAGTAGAGTGGCTGCATGTTAATCATCATGTAACAAGGGCTCGTGTATTTTTTTTGTAAATAACGAAAAATCGAAACTCTAAATGCACCATTCCTATTATGATTATTTCTTAAAATTTCCAATCATTCTTCTCTACGTACAGCGGTCTCCTACGAGGCCAGCACCCTTTCCCCATCTCCTCTCAGCCCCCAGAGAGTGTGGTGAATGCGAACTGGGTTGCACCGGCCGGATCTAATTTAGATCGGTGCTGGATTGGCCGCTGGACAAGGGAAACAGTGAACACATGACCAATTTAAAGTAATCTTGGGCCAATTCCACCCGTTCAACACGTGTGTGTGTGTTGTGTGTGTGTGAGAGAGAGAGAGACAGAGAGAATACAACATAATCAGTTTTCCCCGGCACATTTTGCTACATTAAGTTTTGTAAATAAATCATTGTTAAAATTAAATTGACAAAAAATTACTCTGCAAACATATTATCACGTGTATCACTAATTTAATTTATATTGTGCAAAATATCATCATGATTAACTTATGTCGACGTTGATAGAGAGAATATTCTAATGAAATTCTAATATTTCAGTTATTTGTACTTTAAATGATTTAAATATCCTCGATGATTGAGAGAGAGAGAGAGAGGGAACCGGTGAGTAGGACTTAGGCTACGTTTGAAAACATATTCAGGCGTGGTTTTCGAGATAAAATCATCCGACATCTTTTGATTTTTTTTAAATGGGTTCAACAATTCTTGACTTCTATGAAAAAAAGATTTTGAGGAGGAAAGAGAACTAGGCACAACAGTGTCGAGTTCTCTTAATATCTCGAAACACCCTCATAGTTGATTCTGAGGATTTTAAATGATTAAGAATCACCGACGTACCGTGTATTAGTATGGCAGATGAATTTTAATAAAATGTGTTGAACCCATCTCGTTTTCAGACGCAGCCTTATACTTGAGCTGCAAACTTCCTTTTGCATAATTTGCATATTTCTTTTAAAACAGTTAAATCTCTAAGTCCTCCATAGCTATGCCTTGAACCTCCTAAGTGCCTGGGGTCGGAGCACTTCCATAACCTTAGTGCCAATCATGATTGCTTTGTGCCTGAGCAGCCCGGAAAGGATTCAATCACAAATCCTCGGAATTTATTGTGCCACTTTTACCTTTTTGTTTGTCTGATCTCAAATCTGGTTTTGACTTGGTTCTGTATTCTAATTACTTGGATCCCATGTTGAAAAAAAAAAGCATTCCCCTGTTCTGGGTTCCTTAATCTTTTTGCTATAGAATCATGGGGTTAATTAGACATCCTTTCAGTGGTCTTACTCATTTCAACAACAGTGTGCTAGGAGTGTTAAAGACTATGGGGGAAATAACTGGTAATTAAAACCTTGCAGAGATGTTATCCATCTTCATATAATAAGACATGATTTTGATGTGATAAGTCGTTTATTCTGATGCAGTGTGGGTTCTGGCTGACTACAATGGATATCATTGTTGGAGGAGTGGTCGCATTCTTCATCGTGTGTTCTTATCTGAAGACTAGGAGCATGTTATAACCCCGGTCGGTCTTCATGATGCCGCTGGATGTTGGAATTGTAGTCGTCAGCTATGCTTTCTGTAGAATAACCACAGCCAGAGAGCCCTTGCCCATCTGGGATCAGCATCCCGAATTCTCTCGTATGGGATGATGTGAGATATTAAAGCACCGACATCCTTTCAATTCTCCATTTTTACTCGTGAGCTTCGGACGAGCATTGGAAGCGCAGAGCTCTAGTATTTGTCCGCAAGTAATACGATGATCACACTGTATTGCCGAGTATTACTTGGCTCTTACTTGGCTCTCGTTTGTCAATCCAACGGGATTACGATTTTTTCATGATTTTTTGGAGTGAGAATAATTGGATGGAAATGAAATTTTAAAAAATTATGAAAAGTGAATTTTTCTTTCACTTTGTCTCTCTCTAAAAATTAAGATTATGATTTTTGAATAATTTGATGTGATATTTACATATTTGATGAAGTTTGAGAAGGTCATAATTTATGACCCGTTGAATTGGCGAACGCAGTCTTAGAGCACGATTGGAACGGATTGAAGTGGAGAGATTTTTACAAAATCTCGTAAGGTGAGAAGAATCACATTTTAAGTAAATTTTAGAGATTTTTTAATTCTCTTCTCCTTCTCTCTGTATCTCTCTCTAAATCTTAAAATTTATCATAAAATAAAAATTGACGAGACATTAAAATATTTAAAAATATTTTTAAAAGAAGAAAAATTTCAATCATTGAAGGACTCAAAATCTCTCTCCTCAACTAATTAGTCTTATTAATTAGTGGTGTTCCTTTAGTACACTAGGCTATTTTATTTCATTAAGTTTCAGAGGGCGTGATTTGACATGTTAAAAAACTTACTGATAGACTGTTGTGATTTGACATGTTTTTATCCCAACTACAGTTGATGGTGCATCAACAGGGGGGAGGACGTGAGAAAGATCCCAATATAATTTTTTCTCCGATTTGCCACCGTCGGTCTACATTGTCTTTCACCCAATGACATGATAAGCACTTCAAGCTCCCAGAAAATTCAAATATATATATATATATATATTATAATAATAATTTGGGGGGGAGGTCCGAGCCGTAGAAAGCATCTAATTTTGCACACAAGCACTGCCCAGTCCAAATACATGCGGCGATGCTAAGTGGGATGAGAAATCGATGGAGCATTCTTAACCACCAATAGAAGCTAATAAATATCCTGGTAAAGAGAGTGGATGAGTGTGGAGCAATCGTCGAAAACTGAACCTAAAACAACAAGTGCAAGAACCCAATCTCATTGAGTGGAGAAGAACTCTTTCCTGCAATCAGCTGAGTTTCAAAATGAGGATGAAATTTGCTTGAAATCCAACAACCTCTTAATGGAGAGAAGTCACTGTGTATGGGGAATCAGTTTTTTCACTTCTAATCAAAAAGAAAAACCTTCAATAAGCCTCCATTCAGACACAAAGATCTGTGGATACAATAAAATGGTACGGGAATTTCGGAAATAATCACCATTTTTATGATCACAGTCATTTAGTACTTCATTTTGAATTCATTTATTTTTTCATTTGGAACTCAATTATGATATAGGTATATGAAACCTTGTTTCAGGTCACTTTCATTCGTTTGGTGGTTCAATCAAGTTGATAATTGCTCAGTACTCAATGTTCCAATCAGGCTCGTCAGACTTGATTGTTAATTGAACAAGTTTTAAGAAAGAAAATTTCTAAACAGCCAACTAATTTGATCTCGATGGGAAGCTTTGATAGAATCAAATCCAACTCAACTAGGCTCACTTTCATTGCTACCTATTACGGAAGTTGTCCGAATCACAGCTACTCTGAAATACGATGAAGAAAAAAAAACTCATTCATCGCATGGCTAACATCCATTGGCCCCATCAGCTGTGATGTGAAGCTTCAATTGCTAGGATGTTACCCAACAGCATGTTACAAGCCTGGCTTAGACAGGCTTAATGGAAGTGGTCTTTTCAAAAATAATCACCAAGAAATGTACTTCGAATTGGATTATAACAATCATGCCGGAACATATTGTGAATAGAGCTTGAATGATGGCCCATCAAGACTATCACGGTAACATCCTAAAACTGACGGGAAGTGATGAAGATAGTAACGACACATATCGCAGGGTTTAGAAAGTGAAGAGGAACATATTTCATAGGATTTTTAAGTTCGATAGGAGTCTGTCCAATGGGTGGAGTTGATGGACAGGTAAAGGTCCTCGGCAATTCCCATACCGTGTATGATTTAAAACAATTTGCTTTGATAACCATAGTTCAAGCCTGTCAGCTGTTGCAACCCAATAATTAAAATCGCAAGCAAAGGCCAATAAACTGAGAGTCGATCTAATGACCTCTGACTCCATGGTGCAAACAATACCCAATACGAGACTCAGAAGTACCTTAGCCCGAGTGCCAGGGGGCCGGGGAAACGTTCTAAGCCCTCAACACCCTTCACTCCTCTCTCTTTACGAATACTCCTCTCACTTAAATATCGAAGAGTTATCCTACGAGATCACTCCCAAAAATTATCCAGACGCATTGCCAAAAATACAATGACTCTTGCTGCTGACTTGTTGGAAAGAAATTTTTGGTGATGTTTGTATGTGTGTGCGTGTGTGTGTTATAAAGTGAATGGGGAACTTGAGCAGAAAATTCAAAGTGGGGAATGTGAGACCAGTGCCCTACTCCAACAACCGTGGTGGTGATAAAGAGTGGACAGGAAAGCAAGTGATACATGTGAACGACTTGGAAGGCAGATGAGAACCTTCTATATATTCCCCATGTTTGCTCTTCTTAATTAAGAAGACGACGAAGACTTCTTCTTTTTCCATGCATGCGCCGATGCATCTGTACATCCTATGGTTAACAATTATGAAGCTCGCAGATAATTATGCACAAGACTTCGAAACATGGATGGAGATTTTCCGCGGAAAAGATGTAGAATAGATGCTTCACGGATTGTTCTCCCACATTGCTAATGAATATATATGGCTTTTGTTCCTATAACTCAACAGAGACAAATATGATGCTGCGTTATCACAAATCAACGTAGAAGGAGACAACAAGCACAGGAACCCACAACACAAACATGCCATGCCTTTGATGTTTAGGCTGTTCTGAGACAAGTGCCCTGGCTTGTTCATTGTTGTGGCATGGACTCTTGCCGAGGGAATAGGATGATCTCTTCGGCGTTTTCTAGGGCAATAATTGGTGGGGGAAGGCATAGTAATGTGACAGACTGACAGGTATGTGCTAATCGTGCGAATGGGGGTTTAAGAAACCATGGTGTACGGGAGGATCGCAAATTGGATAAAACCCACATCAGGCATCCGACAGGAGCTCGATTGAACGACTCTCAAAAGCTACCACATTGCTCGTGGGTGATGAACACCCTTCTTCACATTCGTGGAAGAGGAACAAAAAAAAAAAAAAAGACATCACCGGAAATAGGGATCCAAATTACGCTCTACGGAGCTTAACAACAGAAGGGCTACTTCGGGTGCCTCCCTGTTAAGGTCCACCCGATGTTCACGTTCAACAAGGTACCAGTGACCCATTTTCGAGAGTACCATCTTGCTAGGGCACGTAAAGTCACCACAAAGATTCAGTACAATTTTGTAAGACAATGATAGTCGAAAAATCCTAAAACAGCTACTGAGCTCTACTCACTGGCTCCAGGGCTTCAATCATGACGACACTGTTACCCCTGATAACCTGCCAAATCATGCATTACCACAATCAAATATGCTAAGACAGGAAGAGCCAATCCAGCAATTTATGAGAACAATTGAACCAAACGACAATATTGAATTGAGGATGACGTCGTGTCAGGGAATTTTTTTTTAAAAAAAAAGATGGACAACTCACCACCATCCCTATATCATTTCTCTCATTTCCATTCACTTCCACAGTATTATCAATCACCAGATTCATAAACTGGTCAAATCCACGGAGAGTGCCCACAATGGCCCGATTTGCATTCAACTTGACTGCAAAATCACACAGCATGTTAGGGTTGAACGACGGTAACACTATCACAAATATCCTGGCAGGCAAAGTAAAGAAAGCAATCCTAATCAATCATTTGCAACCATGAAACTGCAGAACAGACATTCATATATTGTTCCCAAACGTTTACATCAAGAGCCTTTATCAAAATGAAAGTCTTCATATCGACCACTCAAAAATTAAACGATTAATCGGCCACATATCTTCCAGTTGGCATCTACGTCGACGCCCACTGATGTTACCTCCTCCCAAATATATCCATGGGTAGCGTCTTGCAGGACAATAGCACACGTGTCTAGTCTTATGAGAGTAGACCCCCATTCCCAAAAGCATCATTGTTGTAGGACAAGGAAACAGCACTGCAAAGAAATGTACATTAGGTAACAGTTCTAATGTTGTGCATTTTAGACGGGTGATAATTTTATTGTTATTAATTTCTGAAAGAATATGACAGGATTATTAATTAAATGTCACCTTCGTTCTCGGTTTCTCTTTGCATTTATTTCTTAAACTTTATTCTAAAAAACTTTATATATCAATGTTTGTATTCCTTTAAGACTCATTTTTAAGAAATCACAGGTGGAAGAATGGAGGTGGAGCATGACTTTAATCACCATGTTCAATATGATAAGCGGTGCTAGAGCAAAATTTTTAAGAAATCAATATGTGTCTTGGTATCACATATCCTGAGCAAAATGTGGATGAGAGTAAAGAGTCATGACCTCATAAGGGGGTTCTAGACAACTCCAGTTGGACCATACATCTCACACGTGTAGTATGTTGATGATACTACTTTGTTTGTGACACAGGGAGAGAAACAACTATATACTACCAAGTGGATGTTGGAGCTCTTGCAGGAAGTTAATGGACTCAAAGTCAACTTTCACAAAAGCCAGGTCATTGGTGTTAACTTTGAGCAGAGAGCCTTGAGGAGAGTAGCCACCATTCTAGGCTGCCCTATAGGCCAATTTCCTATTACTTATCTAGGGCTCCCCTTAACCCCAAACAGATTGCAGTGTAGGAAATGGGAGAGTGTGGTGCAGAAATTTGAATCCAAATTGGTAGGATGGTAAGGCAAGCTCTACCTTATGGAGGGTTGCTGGTATTGTGCAGGTCAGTAATGAACAGCATCCCCGTTTATTGTCTGTCCACTTTCATGATCCCTATAGCTGTGACAAAGAAGCTCCAATCAATTCAAGCTATTTTTTTTTTGACATGGAAGTGGAGAGAGGCACACAGGATGGCATGACATAAACTAGGGAAGGGCATGCAAGGGGAAGGAAATGGGAGGGCTGGGACTCAAGAATACAAGGGACTTCAACCTTACACTCTTGAGCAAATGGCTCTGGAGACTTGGCACCGAGAGGGAGGGGATATGGAGCAATATTATCAGACAGAAGTACTATAGCAAAAAAAATTATGGGATTTGACTACCCTGCATCAATACCACATGTCGCACCTACAGAGGGGCATCTTGAAAAGCATTGATATTATCAGGATAGGGGTTAGAGTGGCAGTGGGAAACGGCCAGCATTGTCAATTCTCTGGATAAATAAATGGTGCACTGACCACCCTTTGGGTGGCATATACCCACAGTTGTTTGCTATAGCTGTGGACCCCAAGGTAATGATCAATCAGGTGTTTGATGGCCAACAATCTAGAGGCACCTGGAGCCCGGTCTTCAGGAGAAACCTAAGGAAGGATGAAATCAGCCAGCTAGAGGAAATGCTAGGGCTCCTGCACCACACTAAACCAGACACAGCAAAGCCTGATGATTGGAGATGGAGATGGGGCAACTCAGGGCGCCACTTAGTTAGGACAGCCTATCATGTACTCGCTGATGGTGGGGTGTGGCAACCACTAAGAAGGCAAGTGTGGAAACCAGGGAGCCCTCTCGAAGCCAAATAACTCATGTGAAGAATCTCACTAGGGACACTCCCAACTTGTGATGCCAATGGTAGCCAAAAGACAATGTGCAACAACTCATGAGGGAGTGTCATAGGCAGTGGCTTTGCGAAGAAGACAACTGGGTTTGGTAGCTCATTCTCCATGTCGCACTATGGGCCTTATAGGGGGGAGAGAAATAATAGAAATTTCAAGAAAGCAGCCACTACTCCAGAGAGAATAGCTGATTTTGTTGGGGATAAGTTCCGACACTGGGCTAAGTTTTTATGAAATGTAGACACGGGATCCTCCCCCCTTTTTGACCGGTTGGGGGGATAGGACACATAGGGATAGGACACATACCATGCTTCGCCATGCCACACCGTACCAGTGAGGCAAATGCATATCATACCGTGCCTGGCGAAAGCTGGGACGGCACTGGTCGTCGTCGGCAGCAGCGACGACGGCAATGGTGGCCGAGGGGGAGGCCAACGGAGGAAAGGGAGGCCTCGGCGCCCGCCATTGCTGCCCACCACCTGCTCAATGAGGACCAGGAGTTTGGTGGGTCATCTCCTACAGCACCGGCGGGGCTACTCTCGACGTAGGCGTCCACTTAACACCTTCCACAAGGATCAACAAAGGAGGTGATATGGGTTGGTGGTGAGGAGGCAGACAAAGCCAGCAGTGGTGGTGGTTGGCACGAGGACCGCCATAGGGGAGGTTGCGGCGGCGATGACCGCCACTATGAGAGCTTCCGGCACTGTTGCTTGGGTCAAAGGAGTGGCTGCAGTGGCCCCCTCCTTCGCCAGCCTCCCCCTCCGCCTTCTCCTCAGCCGACGTCGTCCGAGAGGGCGATAAAGAAAAAAAAGACGCGGCAAGGACCGCGGCACGGCTATATCATACTACTTGTGGAACCGGGTCACCCTGATCCGGGGGCACGATGAACCCTGACACATACACCCTCTTGGCGTGATCTTTTTTATAGAAGAGTTGGGGATGTTTTGTGATTTCACACACCATACTTGTACATCCCTCTTTCCTTATTTATAAAATCAATGGTACCAACCACTTTCAAAAATAAACCAATCATCCCTGTGCTACTTGTAATTGTTGATCCAGAATGACAAGATATAACTAACTTCTGAAATCATGAATTTCCTTACATGTATTTTTATTTATGTGGACTTGTTTAACATTTTAATTTTATGAAATACCTAATAGCCACTTATAAATAAACAACTTCTCAAGTCAAAATTCCTCAAGATACAGTGTCACCAATTGCTTGAAGTAATATCTCCAATCGTCACCCTCTCTGCGTCTAGCACATACACTGAAGGGCTACCATGTTATCAACTACACACATCCCCACTCATGACTTTGCCTCTTTTTTGTTTTTCCTTTTTTTTCTTTTTTTCTTGTGGGGGTGTGGGGGCAGTTGTTTCAAAGTGGGACATACTACCAACTTTTTTTTAAAAAAAACTAGAAATGGCACATCCATTATGTAAAGGTGAATTGTCTTGAAGTGGTAAATGACTTCACCTTCACCAGAACCTGGATCTGCTCAAGGCTAGCTAATCCTGTTTCTAATTCTTTTGAGTGTTGGCAAATGAAAATATTTTTTATAATTTCAATTGACTGCAAAATGGAAAATAACTTACTCTTTTCTACAATGTTTACTGTTGTCTCCTAAGAAAACTGGCCGAGATCCAGTGTATTATAGGGCTCTATTCGGTCCATCCTGCCAGCCCACTTTGATTGGCCCAAGCAACAGGCAAATTCTGTTCAGCCCAATCTGTCAAGTCCACTCAGCTCACTATGCATGACTAGACCTTCCAGAATGTTTGTGTTCTTTCAATCAGAGTCAAAGAATGGTCCTATTGGATAATGCTCCAAAAGAGCTACCACCATTTCTCTATAAAAGTAGGGCCTCATGGAGGGAATTCTCCTTGAGTTGTCCCCTTTATTCTATTTAAGCATCATAGAGTTTTCATCTCCGTTATCCGAGGGGATCTTTCACCTCATTTGTTTTGCAAAATTCACAAAGCTCTTTGACATGTTACTACAGCTAACTAAGTTCACCTCATCTACTCCGTTCCAGCCCTTGTACCTCTAATAGCTCATCCACCATGACACATTCACCTCAACTCGCCCAATCTAAGAAACAATGCTCATTTAGCACAGCTCACCTTGCCTATACTCTCAGCACTGCTCACCCCCTCTCCATCTCAAGCTCATTACAATAATTGTAATGGGTCACCAAGTCAATTCCAGGTCAGCCATCTTTGCTTAGCCAAATCTGACCTTGACCTCCCACAAGTGCTGTCAACAGCTCCCATTCATCCTCTGCTCTTCAGTCATGTATGTGTCACACTGTCACCTTAGTTCAAGTTGGACCTCTACAACATCTGCTGTTGTCATCAGCTTATGAAGACATATTTATGTCAACATTCACAAAACGTGCTACAGAATTCCACCTGCAACTAATTATTGTAAATGACCCTCAACCAGCTGCCACTGCAGCACAAGAAGTGGATCCTCTTTCTCAAGGCTACACTGCAGCCAAGAAGTGGATCCTCTTTCCCAAGGTTATTTTTCCTCACATGATATAGTTCTAATGATACTTGCTTTATATCATGCTTCAACATTTTTCTGTAGTCTTTGAACACCTAATAACATAATGCCTTGCAGAATGTTTTACTGATATCAGCACATAGACCAAAATAGATGATGAACAGGATTACATGAACGAGCAGCCCAATTTTTCATCGACAAGTGGGTAGCATCCAATTATATGGAACAAGGTATGTATAAGTTCAAGTGATGAAAATAGTGATGTTTGTTCAACAGCAAGTAGGCACATAAAGAGTGTAGGGAAAATTACCTGTATATCCTTGAAATCTTCACGAATTACCCCTATACCCTTACCTTTATGATATTTACCCCTAAACCCCTGAAATCTGCATCATGCTCCTACCGTCAAACCATCCCTCACGATCTGTAACCCAAGGTAAGGTAAGAGGCGGGAAATGACTAACCTACCCTTAACCTACCTTTTAACTTTGATAACTCTCTCTCTCTCTCTTGGGAAGGCTGATGGGGAAGAGGGCGAGACTATATGGCGGCCGAAAGGTGGGGAGGTTAGGGGTGCTGCGGGGGTGGTCGAAGGGCAGGGGGGGCTGGCGTGCTGTGGGGGTCCTGTGGAGATGACCGAGGTGGGCAAGGGTTGGCTGAAGGGAAGGGGGAGGTCTGGGTGTTTCTGAGGTGGGCGGGGGGTGGCGGGAGGACGGGCGGTGTAGGGCTGGCTGGAGGGTAGGGGTCGTGCAGGGGTGGCCGAGGTGGGCAGGGTACAACGACGGCGCAAGGATGGTGGACGAGAGGGGACGGTGTGTGTGTGTGTGAGAGAGAGAGAGAGAGAGCACCTTCCCCCCGGTCAGATCACCTCGCACACCCCCTTCGCCAGTTGCCAACTGGCACACGCCACCGCCGCCCCCAGCTCCGTCGCATTCGACCCCTTCCCCGGCATAGCCATGCACTATATCTTCCACTTGTAGGGCTCGTTGTTCGTCGGCACCGACAACTGCCCGAATGCAGCGTTTGGGGTCCTCCCGACCAGGTCAACCCCATACACTGTTGTCTCATTGCGGAGGAACTGCCCCCAATGCCGCTGTACCAGGGCCGGGCTTCTGGTTCTTGTTGAATAGTGCCAAGACGACAATAGGGATCACCACCACGGGCCGTGCCAACATGCCCACGAGCTGCTTCGCCACCATCCGCCAAGAGAGGTTGCAGTTGTAGATGGCGGCGTTGTGGACGTTGGCTCCAATCTGGTCGAAGTCACCGGCATTGGGCCACCCTGTGTCAGCGATGACCAAGGGGTGTCCTAGAAGCCAGGGCGGGCCATGGCGGCGCACACCACGTCAAGCTATTGTTCGGGGATGTTGATGCACCGGAGCCCGCTGCCACGGTTGGTGTATGTCTTTGCCCCCGACTGCATCAGTGCGCAATCGAGGGCAGACGATGGGAAGGACGTCGTCGGTGCATCCATGGCGAGCGTGGTGCCCCACCCTCACATGCCGACACCGAAGGGAGTGGGTCTTCAGGGCCAATCGAAGGCACCCATGGCGATGACCAGGTGGAACTGAGAATGGGAGCAGTCGGGATAGGGTCTCTCCCCCCCCCCCCCCACATACTCTGTAGGGTAGGGTTCCCGCCACTCTCTCTCTCTTTCTCTCCCTCTCTCCTTATTGGGGGCAAAATGGTAATGTCAGGTGGCTGAGATACCGCCGTTAACACGAGACATAACTCTAGGGGTATGACAACGTGAGTTAAGAGATTTCAGGGGTTTAGGAGTAAATACCATAACGATAGGGGTATAGGGGTAATTCGGGAAGATTTTAAGGGTATACCCCAAGAGTGTATTTAGAATGGTTGGGAAATTAATCCACGACAACAACAACAACAACCTATAATGACCTAAATTGTTTACCCCACCAAACAATGTTTTAGTCTGCAACTACTCTCTCGCTAGTGAAGGATTCAAAGTTCAAACATCAGAAGAGAGTTGTTTTCCTTTTTCCTTTTTTTTATGACCGGGCGAAACCAACACCCTCCAACCAATCTCAGCGTGCAGCCGCTTTGGACCTACACACCCTACCACTTGTGCAACATAGGATCCACTTGTTGGGGCAAGAGGCAGGCTTGGTAAAACACTTGAATGGTGCTGGCCAAACCCGAGAACCACCCGTGGATGCGGACACTATAGTGAAGGTATAATCATGCTTTGCTGTCGAGGGCAAACGAACCCGCATCCTCATTTTTACCAACATAGTGTAGAGCCGTTCAACCCACTCCTCAGGTCTCAGACTGCAAAGTGTACTAAAGTAAAACCTCCTCAAAATAACCGCACTTATGAGATGCAAAGACATCAACCGTTGCCAAAAAAGAATAAAAAGATATTAACTTTTTTCTTTGGCCGAGATATGTACAAAAATGGTCAACCTTAGAGCACATTCAAATCTATAACATATACTATAAGAGTATAGGCGTCATTTTTCTTCGCCGGTTCAATTTTGGTTTGCCGGTTCAGTTTGTGTTGTTTTTCCCAACTCCGTTTCTTTTCTCCTCACCCCCACCATGTTTGTTTGCCCTCCCACTCACCCTCCTCCTCGTCTCTGTTTCCCTCCTCGCCGCCGCCCGCCTTGCCTCCACCACCAATCACATAGTCAGCAGCCACCTCAGCTAGAACCCCAACATCATTCAACTTTGATTTTTTTCCCAACTCTGCTTTTATTCCCAATGCCCCACCCAGTTGGTTTGCCCTCCCACTCCCCCCTCCTCCTCATCTTTGTTTCCCTCCTCGCCACCGCCCGCCTCGCCTCTGCCACCAATCACATCGTCAACAGCCACCTCGGCTGGAAACCCAACATCAACTACTCCAACCGGGTCAACAACCAAACCTCATCTGTGAGCTCCCCCCTCCTCTTCCCCCTTCAAAATCCTAATCTGACGACCCCCTACCCCCAACATTCTTCATCCTCCTCTTTGTTCTCTCTGTTATGCTGGCAACTTTCTGGTATCAGAAGAACACGTACAGGGTGTTCGAGGTGAATAGCAAAATAGCACAAACAAAAGGATGCTATGAAGTGAGTATTGAGGATTTAGATTTCATTGCCTAGGATATGGGTGCCCTGACATGCTTTCTTTGCCCCTTGTTACTCTCTTATTTCACTTAAGTGTGGTTTTCCCACTTTCAAAAAGAAAATTGAAATGATTTTGATAGCAATAATAGGTAATGACTCACTTTTCACTACATATATACTATATATATATCAAAGTCAGTGAGGAGGTTGGTGGGAGGCCGACCGGATGGTGGGGTGCGCGCCCAGCTCCGCTGGGGCAGATCCCGCGCTAGAGGGCACGGTTGGGTCTCACTCTCTCGCGCAAGGCAGCGACTACTCTCGCAAGTGGGACAGGGGATCGGGGACTTCGTCACCTTCGGAATGCCGCCCCCGGGACCGGGAGGACCGACGACCCCAAGCACCCATGGACGAACCCCTCCACCGGTTCATCAAGTTGGACGCCCCGACCTTTGAGGGGTCCCATAACCCCCGTGCTATGTGGATTGGGAAACGGCCATGAATCAATATTTTGAGTGGTACCCTATGAGCGAAGATCGGAAAGTCCAGTTGGCAAAATATCAACTCCACAAGTTGGCCAAAACTTATTGGCTAAACATCGAGACCCTTATGGACGTCAGGGGGGAGCCGCCTGTTAGGACTTGGGACCGGATGAAGGCTACCCGCCAGAATCTCCTTTCCATCCCTATCCTAGAATTCAAAAACCTCCCAAAACCCTCCCCTCTCCCCCCACCTCCTAAGGAAACCCTACCTCCTTCCACCCTCACCAGATCTGGCCACGCCAGCCACCAAGGCCAGGCCGTGGCCCACCCCCTCTCCCTTCCCCAGCCACAGCAGCGTCCTTCCCTCCTTCTTCCTCTGGTTCTCCTCCTCTCCCAGAACCCCTCTAGTCCAGCCCTCCTGTTCTTCTTGCTGCTACACCCCGTCCCCCTCATCTCCTCAGATCAGGTCGCCCAGAAGCAGAGACCACCTAGGACAGTAGCCTGCATCCTGCGCTACCACGGCTCGCCTCCGCCCTCCGCGATGTTCCAGCCTCCTCCAGCACCGCCCCGGCATCCCCCGGAAGCCCCGTCTGCCTGGTGAGCCTCGTGTCCTTCCCGGGAGATCGCCCTCGACCACCCCGACGTGCTGTGAAGCTGCTGCCCCAGTCTGCCCCGTTGGGCAGACATCGTCCTACGCTTCCCCGGCCCGTCACTGCCACGCTCCCCTGCTCCAGCACACCGTCGGCCTACATCCCCAGGCTGTGGAGGCTCTCCTGCAGGTTAGTATGGTCGGCCATCCTCGCCAACAGGTCCGTACATGCCATTCCACCTCCAGCCGACAGCCTGCACACCTGCCAGTCCGCCATGTCCAGCACTTGCGCTGCGCCCCTTCTAGCAGTGCTCCCAGGACCAGCCAACCCCGCCAGAGCACCCAGGCCCTGGAGGACACCCAGGAGCCCGCCTTCACGCCCTCGCCTGACCATGGTCGCCTTCGACATTGCTCCAGACTCCGTCATCCCTCGGCAGTCCCAGTCGGCCTGCCCCCTGGTCTGCGCGCAGCAGCGACCATCGGGTCCCTTCCCTCCCCGTGTTCACCCCTCCTGCGTGAGGGTAGCTGTGTACTTCCCTTCCCCTTGCTCCCCCTCCCTACGTGGAGGTCTTCCATTGGTTGTACCACAGGACTCGGCTGAAGCGACACCGCCACAGCGTGCTGGTTGGGTGAGCACACTCCCCGACTCGCCCTCGTCTCCGACCGGCGCCGGTCTCTCAGACCCGGCTAGGTACGTGCCGTGACCCCTCCACTCCTGTGGTTTGCTCATCTCGTATCCCGACATGCTTGCGTCGAAGGTGACAGAGTGCCAGATCCCCGGCCCCACTTGCGAGAGTAGTCGCTACTTGTGTGAGAGAGTGAGACCCAACCGTGCCCTCGAGCGCGGGATCTGCCCCGGCGGAGTCGGGCACACGCCCCGCCCTCCAGTCGGCCTCCCACCGACCTCCTCGCTGACTTTGACCGAGTGGGGCTGCCCGCGGACCTCAGCCCGTCCTTCCCATCACTGGGACACACCCGGATATCGTGTGATTGCGGGGTCGACCTGCTGCCACTATTCTGGTTGCCCAGGACTGCCTGCTGTCCGATAGGTCCTAGGGCGCATCGTAGGTTGTCCCACATCAGTTTTTGATCCCAAACCCTTTGATTTGATGTGGATCAAGTCCAAACTTGGTTGATTGAGCCAGAATCACGAAACCAAGATTGAGATAATGCTAACAAAGGTGAAACCCAATCCTGATTTTTACATGGAATTAATCAGCCCAATAAGGCCCAGTTTGAAATTCGGCTGGGGTTACCGTGTTCGACCCCAGAGGGTCGAACACGGTGCCCGACCCCGAATAAGCTTCTTGTGTGTGAGAAGAGAGTGTGCCCCCCCCCTTCCTCTCTCATCAGGTACGTTACACCTATCCTAATCGGAAAACAAATCGGGCCTAAAAGAATAGTATAAGAAAAGGTCTTCCAAGAGAATGTTTGAAGCATCATTTTCTTTCAATTGTTTCATTTTCTTTCAAGTCTTAAAGAAAACAATTCATTCAGTTATCCATTTTCCCATAAAGGGTGAGGCCCACTGACGTCTATGTAATACGCATTACAGTTTGGCCATTAGTTAGATTTTGCATTGAGAAATACCAGCATAGATATATTCAATAATTATTTGTTCTATAAATGCTACTTATGTCTATAGTGTCCCTTCTACAGTTTAGCTAATGATATTTGAGAACTCCAGAAATTGCTCAGGAACCTAAACTGAACTGAGCCTTGCCAACTCCATTTCTCTCTTGATACTCCCTCTCCAATAGATTTAGAGTCAGAATTTGAAGCAATATAGACTAAAAATGACAAAAACGAAGAAGATGGTATCCTCAAAGGACTAAAAGATGGATATAGAGAAAACCTATTTATGCCATTTAAACTTCCCTTCAATGTTCCCAAAGACCTCTCACTTCAGAGCAAAAAGAGAAATTACCTCCTGAATCCCATCTTCATGTTCTCTCATCATTGATTCCATGTTTCAAGTGGGACACGAAAGGGAGTGGGTTGCGCTGTTAAAATTTTGTAATTTCATTATATTGCATTTTTTTGCAAAAATACGTATCCCAGTTATATGATTGACCTGATTGAATATGCACTTCACTAAGAATGCTGCCCTAATTGTTTCTATCTTGTGGCACACAACTTTTGGGATCTTTAAAATAGAGGTGATAAACATGCAAACTGAAAAGTACCACTTTGGATAGAATTCATTTCCCTCTAGCTGAAAAAACTTTTCTTCTTTCTCCTGTTCCATGCTATGTTCTAAACAACCTCCATTTCTTTCCTTTTCCTATAATTTCCAAAGAACAGAGGAGCTAGGCTACTTGAATGTTCAAATTTATCATGGTACATAAAAGATTTCACCCTTTTGCCAGATTTCTTTCACCTCCCTTGATTGCTGATAATTAGATCTCATGCATTTTCGAGTGTATTAATATTTTACAATGGATAATATTTAATATAGTAACCTACTTCAATGTATCTAGTATTTGTATTTTTGTACTTATTCCATGAATTGCCTTAGACATTCTATGATAGCTTTCTTCACATGGATGTAAACTAGGCATGGTCAAGAGTCAAGACAAGCAATTATATACGCCCTAGTCCAAAATGCAGAATTTAGAATTGGAATAGTTTCAGATCACTGATACTTAAGGGGAAAAGGTGATCAGATAACAGTCTTTGTGGTCAAGGTTTTCCATTGTCCTGCAATGTTTTTATATATACATATATATATTCAGTTACATATTTTCCATATAATTCTCTGTTTTGATATCTGCCATTTTCAGTTACACATTATATGTCTTTTTTTCTTGTTGTTGGAAAATGCATGTTTGCTTTTTCTTTCCTATAGTCATGCAGCACAATATCTTGCTTGATTATGAAACTCTTTTATGTATTAGATTGACTCAAGTTGCATTGTTTTGCCTTCCTTTATGCTTTTAAATTCTTGATTTCATACATTTCATGTTGCTTTTATATCCTTGCTTTTATATATTTTATGTTCAGGTGTTCAGCTTAAACTCTGAGCACACAACCTTGCCATGTTTATTCACAATCTATTAACCGACAACATTACAAAAGGCATAAAAAGAACATAGTATAACTTTTCAGTTGCCATAGAATTCATCTTACGCAATCATGGATGAAAATTGCCTGCAAAGCATTTGGACAATATGACAAACGTAGAAAAGTAATACAAGTTTCATAATATACTAAGCAGACTTAAATGACATGAACAAATTGACTAACCATTCTCATCAATTGAAGGAGCATTGTATGCACACAATCAGCAGCAGGCTATGCCCACTTTCTCAGATAACAACAGAGCAAGATTCCTCGTAGAGACCTTAACTTTTTGCAGATTGCTAAGCCACTTGAGATCAGAGGTTCCAGCACTATAATATTAATATTTGAGAATATTCATTTGTTAGGAACATATTGATTTGATTAATATGTTAAATTATATTGCATTTCTGTCATTCATGTGTTAGGCTTCTCCAATACATGATTGTTATTCCACTTGTCTATACCAAACCTGATTTTCTGACCATTTCCAAAGCTCATATGTTGCCTATGTTATCAAAGGCAATGGAGGTGATCACCGAGGCGAGGAGGCAAGGTGAAACGAGGCAGCCACAAGTCGCCTTCCGCCTCAATCACCTCAATCCGGCCTTCTGGGCTCAGCCCACCTCCGCACTGTTGAGAACGCGGCCCTCTCTCACGACCCTGAAAGCGTTGCGACGACAATCCCACTTGGAGTGGAATCCGACTCTCCAACTGAAACCTACCAACTGGGTCTTCCAGTTGAGTCTTCCAACTGAGTTCATGCTCCACTCTTCAACGTGCATGCCCCAGCCCCTTTGTTTTTCTGTTTAAATTAGTTTAGATTTGTTGTTGATTTTATTTAACTTTGTTTGATTTTTTAGGAATGAATAAACTTAGGAAGTTTATTGATTTTATGTATGCATTTTTTGCGATATTTAGACATATATTTATATTTTTGAAGTATATATATTATTTTAATAAAATATCGCCTCGAACGCCTAGGCCGTTGCCTAAGCATTTGAGACATGAGGCGACCCCTTGGTCACCTATGTTGTCTCTCGCCTTTGACTACATAGTATGTTGCCCGTTTTGACCATGTCAGCTGCCTAAATGCTGCTCACACAAGATATGTTGCTGGTGGATGAAGGTTGGATGCTCAGGTTTGACCCCATCTATAGACTATTATTTTGTCACCCATGTCACAGGCCGTGCTCTGTCTCAATCTTCACAGCTATTTGCATGGCAATGCTAAGTTGAAGTCCCCCTGGTTTTTGAAACCCATTCGGCTGTTGTCCTTGTAATGGAGATCAGTGCCCATGTCAGTGATAGTTTGAGTATTGGCTATATAGAAAATGGATCCTTGATCATGCAAAGGCAGTTCTAACCATGCAGCCAACATCTATTAGTTGATTAAAAATAAAATAGGCATGTTTGGAATATTGGTAGAATATTTTCTAGGAATGTTGGGCAGCACATATTATTTACACAAGTGATGAGTTTATTTCATATATAATTTTTTTGAAACGTGGGTGATACCACGAAATATATTAAGAGAAAGGGATGCATAATTTTTTTGAAACGTGGGTGATACCACACTTATTTCATATATAATTGTCTTGTCAAAACTCAAAAGGAATGAAGAAATCAAGATAGCATGTAAGGGCATCAAAAGAACATCATAATCTTTTTGGAGCTCTTAGTTGGGGTATAATGAATCGGTTTACTGCCCCACCTGGCACGAGCTTGATTTGGCATTATCAGGTCGTTATCTGTCACACAATAAGTTACTTTTTTAATATTAGCCTCATTTTATTCTATTAAACTCAGCAGTTCTCCATGCTTTATTCAAAAATATGCAATTCAAAATCTTTATTCAGCTTTTTAGGAAACGCTGGACAGTGCATATTTTTGAATTACATCTTCCTGGCTTTGTTCATTTAATTTTGTGAGGGTTCAGCAGATATATTACTATTTTCTTAATTAAACTTGTCCAGCATCCTTCACTTTGAAAACCCCAAGATCACTCTACACAGCCTCATGGTGTTCACAGTGCTGTTTGCCATATATATTTGTTTTAAGTTTTAGTAGGAAAGATGCAGGAAAGACTGTTATCTTCATTTTCCCACCTTTTTCTGTGATTGTTGAGAACAATGCCAATGGGCCTTCCTAAACGATGTTGGTGTGGAATGATCCCAAGGACATTGGATGGTAGCATCACTGCTTGCATCCCTTTAAATAGCTGAATTTTTAGACGAGTGACACTAGATCAAGCATCACCATTGAAGGTATATAATGTATCAACAGGTTTTCGTCTGTTTGAATCAGCACTGTCTTCTCGTGACTCATAGTAATGAAGAAAAAAGAACATGCTTAAAATTGTCCTGCGTGAAGAATAATGGTTATGGTGGCAGCTATCTGTGTGCATGCTGAAGTAGACAGTCATTTGCATCATTGTTTCTTTCTCAGAACCAGTGAATGCAGGAACAAAGTATTTTTTTCAGTTGTTATATTGAATATACAAATGGTCATAGTTCATGTTATCAACTTATTGGGGATGCATGATCCACCATTCATTTCAAAGTTTTCATCGAGTTGTTGAGAAGAAAAGCAATGCAATGCAATCGAATTATACTACAATATTGCCTCAAGTGTTACGCATTTTTTGGAACTTTGAGGCAACACATCACATCTAGACAAGAGGTCAGTTTTCATTGTCCATTTCATGTCAACTGATTATAGTTCTATTTACCAGAATCTTGATGCTACACGTGAACTACAAGAAGGGCTAAGAACAATTGTTTTTCCCAGCTTCCTTGGTAGATTGCGTGCTTGATAACTACTTATGTAAGAAAAGGGAAAAGAGAAAGAGTGTGGTTGTTAAATTGTTTCCAATATTGGACAACCACAAATCCCGGAAGGCATACTTCTCGGTTCCTGCTGAAAGCAATTGTTAGAGGAGCAGCAGATGCCGTGATTAACTGACTGTTGGAAACCTCACTACAGCTGACTGGTATATGTCACAGGATTTGACAAACTATTTGCCTAGATGCAGAAGAGCTAGCTTTATTGATCTGGATTTATTTACTACCATGCAAAGAAAGTTAACAATTTAGAAAAGAAGCCTCAAGACATCGATGGCTTATTTTATAAGTATATTTTTGCTACATTCAATAGAGTACTTATGCTTAATCCAACTTCTTTTAGATCTTTTTCTCCCAACAGAATTGTGGAATTTCGTATATACCATCCAAAAACAAAATTCAATTCTGGTGATTATTTGAAAATAGAATAAAACAATTTTGGTCGCCAAAAATTCATCTAATGAATAAAAATATAACTCCATAAAACGTTCTTCTTTGGCAAAACCCTTTAGAAGAACAAATAATTCTGTCGAGAGCATACATGCCGATAGATAAGTAAAGTTCACGATAGATAGATAAGCAAATTTAAACTCCAAAAATTAACACGCACGAAGAGCGTTCTTATATAACTAGTATAAGCCAAAACAAATTAACGTCTCAATATCAGCCAAAGATTTCTGGAAAACTCTCTTGCCAGGAAGAATCACGCTTGCGGGTATAGGAACAAGCACACTAACAACTACGGAGCAGAAGCTTAAATACAACAGACATACATAATACGAGAACATTTAGTTGATATCAAGCAAAAGAGCTCAAAAACAACTTCTAATCTGAAAAATAACAAGAAGAACAGGAGACAGAAGAAAAGGAAACTTACTCTGGAGCTTCTTGTCCATGTACCTGCAGCCCCACACAGAGAAACAAAAGAAGCATATCTTGTTAGGATCAAAGTACGATAAAAAAACAGAGCAAAAATAAAGAAAGGAAAAAGCTAGACCTCACGAGGGATGCAGAGGGAAGTGAGAAAAGGAGAGAAAGGAATCGAGGTGAGGATTGGGCGGTCACTCACTTCTTCAAATCCGGAGGCTGTCCAGACCGACTCATTGCGACCAAGGTTTGACGCCGGTACGGTGGCACACACACGATCCGGCAACCAGGTCTCCGACAGCCGACGACGCTATGGCGGCGCCGCAACTCGATCCAGACGCCCGTCCGCAGGAAGTCGGGAATGGTGAGAGCAGCAGAAGCGGTCAGGAGAGGAGGCGCCCCTCTCAGACGCCGGTTGCTCCGCCGCGAGCGCCGGTGCAGTTGGGAGACGGACTGCGCAGGTCCGTCCGGCAGGGGCGGATGGCGGCGAGACGGGAGCAGGAGTCCACGGTGAACCAGAAGGGGGAGCCGGCGAGGTCGATCTGGCGGACGGTGAGTGAGGAAGCGGCGGAGGCGCCGAGGCCGCACCCACCGTCGGCCGAGCAGGAAGAAGGAGCAACTGCAGCAACACGAAGAGAAGAGAGGGAAGAAAGAAAGGGGAGACGGCGGAGGCCGCGTTCGGAAGAGGGTTTCGAATTAGGGTTGGGACTTGGGAGATGGATATTTTAAAGAATAAATCGTATAAATATTCGCTTTACATCACTTGGAGTATAATTTATATTTATTAAATAAATTTAATTTTTTGCAAAAAAAAATGTAGGGCACTCCTCCCCCCCCCCCCCCACAAAAAAAAAATATACTCTTCTCTCTAAAAAAATTTCCATCGGCCTTCTGACCTGGTACGTCCCTCCCCATTCAAAGGTACGTTTTAGAGTTTCATGATGAGATTCAAATCTCCGGACACTTTTTTTTTAAACCTTGCCCACTCAGTGCTCGTTCTCACGACGTCGACTACCTTGTTTTAATTATCTAGTCAAAGTAACCCGTTTTGCGTGTGAGTTTATGTTAAATTTTTCATGTTAAATAATAAAAAGTTAGATATTAAAATATAATTTCTCATTATTTAAACATCAGAGTTCAATCAAAGACCTCGGTTGGATTTCTAATTTTTCACAATCATTAATTCTGTTGAATTCTTTAGATATTAATGTTGAAATATCCAGAGCCTCGTTTTGTATCAGAGCCTCGTTTCAAAAACAGAATTAATGATTCCTGATTCCCGATTCCCAAATTCATTTTTCTACTGATTCTCCTTTCTTCAAATTACTGTATTAATTCACTTGCTTCACACATTCCTGCAAAATGACTTCTTCGTCAAAAGGAAAAGAAATTATCTAAGATATTACAATAGAAATCACAGAAGAACATGAATATAACCTAGACATCGTTCTCAATATACAAAAATTTGAAGAAATTAAAAAAATATAATATTCTCCAAATGAATCAAAATTCTTAACCAAACCTGGCATGTTATTTAAATTTATGCATCAAATCAAAGCTCGAGAAAATATTGTCTATTATTCCCTCAGATCAAAAGAAAGATCTATTATGGTGAATAATCAAACACATAACAATTTACAGTTAATCACCAAACAAGAAATTCAAGAGCTCTTCGAAAAAATTGCTAAGAAACATCAAACAAGTATGAAATATCTATACATCGGAGGAATTGAAGTTATAGTCACAGCCCACTGCAAAGAATGAATCGCAGGCAAAATGATCATCTTCTCTATAACAACTGTTATACCTTTCAAGGACCAAGATGCTTGATTTTGATGTGCTTGAATTATTGCTTTTGCTTGCTGGCACTTGGTGTCTTCTTTCTTCGTGGCTTGATTTGATGATATTCTTGCTTTGCATGCTGGTGTAGCTGTTCATGTCAGTCTTTTGCCTTTGTAGTTGACTGGTCTTCTTGTGAATTTTCTTTCTTTTAACATGTCTGGCAAGAATGATTTGGAACTTGTTCTGCGTAAAGAGTGCACAGAGTTTGCTTTGTTTGCTGACTGATTTGAAGATTGTTATCTAAAATGCGCGCTTCAAATAGTGTAACTTTTGCTGTATCGTCTTTTGTGAGTGGTCTTTGTATCCGGAAGTGCAGAGGACTGTTTCACTGATAAAATTGACTTTGACTTGCGAGAGTGAATCGATCATGGAGAGGTTGTTGAGGACTTGTATAATTGTCTCAATTCTTCGTTCTTGGAGGTATTCTGGTGTCAAGGCACCATGCTTCAGTTCTTGCTGTTTTTGTGTATATGGCCTTACCCGCATGATTCTGATGTAGTGATAAGCCGGATATCATTTGTCGTCAGCCTAGTCCGGAAGGGTAGAAACGAAAAGGAGGTTCATTCTTTCTCTGCGTGTATTAGCTCGGACTTGAAAGAATTGTAGGGCTCGGAATAATGGATAAGGCAAGCAGAAAACAAAAGAAAAACAACATCAAGGCAAAGTCTCTTGGACTTATGTCCAAAGGAATCAAGGAGCTAAAAAAGAAATGCAAAAAACTACCAAAGAAAATAGTTTGAAATGTTGTGAAAAATAATATTTTGTCCCGCAAGAATATGGATGTCATAAGAAACATCGACAACACCGAAAACATCCTTCTAAGCATATTCACAAAAAATAATCTTCTAAAAACTCATATCGCTATCGTCCTTATCAACTAAACAAATTTCGAATGTCTTTTTGGAAACCAAAATACAGAGGAAAGTTTTTTAAGAAAAGATCATTCAAGAAACATCAACAAAAACAAATTGAAGAAATGAAAAAACCTCCTTGTCCTAACGGCAAAGGAAAACAATGCAGATGTTGGATCTGTAATGAAGAAGGCCATTACGCTAACGAAGTCCAGGTGGGGCAGCAGAGATTGAGCTTGAGCTCTGTTGAACATATGAATTCTTCTGATATCTTCAAATCTCTTAGATCATCATGTTCATCATGTTTATTCCATGTTATCATGTTATATCTGCAATATTGTTATTTCCGCGATGCCTTCTCGCAACTATCCTGTAAAACACCAAGCATGTTTATCACAATCTATGAATCCATAAATAATGGAAAACTAAGCATGCTATCACAATCAATGAATCCATAAATAATGAAAAACCTGACAAAACCAATAATCACATGTTACAAAAAATGGTATCAGAGCCTCGTTTCAAAAACAGAATTAATGATTCCTGATTCCCGATTCCCAAATTCATTTTTCTGCTGATTCTCCTTTCTTCAAATTGCTGTATTAATTAACTTGCTTCACACATTCCTGCAAAATGACTTATTCGTCAAAAGGAAAAGAAATTATCTCATATATTACAATAGAAAGCACAGAAGAACATGAATATAACCTAGACATCGTTCTCAATACAAATAAATTTGAAGAAATTAGAAAAATACAACATTCTCCAAATGAATCAAAATTCTTAACCAAACCTGGCATGTTATTTAAATTTATGCATCAAATCAAAGCTCGAGAAAATATTATCTATTATTCCCTCATATCAAAAGAAAGATCTATTATGGTGAATAATCAAACACATAACAATTTACAGTTAATCACCCAACAAGAAATTCAAGAGCTATTCGAAAAAATTCATAAGAAACATCAAGCAAGTATGAAATATCTATACATAGGAGGAATTGAAGTTATAGTCACAGCCCACTACAAAGAAGGAATATACTCTCCTATTGAATTAATTCTTAGTGATCAACGAATAAGAAATCCTATAGATACAGAACTCAGACGCATAAAAGGTGATCTCTGTTACACAAAACTTAAATTTACCTTATATCCTCAATATATAGTTTCATTACAAGATAAAGACATTAATAAAACCTTGGTTTTAGAACATCTATTTCATAGACAAGATCTTATGAAGGAAGGCAATGCACCCATTAATATTACCTATGTAATCGGTATGGCAATATGTAATAGCAATCATGCACACATCTTTGGAAATAAAAAGGAAATTGAAATTCCCCCAATCTTCCACGATATTACAAAAATTGGAAAATCAAATCGAAAGTTTATAACAGAAATAAGTCATGAATGGAAGTTAACAAGATCTAACACAAGTCTCGTAAGAAAAACTCACCAACCTATTATCCGAAATTGGCATGAAGAACTAATTATACAAAGCTATTGGCCTGAAGAACCATTACCTCCAAGACAATCCCAACATATCACTAAAGATAAAAATGATTCCCAAACAGAATACCAAACAATACAAGAAATCAGGCAAAATCTAGAAACCACGAATAAGAATATCCAAAGAATTCAACACATTCTTGAAGATTAATGGAGAAAAATCTTAATGCTCTTACAATCACTATGCAAGAACTCAAAGAATCAATGAAAGTAGACAACGAACAACTATTAACAAATTTCAAAGAACATCTTGATTCACATGAAGCAGTAATAAAAGCCTATATCGATTTAGCGCTCACAAAAATAATTACGAAAATGGAAAAATGTGAATGCCACACAGAACTCAAAGAACTCCTTAAACAAATACTGTCGCAAGATAAAGGGAAAAAACCAATCAACGAACAAACTCCGGAACCACAACCTGTTCCACCAAATTCAAAATTTAAATTTAAATTACTTCAAAAATAGGAACCACTTAGTATCCTAAGTTACGGCCCTTATACATATATTTCTGTTAAAGTATCCACAGAAAATGAACATGAATAAATTAACTTCTCTATCACGTGAAGAACTAGAACACTTATACGAAACAACCCTAGATCTGGATTTATTACAAAAGCTAACAGTACTCTTGACCCAAGAAGAATCTATAAATTTTCAATACCTCAAAATTGGTGAATAAAGTACACCTACGAAACCTACAGAAAACATCTACATAGAAGACGAAATGAATGAAAGTGAAGTTACTGGAGCAGTACCACCAGTACCACCAGGACCAACACCGTCAATGTATCACCCTTCTACATCAAAACAACCAGATTTAGGAGATATCTTACGAGAACAAAAAACATCTGGCTTAATCAACAAAAATTATCTTGACCTCGATTGCACAGAATCCACAGAAAACATGAAAAAGAAAATCGATAAATGGGCAAATGAAGTGAGTATCCTAATCCAAACATCACCAATTTTGGATAATCCAACCAATTTACAAACCACCATCAATTATATTAACCTTTCCCTAATCGGAAACGTCCAATAATGGGCTTCTAGACTTATGCTTACCGTACGAAAAGATTGTACTGGTTATCAATATCTACAACTTCTCCTTGAAACTATGGATATGGAATTTATAGGACGAACAAAAGAAACACTAGATGCACTCCAATTAAAACTCCAAAAACAACGAGCAGAATTCACACTGAATAATATCCGATGCTGTAGTCTCTGCTACATAGAACAATTCTTATGTGCCTATCAAAAATCCTATTATCAATTATTTGATCCCGTAAAAATCATTCAATTCAAAGATAATCTCTTTGATAAATTACCTCCTAAATTTGGTTAAAAATGTAAAGAAAAATTTGCTCGAGATAATTTACAAAACTATCCCGATACCCTTGGCGGACGACTCACGTTCATTAAAGACCAAATGACCAAAGATTGTATCAGCCTCAGAGCTAAAAAAGAAATGCAAAAAGCTATCAAAGAAAACAGTTTAAAATGTTGTGAAAAATAATATTTTGTCCCGCAAGAATATGGATGTCATAAGAAACATCGACAACACCGAAAACATCGTTCTAAGCATCTTCACAAAAAATAATCTTCTACAAACTCATATCGCTATCGTCCTTATCAACGAAACAAATTTCGACGGTCTTTTTGGAAATCAAAATATAGAGGAAAGTTTTTTAAGAAAAGATCATTCAAGAAACACCAGCAAAAATAAATTGAAGAAATGAAAAAACATCCATGTCCTAACGGCAAAGGAAAACAATGCAGATGTTGGATCTGTAATGAAGAAGGCCATTACGCTAACGAATGTCCTATTCGAAATACAAACTACAATAAACTGAAGGTTGAAAAATTAAAATTCCTCGAAGAACAACACTCTCTTTATCCAATTGAAAATTATTGTACTTCTGAAGAAGAAGAAATCTATTACGTAGAAACCGATTCTGATTCTTTTACTACCAATTCAACTGATGAAAGTTCTGACACAAATGATATCTCAGATTCTGATACTTCTGATGACTCTGATTGAGTCTTCACAAAAAATACAAATAGCACTATGCAATACATCTAAGAAAAAGCATAAGCGCTATACGATACAGGAAAAATATCCGAAGCAGTCTCTGATGTTATATACATCGGTAGCATATATACTTTACCTCAAGACGGCCAAAGGCCATATATATTATTTTTACAGGAGAAATATTCGAAGACAGTCTCTGATGTTATATACACCAGTAGCATAGATAATCATATATTTATGATGTTTCTTATCATATATTTATGATGTTTCTTCTATATTTTCAGCCACCACAACATCTACCAACAATGACTCTGTTTGAAATTCTACAAGCCTCAGGAATTTCACATCCTATTGAACCCAAATATCACAGTTACAATTCAGTAACCCAACTTGTCAACAATGGTTATGAATACCATCAACACTTCATCACCATTTGGGACCACTATGATACCTTCCAACAAAGAAACATAGGTATCTATTATCACAACAGCTCAGCCAAAACCTTCCTTGTCTTCAGTGACACTACAGAAACTGTTGACATTGTTATGTCAGTCTACATGCCAATAGTTCCTCAGTTCAAACTAGAAATCAAGTATCCACAATGGCATACTTGTGCCTTTCCCCTCGAAGAAATATGCAATTGGGACGGCATATTGATAAGTGTTCGCCCCAAACATCATCGATATTATGCACTTTCCCGTATTGTACCATATTCAAATGCTCATTTTATACCTGTTCTGAAAGAAATCTCAGTCACACATCCAATGGCTCCATTATCAGAATTCCATACCATGCTGCAAGTCTTTACTATGCCAACACCCTTGCATACAGATAAAGACTTACATTTTCAATTATCCCGATGGGCACCTCCTCGTGCCAAAGAATTACACATCTTCAGACCTGTCGCTCACAGAGCCCAATACATAACCTTCATAGCCAGAGAACATCCCGAAACTTATTTTCGCAGGCAAAATGATCCTCTTCTCTATAACAACAGTTATACCTTTCAAGGACCCATGTTAACACCAGAGCAAACAGCCAAAGTCTTCATCCATGTGTTGAAACTCAAGAGAGATTATGAACAATTCAATGTCTGTACACTGATACATCCCAAGAATCTACCAGCCGAATCAACGGCAGTCTTTTACGAAGAAGAACCAGTTACACCAAAAGAATTCCATACAACAGCTACAAAACTTGTAGCATTACTCAAAGATGAAATTCAAGTTACACCATCAACACCAGTCGGCACAGTTTTACTAATGGCACCATTCAAGCAACCAAAGATGAAACAAGACAAATGCCATCAACGTCATCCAGACACAAGCACTGCAGCAGAAGAAGCATCTACTTCATCAGCCTCAGTATTAACAAAGTAAAAGGATCGATCAAGATGACAACAAACCCATTCACAGTATCAGCAACATACAAAGCAAGGATCCGATACGATCAACAGCTACAAAGCAATCAAAGACACTTGTCAAACAGAAAGTAAAAGAAAAACAACATCAAAGTAAAGTCTCTTGGACTTATGTCCAAAGGAATCAAGCCACGAAGAAAGAAGACACCAAGTACCAGCAAGCAAAAGCAATAATTCAAGCAAAAGACCAAGACATCAAAATGAAGCATCTTTGCTTTATGTCACGTCCATCTTTATGTCGGCATCGAGCAAAGAAATATCAAGCACCAAGCCAAGAAGACATCAAATCAAGCAAAGCATTATGCAAGGAATCTAATTTATGTCAATATCAAAGCATCTTCTTTTCAGTACAAAACAAATGACTCACCAAAAGTCTAGTCAGCATGAAAGAGACGTCAAATGAATTATTGAGCCTCGGGGAGCCGTAATTCATAAGAAGTCATTTTACATCACATCATGACACATCACCCATGCATTATTGTACTCACATTTCATGTGAATGTACACTTCATTTCCATTTCATTTCACGCTCTCCATGTCTATATAAGAGAGCTACGAGTCATTTGTAAAGATCATCCTTGGCAGAGATCATTGGATCCAGGCGATCTCCGTATCCCTGTAAGTTATCGTCCTTCGGGACTTATCAATAAATAGTCATTCGGGACATATCCAATTCATATCTTCATATTGCAAGCATGTCTATTTCTATTTTCATCTTCATCTCTCATATTCACGAAGAAACCATGATTATCCATCATGAAGAAATCATGAACAGAGTATCCATGAATCAAGAGATAACGAAGGCTATCATGAAGAAGGTCGTAAGTTCAGCAACTCTGGAGGCTCTGGATTCTCGACATAAGACCCAGGTGGGGCAGCAGAGATTGAGCTTGAGCTCTGTTGAACATACGAATTCTTCTGATATCTTCAAATCTCTTAGATCATCATGTTCATCATGTTTATTCCATGTTATCATGTTATATCTGTAATATTGTTATTTCCGCGATGCCTTCTCGCAACTATCCTGTAAAACACCAACCATGTTTATCACAATCTATGAATCCATAAACAATGGAAAACCTGACAAAACCAATAATCACAAATCCCGAGCCATGTTTGTAGACACGCCATTCCTGACGTCTCCTGAGGAAGTCTCATATTACTATACGACGCCCCGCGACGGCTTACGCATTTCGAATCACTTGAGTACTTCCTTTTCTTGAGTCTTCTTCCGCCCTTTTCGGCATCCGGAATCGTCTCATCACGGCATTCGGACGGCATCAACACCAGTCAGACGCATCAAAAGGTTCCGGAACCAAGAAGGGTGTCTACCGGGCGGCTGCCGACGCCTAATCCGAGGACCCGGGTGGGTCTTAATGGGGGCGTCCAGGCCCCTGGACGCCCCCATAATTTTAATTTATTTTATTATTTTCTCAGGGCCCAAAATTAAATAAAATATATATATATAATGGAGGCGTCCAGGCCCCTGGACGCCTCCATAAAAAACAAAAATAAAAAATGTGTAAAATGCCAGTTGGCATAGAAAAAATAAAAAAATAAATAAAAATAAAAATAATTAATGGAGGCGTCCAGGCCCCTGGACGCCTCCATAAAAAACAAATAAAAAAAATCAAAAATGCCAGCCCTATCATAAAAAGACAAAGAAACGATAAAATAATATATTTTTGGAGGCGTCCAGGCCTCTGGACGCCTCCATCAACTCCCTCACGGGCGCCGGCCACCGAACGACGGTTTGTCGTGTGTGAAAAAAGCCAAATATAGAGACGTCCGGTCAGCTGGACGCGCCCATTTCTGAATCACGAGGCGCCGCTCACAAAACCACGCGTTGTGCCGAACCGCGTGCGGCCGTCGTCGGTTTTCGGTGGACCTACTTGAGGCGTCCGGGACCCTGGACGCCCCCACAAAAGTATTCCAAAAAAATCAATAAAAATAGAATAAAATATTATTTCGGCCCTGATGGAGGTGTCCAGGGTCCTGGACGCCTCCACCTTCCGGAGCTCTATAAATAGAGGCCCACCCCCTCAGTTCTAGGGGAGCTAAGCAGTGATCCGATAGGCTGCCGGAGCCCAGAGGCTACGGAGTCATTCTTCTAACCCGTGGGGTCTTTTGTAGGTGGAGGTTCTGCCGGCTTCTCGGGTGCCCACGCTCGCGAGAGGAAGGTCGTCTTCATCCACCGCGCTTCTACGTCGTCCCCACGCTGCCGGAGCTCCGCCGAATTTCACCACCGGCACATCCAATAAGCCAACTCTTTCCTTTTCTTCGTAGTTCTTTGCATTCATCATCTCGCATCCATCATCTCATTTTCCTCCTACTCGAGTCCGAGAGGGGTTTAAAAGATAACACCAACCAGGTGTGTGTCTTCCCGTTATTTCGTCATTTTTATTGCAAGGATATGAATACTACACATTCATCTTTCTAAGCCACTTGTCATTTGTTTGTCGTTGTTTTGCAAGGGTAGCCGAGGAAAGCCCTCTCCGTCGGCCGGCCGGAAGGAGAGGAAGAAGCAACCCGCCATCTCCCGCTCTTGAGGTAGGCGCGATCACTTTCTTATTTTGGGGTCTTTCGGCCCCTGGCGATCACATCTTTTCATCGAGGCCGCGGCGAGTCACTTCCCCAATGGCCGTTTAAATTTCTGTTCTCATATTCTCTTTATATCCTGTTATATTTCGTTCATATCATCGAGGCCGCGGCGAGTCACTTCCCCAATGGCCGTTTAAATTTCTGTTCTCATATTCTCTTTATATCCTGTTATATTCTGCTCATATCATCGAGGCCGCGGCGAGTCACTTCCCCAATGGCCGTTTAAATTTCCGTTCTTACATTCTCTCTATATTCTGTTATATTCTGCTCATATCATCGAGGCCGCGGCGAGTCACTTCCCCAATGGCCGTTTAAATTTCCGTTCTTATACTCTCTCTATATTCTGTTATATTCTGCTCATATTCTCGAGGCCGCGGCGAGTCACTTCCCCAATGGCCGTTTAAATCTCTGTTCTTATATTCTCTTTTATATTCTGCTATATTCTGCTCATATTCTCGAGGCCGCGGCGAGTCACTTCCCCAATGGCCGTTTCAATTTTTGTTATTTAATTTCTGCACCATTCCCGTCCCCCCGAGGTCGCGGCGAGTCACTTCCCGCTATGGCCGTTTGAACCCCATATCTTGCTATATTATACTTGTCCCGCTCGCCCCGCCGGAGCAATCTCCCGTGGTGGCCCCTTCTCTCTCTTCTCTCATCTCTGTGTTGCAGCAAACAGCAAAACAAACAAAAAGAAGAGCCCGCGCGCTCTCCGCATCCTCTTCCCCGCACCATCGAACTCCGAACCGCGTGACGTCGCTCACAGATTGGCGATCACGGTGGGACCTCTACTGCTTCCTCCCGGCTACCCTTGCAAGTTCGGCACCACCCGTGCCTCTCCACCTTGGCGCCCACGCGCGCCCCCGTTGTGCTCACGGCAGCACCGTCAGTTCTGATTGGTTCTTTGTTTATTACATGTTTGTTATTTCTGTTGTTTTCCCACTCCATATATCTGTCAGCATTCCATTGCATACATCCATTCCTCTTTTCTATCCTTTTTTTTCATTTTTTTTGAGGATCACCCTTTCCCGGTGAAGGAAGGACTCTCCGTTTGGGAATTCCTCTCAACGGACTAGAATCTCCTACACTGGGACCTCCGTAAGTCCCCGACATCGAAGAATCTCCTCTTCGTTCACTGGGCTGGTTGTACCATTGAAGTTCCCCGAAGTTAGTCATTTCATTCGTGGTGAGACGAGAGACCCTAGCTGACACGGCGGTGAAACAAAAATAAACTAGGGTCCCTATCTTGTGTGAACTTCGGATCTCGCTAAAAACACACAAAAAAAATCATCAAAATCAAAACAAAAAAAAGGGCGTAAAGGCATCCACTTGTTTGATAATCTCTGCTACCTACTTGCTAGTGTATGTTTTTGCGTTCTGGGAGAACTGTGAGCATGTCTCACGAGTCTTCGAGGAGAACCACCCTAGCCGTGGTTTGACAGCCGACCCGCGAGTCTATGCTATGGACTCGGGTCCTTCTCATGACCCCTCGCATGAGGTGCAGGGTTATTGCCGGGGACACGTCCCCGCCACAGGATATCACTTCCTTACTGGGCGTCCTCGCCAACACGGAGCTTACCTCTGAACAGCTCCGGGCCTTCCAGGCCATTCTAAAGGGGAAATCTGTTTCCCCCACGCCCCAGGAGTCAACTCCGGCTATCGCACCTCTCCACGAGTCCGTGCAGGCCATTCCATCTCCTTCATTGGCGCAAGCCATCCAGTCTCCCTCGCTTCAAGGACAAGCGAGCCAACAACCTCCCTCATTCCAATTCCCGTCACAATCTCAAACTCCCGGTGTTCCTCACACACCGTTTCAGCCAGGGCCAACTGTCGGTGGTCCGACAGTTCCCTCTCATTCCGGGTTTCCCCCTCAAGTCTCCGGGAGACAGTTTCTCCCCCAATGGCAAGTGCCACCTTCACCCCCAGAGGAGCTCGCCCAATCGCTCCTCAATAGGTTCAATCGCATGGACGAGCAGTTTCAAAATCTGAGAAGAATGGTGGACGTGAAAGCCACCCCGGAGGTTGCTTTGCCAATCCTCCCCGTCATTCATCTTCCTCCCTCCGAAATGCCCACGTACCGCAGATACAATGGTACCGGCAACCCCTTCATTCACCTCAAGGACTTCATGTATGAGTCCTCCTATTGGCAAAACGATCAGAGGTCCCTGGCATACCTCTTTCGGAGATCATTGGATGGTCCCGCGCTTGAGTGGTTCTATTCTCTGGAGCCCCGCGAGGCCGAGAATTTTGAAATAGTGCAGAGAAGGTTCTTGCAGAAATATAGGGATAGGGTCGGTCCCTCACTCTCCATTACCGACCTAGTGGCCGAAAAGATGAAACCCGACGAGGATTTTGTCCGATATGCTGATAGATGGAGGTCTCTGGCGGAAAGAATAAGGGATACCCTCTCCGAGCCCGAACAAGTGAAGATGATTGTGTCTAATGCAACCCCGCAGTTCAGACACGTCCTCGCCATGAATAAACTTACTACAATGGAGGAACTCTATGAAAGGGCCCGATACATCCAAACCCAGCTAAAAGACTCCCCCATCATGAACATGTTTGAGTCGCCGAAGCCCAAAGTGGTCAGAAAGACAGGCGCTGGTGTCCCGGGCGGAGCCACAGAAGGGGTCGTGACAAATGAGCAAGTCAGTGCGGTCAACAATGCCAACTATGCAGTCAACCCAAGGCCTCAACAAATGCCCCGACTACCCCTTCAATCAGGTCCTTTCCCTCTCCGTCCTCCACCCCAAAATAATCCACCCCAGGATAATATGCCTCCATTACGCCAACCCCAGCAACAACAACCACAACCTCAGCAACAACAACCACCGCTTCAGTACAACCAAGTTCCACCCCCGGGGAACTATGGTCCCCAACAGCAACAAAGGAGGCCGCTCGGTCCTAAGAGAGCCTACTATCCACCATTGCCAGAAACCTTAGCAGATATTTTTAATGCCCTCATGGCATCAAACCAACTCGCCCTACCCAGAGAAAGGCCCGCCTGGCCCCCCAATGTTGATACCTCCAAATACTGCGTCTACCACAGGCAGCCGGGACACACAGTGGATTACTGCTTCCATTTCAAAGATTACATCCATGATATGAATGATGAACATCAAATAGATTGGGATGAGATGAGACGGTACGTCGCGGCTCTCAAGGCTAGGAGACCTCCTCAGAGGCCACAGCAGCAGTTACAACAGCAGCAGCAGCAGCAACCACAACAACAACAACAGCCTCAGCAGGCCCCACAACAACAGCCCGACATGGGCATAATCCAGAATCCACTACCGGAGCACCAACAGCCCAATCATCAGGTTAACCCCATCTCCTCCTTCCCGGAAGTCGGGAGAGAGCAGGTGTGGCACCAGGAAAGTACCTCCATTCTTTATACCTCCAACCCTATCGTCATGCAACCCCCTCACCTTGCCCGGGTAGCACCTCTCTCTCATCAACCCGCATCGGTATCGCCTTCACCATTTCCACTACCATTACGCCCTCTCATCCGCACCCCGACCTCCTATCAACCGACACTTTCTACTACGCCTTCACACCCTCTCACCTTCTCCCACTCCCCCACTTTACCATCCACCTCTACCACATTTACCCCTACGCCTTCTAAACCCCTTATCATCCGTCCACCATACATAACCCCGTCTTTCTCCACCACATCACCACTAATGCCTTCAAAACCACTCATCACCCACCATCCGCCTCAAAACCTTTACCCGTTTCAAACCTTACCTCCACCTCCACCTTCCAAACCCCTTATCCTTCATAATCCGCGCGATATCCCCTCTACCTCCGCCATGCCTCCACCTAACAAACCCCTCATCAGAATCCCTGCTCCCGTCATCACCCCTGCTTCATCAACCATTCCTCCACTACTACCCCTCAAACCCCTGTTAAAACCCACTGCTACCCCCACAGAGGTACAAAAGCCGCAGGCAATGGTGCTCCGGAGTGGAAGGATTTTCCACAGGTTTTCCCCCACAACAGTCAGAATCCCGAGCAATCTCAGCCAGAGAAGGATGATGCAGAACAACCAGAAAGAGCTATCCCTGGAACACAGTATGATCTACTGAAACACTTGGACAAGACGCCTGCCCGGATCTCCATCCTAGAGCTACTTCAAAGATCCACATCCCACCAGGCGGCCTTGATGGAATATCTTCAAAAGGTCATGGTTAATGAAGACCTCCCCGTGGAGAAGATTTCGACCGTCCTAACCCCAACAGACACACAACCAGCCATCATGTTTCACAACTACGAGCTCGCTCCCAAGGAATCTCGGAAATATGCATTGTGCATTTCAATAAAAATTAATGGGGTATCCATAAACCCGTGTCTTGTGGACACGGGTGCATCCATAAATGTGATCTCCATGAGCACTCTTCAGTTGTGTGGGGTCAACGAGGAACAAATAAGACCTTCCTCGATCACGGTCACGGCTTATGACAATAGCAAAAGGCCGCCGCAGGGGATGATTATTCTGAAGGCAGAACTAGGCCCCATGGCAATCCCCACGGAATTCCATGTCCTCGACATGGACCCCACATTTAAGGCTATACTGGGTCGCCCTTACATCGAAGCCATGGACGCTGTGCCATCCACCAACCATCAGTGCCTGAAGTTTCCTTACAATGGGAGAATTATTAAAGTGGTCAGTACACCTGTCCTTCACACAGTGGATGCTATCAACACCTCTCTGCCTTCTGTTTGGCCGTCTCATCGGCCCATATTGTCACTGCTGGACGTACGTGATCCATCTCATGTTCCACTAGCACCAAAGGAGCCGGTCAGGGCAACCGCAACATCCTGTCTCCCTTTTCACTCCAAAGGTTGGGAGATTATGAGGAACATCGGCTATCAACAGGGAAAAGGTCTGGGCGCACAGTTACAGGGTATGCTCAAGCCGCCAAAAGAAATTAGGCCGAACCGTAGGTTTGGCCTAGGCTTCAAAGGACCGTTCAAGGCAGATTGGAAGCCCCTCACGTGGACTCTATCAAACCACTTCAACAGAGGGCCCGTTGTTCAGATGGGAGATCACCCACGAGAAGCATATGGAGGATCACATGCTGTATATTTGGCTGAAAAATGTCCGAGGATCACCAAAAGAGGCAAGATCAAAGATCCGGAATGCGAGTGGGACAAATGGTTCGACATATGGGACATTTCCGTTGCACTGGAAAGGATGTTCTCATCTCCACAGCTTGAAGGACCACCATTGATCTCCGAAATACCAGAGAATATTACCACTCTTGCCAAGGTTCCAAACTATCCTCGTCCTCGCCAGAAGGACTCTGTCATCGACGGATCTTCATCCGTCCTCAACATTGCCGTCGACGGCTCATTAGCCGCCATCCTCTCCATCCACTCGTCTCAGCCTTTGCTGATATCTTCTTCCTGGGCCAGACAATTGTCTGATGATCTTCCCAGGTCCCCTTCTTTGCTTACATACCTACGCGGGCTTTTCAACCCGCGCCAGGTCTTCAACCATGATCTGCTCTACGAGCCCCACAATCCTCTAGCCATAACCACTTTCCTCTCTCCTCCAATCTCTTTTCACTGCTTTGTCATTAAAAATGAAAACGAAAAAAAAACGTCAATTTTCAAACTCTCCAACAACACATCTTCGTTGAGGAAACCTCCTACATCTCCCACGGGTGCGTACCGCCTTGCGGACCACCCGTCCAAGGTCCGATGAGCGACCTTCTCTACCCCTCCTCTGAGGGGTCTTCTCCTGTACATTCTACACCATCCTCCTCATCTTCCTCTTCGTCTGTAAATATTGTCAGTCAATCTAGGAATGATAGGCCAAGGGTAGTACCTAGGAAGAAATCCAAGGGTAGGCAGATCCCTCGTCGATTCCTTCTGGATTTGGCCGCCAGGTGTCAGGCCCTTCTTGCCATCCCCCAGTTGTTAGAAAATCCCATCCAGCTACCCGAAATAGAATGCGAGGGCGACTGTGCATCTGATGAAGGGTATGGAGTCTACGAGATCACGAATGAAGAATGCCCCACTGAAGATGAGGGTGAAGAATATGAGGATGCGGCGGGCGCATACGCTAGCGGAATGAGGAGATTCGACGAGCCGTCAACCGCCGTAGAAGAATCCACCAAAGAAGTCAACTTGGGGACTGAGGAAGACCCTAGGATCATCCTCATAAGTGACAACCTACCACCCTCTGAAGAAGAGGCATTAATTGAGGTCCTCAAGGAATATAAGGACACGTTTGCATGGAGCTACGAGGATATGCCGGGTTTGGATTCAACCTTGGTCGAACACCGTTTAACCCTAAAACCAGGGTCCATCTCGGTAAAACAAAGGTTAAGGCGTTTCCACCCTCAGATGGCTTTGAAAATGAAAGAAGAGGTCGATAAGCTCCACAAAGCCAGGTTCATTAGAGTCGTTCTTTATCCTCAATGGGTGGCGAACATTGTCCCGGTCATGAAGAAAGATGGGAAAGTCAGGATTTGCATCGACTTCCGGGACCTTAACCGCGCGTGTCCAAAGGATGATTTTCCCTTACCTCACATTGATGTGTTGATTGATAACACGGCAGGTTTTGAAACCCTCTCTTTCATGGATGGATTTTCAGGATACAATCAAATTCGTTTGGCAGAAGAGGATCAGGAAAAGACGTCATTCACTACCCCTTGGGGAACATATTGTTACGTGGTCATGCCGTTTGGGTTAAAGAATGCTGGAGCTACTTACCAAAGAGCGATGATGGCCATATTTCATGACATGATGCACATATATCTGGAAGTGTATGTGGATGACTTATTGGTGAAATCAAGGACCAGGATGGAACATCCAGAAGTTTTGGCTAAGGTCTTGCAAAGGTCAAGAGAATTCCAATTGAAAATGAACCCGAAAAAGTGTGTGTTTGGTGTGTCGTCAGGTAAATTGCTGGGGTTCATTGTGAGTAAAAGAGGGATCGAGATAGATCCCGACAAAGCCAAGGCTATCAGGGATATGCCGCCTCCCAAGAATTTGAGGGAAGTCCGAGGTTTAATCGGCAGGCTGCAGTTTATTCGTCGGTTTGTGTCTCAACATTCACAAAGGTGTAGACCTCTCTACGAGTTGACCAAGCCAGGAGTAGAATTCCACTGGAATTCTAAATGTCAGAAAGCTTTTGAAGGGTTGAAGGAATATCTGGCTAGTCCACCCGTTCTCATTCCACCTAAACCAGAAAAACCTCTGATCCTTTACATCTCAGTCTTGGATGACTCCGTGGGAGCCGTCCTCGCACAAGCTGATGAAGAAGGCAAGGAACGGGCAACCTATTACTTGTCCAAACTTCTCAATCCCTGTGAGCAGAAGTACACCGGCATGGAGAAAACCTGTGCTGCCCTCGTTTGGGTAGTGCAGAAATTGAAGCACTACTTCTTGGCTCACGAAGTCCACTTGATTGCTCGAATGAATCCTATCAAATTCCTTCTGGAGAAAGCCGTCCTTACGGATAGGCTAGCACGCTGGCAAAGTTTTCTCTCTCAGTTCGACATCACCTACATCCAGCAAAAGGTGATTAAAGGTTATGCCATAGCCGAGCATCTCGCTCACCATCCTCTTCCCAAGTTCGATCCCGTCCAATCAGAGTTTCCAGATGAGGAACTAATGTCCATCAACCAATCAGATGAGCCAATGTGGACACTATATTTTGATGGAGCTCTGAATTCTCAAGGGAGAGGAATCGGCATCGCCCTCCTGTCGCCGGAAGGCCTCACATTCCCATTGGCATACCAGCTCAAATTTCCAGTCACCAACAATATAGCCGAATATGAAGCTCTTCTAGCTGGCCTAGGACTCGCTCATTCTTTTCGTATCACTGAGTTGCGAGTCGTAGGTGATAGTCAACTCATCCTTCGCCAGGTACTCACTAAGTATCGCACTCGCGATCCCAAACTCAAGCCATACCAAGAACTCACTGCTGCCTTTGCCAAACTGTTCACAAAACTGATCTTTGTTCATATCCCTCGTCATCAGAATATTCTCGCCGATGCCCTCGCCTCATTGGCATCATCCATAAGGTTCCCTCTAGGAAGATGGTTTAAGTCCATTTCCATCTACAAACTTCACGCCCCTGCAGTCGATGATGCTTCCTACGTAAACATCAAAGACAGGATAGCAAGGAAGATCCTGCAGGAAGATATCCTTGAGAAGAGGGAGCTCATGTTGGCAGAGGCCGAAGAAGAACTGGCTGATGAAGAGAAACCATGGTTCTATGAAATTGTCAAATATTGCCAAGATCAGTCTTATCCTGAAGGGGCCACCACAGAGGACAAGAAAGCCATAAGAAGGGTGGCTCAGAAATACACATTGATTGGAGGTCTACTCTATAGGAGGAGCCTTACTGGTATTCTGTTAAGATGTCTTGGTGACGATGAGGTTTGGAAATGTGTAGAAGAGACGCACTCGGGTGTGTGCGGTGGCCACGTGAATAGTCAGATGCTCGCCAAGAAGATCATTCGTCAAGGCTTTTATTGGCCCACTATGGAAGAGGATTGTGCTGTCTATGTCCGTAGGTGTGTCAAGTGTCAACTTCACGCCGATAAAATCCATTCACCATCTTCCTCACTTCATCCAATATCCTCCCCATGGCCTTTCTCCATGTGGGCATTCGACATCATTGGTCCCTAGGTGATCCCAATTCCCTCACCAAGCAGAAATCTTTCATCCTTACTGCGACGGAATACTTCACCAAATGGGCCGAAGCCGAAGCTTACGCGGAGATCAAGGCGTCAACAGTCTGCAAGTTCATCATGAAGAACATTCTCGCCAGATTCGGCGTCCCAAGCACGATCGTCACCGACAATGGGCCACAATTCATTTCTCAGGACCTACAGGACCTCTGCAAAAGGTACGCAATTGCATTGCATCATTCATCGCCTTATTACCCACAAGGTAACGGTCAAGCGGAGGCCACCAATAAAACATTGCTCAAAATCATCAAAAAAACCTGCGAGTCTAGTAAGTTTTCAGACTGGCCATGAAAGCTTATCGAAGCCCTATGGGCCTATCGCACCTCAATCCGTACCCCCACCGGGCAGACTCCATTTGCCCTCACTTATGGTATGGAAGCGGTAGTCCCGTACGAGACTCTGATCCCTTCTCTCAGGGTACAATTGGACGAGGAATTTCCCCTCGACGATCGTCGTAATTCACTCCTCGCCCAGTTGGAACTCTTGGATGAGAAGCGGCTGGCCGCCGCCGAACACGCGCGTGTGTATCAAAATAGACTCGCTCGCTTTTACCAAAAGAAAGTCGTTGAGAGAAAATTCAAAGTCGGTGAGATGGTCGTAAAAAGAATTTTTGTCAAACCTGGAGGGCCGCGTTCTAAGCTCCAACCCAATTGGGAAGGACCATTTGTAATTCAAGCCGTGTACCCTGGCAACGCCTACAAGCTAATCAACGCCGAAGGGACCGAGTTATCCCACCCTTGGAATGGGCTTTATCTTAAGAAATACTACCCTTAGCACAAAACAAAAAAAAATGAATGATGAAAAGATAAAAAACATCAAAAACAAGGAAATATTGAAAACCACTAAAAATATGGAAAATTCAAAATGCCGATGCCTGTAGTTAAGTCCCTGCATCTAACCTTCATGTTAGGATAGGGCCCATTAAGGCTTGGTAGGCACCGGGTCTTGGTTTGCCAGAACCGTGGAGATCCCTGTCTGGCCACGTCGGCCTATGCTCGCTCGAAGGAAGCTAACATGTGCTCACTTATGTATTTTATTCAAAAAAATCGGTAGCATCACCTACGGTAGGGCCACACCTAGAAGATCTCCGGAAGCTGTAATCTTTATTCTTTTCTCTTCGACCAAATGAGACAGTCGGCGCCCTTAAAACGCTGAGCATGAGAAACCGAAACTCAAACCCCAAAGGCAAGAGTAGGACCCATTTCCTCGAGCATCGATCAGAGCACGAGAAGAGGGCAGTGTCCCCGCAGGCATACGAAGAGGGAGCCCACCAACGTCAAACGACTATATCTCCCTCACAGAAAGAAATACAAAATCAAAATCAAGAGAAAAGCCTGGTCGTGACCGTGCCTGGTACGATAAACGGAACCCCTCAAAGCAAAAGTCTGAATCCACAAAGGGGGGCCGTGGAATGTAAGTGCTCGAGATTTGGTCCGAAGTTGTCCGAAAGGAAAGAGTTAATGGGCCCTTATTCGCTCGCCGGGTTAACGGCTTTGCCGGTCCTCTCAGGAGGTTTATCCCCTACGCTCTTCCTTCTCCCTCTAAAGATGAAGGTTCGATGGAGTTTCTGAAAGGTGAAAACTGCCCAGGGTCTGCGACCTTATTTTAATATACACATTTTGGTTGCCTACTTTGAAAAGCAAAAGCTATCGCTGCGAAGGAGTCTCTGTGTTTCTGGCTGGTCAAGACCCCTGTTTACCACCTTGATGTCTTCTTGTTTAACCTCGGGCTTAGGCCAATGCAAGCGCGTCACCTATGGGTGCGACGGCGTCTGATTCCGGGTCAGCGTCGCGCGGTTGGTCGTTAGGGTTCCAGGGTGTTCCATCTTATACCATCTAGAGTTGTGAGGAAACAGACCCGGGTCGGGCAAATCATCTACCTCAAACACCTTTTGGGTGAATCCCTGTGGTCGGAAGCAACTGGGAGCCTAAGCATGGCATGACGGTATTGTCATCAGGGTAAGTCTTAGCCGGCGGGATCGTCATTCGAGGGGTCTAGAGGCCCAAATCAACCTAGATGTGCACTTAAGATACCTGGGAGGTTAGTAAGAAACCCCTGTCTCACGTAGGTTAGGTGCCATTTGGGTGCTTGCCGGGCGTTAGCAATAAAAAAAATTGAAATGATAAAAGCACAAAAAAATGGAAAAGAGAAATGTACATATTTGCAAACAAAAAAATCTTTTTATGATGAAACACAAAAAAAAAAATATATATCAAAAAAAAAAGAAAACAAATCAATTTTGCATGATTACATTTGCGTGCAGCATCTCACTTTTTAATATCGCTTGCATTCGTGTGCTTGCCTGTCGCATTTATCATCACCGCATCTTTCCCTTGCCTTCGTTAAATAAAGGCTTGGCCCCTTGACCAGTTATCAAGGACAGTCACAGTGACCATTTGCTTATTGAGCAAGGGGCCAAGTCAGAACAGAAATTCTGATTTGTTTGTTTCAGTGATATGTGCAGGGATTCAGGTAACTGAAGCAAAGGTGAAAAACAAACAAACCAAACCTTGTGTTTTATTCCAAAAAAAACCAAAAAATTTACATCAAGTTCCGCCCTCTCTCTCTGCATTACTCGTCCCACTACTCTCCGGGCAAAACACTCTCAAAGGTGCTACCCAACTACGAAAAGCGGTACTCCTACCGCTCTGTACTCCTCTTCCTATTCCCACATCCCGGCGTTGATCCACGGAAGCAGCAGAGAAGCTACCAACACGAAAGCCACGCTCTCGTGCTTTTCGGTAGCGCTCCTCACCATCTCTCAGCCACTGTTCAGCAAGACCAAGGCCGATTCGGAGTTCGAATAGTTGGGCCTCCATGGCCCTTCGCTCCTCCCTTTCAGCCAAACTGTTGGCTCTTTCTCTCTCTGCGTTTCTTTCCCTCTCTGCCCGTTCTCTCTCACGGTCTTCCCTCTCTAACTGGAGAGTGATCCTCAGTTCCATAGCATCCCTGGATGAGTCGTCATCAGGATGACGCCGCAGTTCCCTCTCCAGTTCTGCTATCCTAGCCTCCTTATGCGCAGCTTGGGCAAGCGCTTCTTCCGTCTCCTTTTCCTGCCGAGTGTACCATCTCCGATACGCGATAAGGCGTAAACAAAGAGAACTCAACGCTGAAACTTTTACCTGTATACGGAGCATTCCTTCTGCCTCCGCAGCACGCTGCGTGGCATGAGCAAGTTGCTCATGAAGCGAGTCAAGTTCTGAGGTGGGAATCCACAAGCTGGAAGAGGCACCACCTACTCCCATCGCTGGGGAGGCTGCGCCAATCTGGGCATGCTGCGACCATGTGAATTAGCAGCCAACATCTGGAATCTGGGGTTTTAACTAGGAACGTACTGTACACCTACCAAGGTGCTCGTAGCTCCGCGGGCATCGCCCAACTGTTATTCCATCTCTGCCAAGCGAGTTCGTAAATTCGCTATCATGGCATCCCGGACATCCTGCAGCCTTACAAGTCAGCATTTTTACCAGAAAAAACCAAGAAAAGGAGAAAGAAGAGAAGAGAAAAAGGGGAAACCTACCTCCACAAGTCCCCGGGGTTGGAACCGTTCTGCGTACTTTGTCCTATATAGACGCAAGTAGTCCTCGCTGTCCCGCGCCTGTGATTCTACAATCGTGCCACCCCGTTGCCAGTCCTCATACTGTTCGGGGAATCGCACGCGCCAGTCAATGCAAGTCGCCGGTCCCCGCGTCTTTCTCCCGACACGAGGTGGCGCAGCTGAATCCACCCATTCTTGAGCCAGTCCTAAAGTCCTCATAACTAATCGTAGCCGAAGTGGCTCGATTTCATTCAGGCAGTGCATCCATAGTTCCCGTCCGAACCGGGCACGACTTGCTAGAACCCACGGCTGGTTGGCATCGACCATGTCTGAGTAGGGTCTCCAGTTTACCATCGCCGTAGGGAACTCCTGTAGCTCCTGCCTTAACACCATCAGTTGGTAGGTTAGGGGTGCCGCACTCATGACGGGTTCCCACCGCCTGGCTAGCGGCACCATCACGGGTCGCCAATGTCGAGCTCTCCCCATAGGGAGGTAATAATAGCTCCATAACTGCTCGGCGCAGGTCATCAGCACCTTGCGAAAACAACAAAAAAAAATACAAAACAAGCAAAACCAAAAAAAAAATACCTGGATGAATGGTGTGAAACCACTCACAGTCATCTCACGATCCGTTTCTTGGAATAGGCCTGCAAACAAGTGTGCCAGCATGACGGCTCCCCAGGCATAATACCCTACTCTTTCAAGGTCTGACAGCAGCTCCAGGAAGCAACATTGGATACCATCCCCTTTCGAGCTCAGTACCAATCTCCCCAAAAGGAAGAGGAGAAATCTCCTCAAATCTATGTTACATCTTTCCCAGTTGCCGAAATCTGTGCAGTACACGGCACGGCATCCTATTTCCATCCTTTCCATGAACTCTTCTGAGGATTCGTTGTCCTGCCGACGAGTGTCGGTGAGCCCTAATGCATCCATGAGGGACGCCCTAGCTACCGACCTGTTCTTCCGACCATCTAGGTCCAAACCCAGTAACTTCTGGGCACCTTCTCTGTAGTCCGCGTAAGTGACTCCGGTCACTGCCTCGCCTTCTACCTTCAGGCTTGTGATCCGGACCACATCCTCCAAGCTGGGCACCATGTGCCCCCAGGGCATCAGGAATGCCCGGCTCACTGGGTCCCATCTCTCACACAAGGCTTGGATCAGGACTAGGTCAAGTTGGATCGGCTCGATCCGAAGGAAGGTACCAAATCCCATCACGTCTAGCCTCGCCTTCTGAAAATCTGGGAGGCCCCTGTACGCTGCTACTACCAACTCCCATAAGATTTGTGATTTCATCACAACCTACACATACAAGGAATGGGGGTGAGGTTTGGTCAGAAGAAAGGAAGAAAAAATGAGAAAAGGGCAAGAAAACTTGGCTTACGAGTTGTGATTGGGCCCTTTCGCTGAAGTGCCCTTCAAAGTCTGAAAGCCTCCTGGAACTACTACCACTGGACCTGCTTCTCTTCGAGGAATGGGAAGATTCGCCCTCCATCCAACTCTCAGAATTTTGAACTCCTCCTCTCCCGTAAGAACTTGTGCTCCTCGAGTTATTCCTCGATATACCTGGGAAGATAAAAGGGACAAGAATTTATAGAAATGGAAGGAGTGCGGGCCAAGATTGCCTCCATCACCTGTCGATGATAGCCCTCGCAATAAGACACCGGCCAAGCGGCCCCATGTGTCGCTTCACCGCTCGCACAGGGTGATTGACTGGACGAAGAATAGGACGAATAGCCCCTATGTTGTCTAGGGATACCCTATCATGTTTTGGAGGACGCCCGCAAAATTTGGCACAACATCCGGGAAAAGGAACTAGGGCCGTCAGTATTGACTTCGACGGCAGATTCCCGTGGAAAATGGTCACAACAAGACGTGATTCTCCGCTCGAGGCGGAGTCTCGACAGATCCGTCACATGGGAACAGTGCAAAGGAGAAGAAGTGTAGGGAAGAAGGAACGCACAAGAGGACAAACAAGCATCAGAAAATCAAATCACTCCATTCATAATTCTACATAAGCTGTCAAAAACATCATAAACATAAAGAGGTGACGGGTCCACTAGCCTGCCAATCCTCACCATCACTCATCTCTCCGGGCACTCTCCTCCTCTCCCCCGAGGTGAGGGTCCCTCAGAAGCCTCCGGGATCCCCGTGCAGTAGCACCTGCCTCGCCTCTGGGCGCCTGCTCCGCAGCAGTGACTCGCTGCTCCTCCCCTGGCGTGGCGAAGAAGCCACTGGCGGCAAGGCGACCGGACTGGCGGAGTCGCTCCCCGAACTCTCGCGCTCTCTCGTAGCGCGTCTCCATCCCTCCTAACCTCTGCACGACGGCCTGAAGGCCCAGCTGGAGCTCCCTCACTTGGGCCTCCAAGGCCCTCCTCTCGGTCAGATCCCGCTGTCGCTCGGACCTTCTCTCGGCTTTCTCTCTCTCTACCTCTCTCCTCATCATCTGCAGAAGAACCCTTAACTCCAGGATGTCTGGAGAAGGTCTCTCCTCACCACGATGCCGCAGCTCCGCTACAGTCGCCACCCAGGCGTCGCGCTCCTCTTCCGCCCGGGTCGCACGGGCCACCGCACCGGCAAGTTGCTCCCGGAGGGAAGCAATCTCGAGAAAAGGGGCCGAGGAACTGGAAGATGTGCCACCAATCATCCCCGCCGTCACTGTCTGCTGGGCACGCTGGAACAAAATAAACAACGGCCGTCAGTGAAACTCCAAAATCTGAAGTTAAAAGGGCGGCACGTAACTTACCAGGAGCGACAGCTCATGTTGAGCGACGGCCAGTTGTCGCCTAGTCTCTGACAGCTGGGCGCGCGAGCCGCCGATGCCACGCGTGTCCCCAGCTTGGGGAAGCCCCGCGTAACTCTCTCTCTGCCGCCGCAGGAAGTCGGCACTGTCCTGCACCAGTACACCCCCTTGCTATCCAGGGAGACGTACGGGCCAGTCCTCGAGCCTCGCCTTGCCGCGACTCTCCTTCCTGACGCGGCTCGGCTCGTCCGCACTCGCCCACTCATCGGCCAGGCCCAGGGTCCTTGCCATGTCCTGCACCAAGAAAGGGGTCCCATATCAGTCAAAAGGAACGCGTCCCCTGTCTAGGACGCGTCCATCATTTGAGTGCAACACTCGCCGAACCCTTTCCTCCTCGCACGGCTCGCTTCAAAACCCAAAATGAATTAAAAGAGGAAGAGATCGGAGGACCTAGCGGACCGTGTTCACCTCCTCCCACGCCATCGGGCCCCTCGGGTCCCTCGGGGGCCCGAAGCGGCCCTTCCTCCTCCATGGACGCCGTTCCGTGCTCGGGCGCGTCCCTCCTTGGGCGAGGATTTCCTCGTCCCTCTCCACCTTCACCACGGTCGGGCCCACCGAACTCCATCGATCAAAAGAGGAGGGAGACGAAAAAGGGGCAAGCGCGTTTCGGCGGGAGGCGGGCTCGTTTGCGGGTAAGGCACGGGAGAAGAAAGGACCACCCGTCGCTTTAAATTTAAAATCAAGGATTAAGATGCGTCCTCGCGCCTGGACGCGCCCAAAAGGAGGAAAAGGAAACAAAATCCCCCCGTGCAAAACATAGTTCCCCGCTGTTCAGGGCGAGGTCTCGCGGAGCGTGCCTCAAGGGACAACTCAGTGCAAAAAAAGAAAGTGTGGAGAGAGAAAAGTACACACAACACAAAAGCCATTTCCATTTCATATAATAGCCGAAAGTACATCATACAGTGAGAAGGGTGACGTACAAGCAACTCTCTAACTCTCACCGTCACCCTCCTGGTCATCTCCTTCCTCCCTCCTCTGACGGAGATCCCTAGGGGGCCTCCGCGACCTCTGTGAACCCTGAGAAGCCGTGCTCGCCTCGCCCTGCGGTGGCACTCCAGCCTCGAAGGTGCGACGACGCTCCTCGGCCGAAGAAACCAGGTAGCTGCCCATGGAAAAAGAACCAGACTGACGAAGTCGCGCCCCGCGTTCCTTCGCCCTCTGGTACCGCTCCTCGCTCTCCCGAAGCCTCCCCTCCGCCGTGCCAAGACTCAATCGGAGCTCCAGCAGCTGGGCCTCTAGAGCCCTCCTCTCGGTCTGATCCCGCTGTCGCTCCTCCCTCTCTCTCTCCCTATCCCTCTCCCTCTCTCTCTCCACGCTCTCCCTATCCCTCTCCCTCTCCTCTCTATCCCTCATCGCCTCTCTCCTCGACAGCTCGAGGCCGATCCGCAGATCCACTACGTCGCGAGGAAGCTCCTCAGCCTCCCGTCGCCGCTCCTCCTCTAGCTCCGCAATCCGGGCGTCACGCTCTGCCACCCGGGCATCGCGCTCCTGCTCAGCACGAACAGCACGCGCCAGGGCCTCTCGGATCTCGGCCACCTGTCAAGGCACGCATGCACCGTAAGAGAACAGTGATAGAAGGAAAGTAGCTAGAAAAGGGTCGCGGCCAAGCAAGCACTCACTCGAGCCTCGCGGTCACGCTCGGCCTCCTCAGCCCGAGCCACCGCGTACGCCAGCTGCTCCTGGAGGGCAGAAACCTCCGGAGGAGGGCCCCGCGAACTGGAACCCGCTCCACCAGCCATCCCGGCTGCCGCTGTCTGGTGGGCCCGCTGAAACACGGGGCAAACGTCAGTCAAAGGCTAAGCATCAAAAATCCAGGTCACAAAAAAATGCATTGCATAAACTCACCAGGATCTCCAACTCCTGTCGGATGGCCACCAACTGTCGCCTGGCGTCCGCCAACTGGGCCCGCAGGTCGGCGATCATGGTATCACGAGCATCCTGCATTACACATAAGTTAGTATCCCATGCATATACATATAGAAAGGTGGAGCAGTTTCATTTCACTTACCCCTGCCATACCACCCAAGGAGAGGCGGTCCCCGTACGTAGCTCGGTACCGTCTCATGTAGTCTGTGCTGTCCTGTACGTGGGACACTACTGGACCCCGCCCTGCTGCCAGTCCTGGTACTGTGCTGGGAAGCGCGTATGCCAGTCCACGATCTTCGTCTTCCCCTTGGTCTTCCGCCCAATGCGGGCCGACGCATCTACGTCTACCCACTCCTGGGCCAGCCCCAACGTCCTCATGACCAGTCTAAGCCGCAGCGGCTCAATCTCGTTCAGGCAATGGACCCACACGTCCCGCCTGAAGCGAGGAAGACCCGCTACAACCTAGGGCTGGCCAGCATCGCCCATGCCCAGATAGGGCCTCCACACCACCTGCATCACCATACATACATCATGTTAGTTACCATTCAGTCACATGCATAAACACAAAAAAATCATACGCATCATACCATGGCCTCGGGATACTCGCTCAGCTCCCGACGAAGTGACGCCAGCTGGTAGCCATGGGGTGCTGCAACCACGACCGGCCTCCACTGCCGCGCCAGAGGCACGGCCCTCCTGTTCCCATGCCTAGCCCTCCCCATCGGGAAATAGTAATAGCTCCACACCTGCATCCATCATACATCATTAGTACAATAATTGCATATTTAACTGTGGGAATGCATAAATAAAATGTTTACCTGGAGGAAAGGTGCGAAGCCGCTGACTGTCGTCTCCTTCTCCGAAGTCTGGGAGAGATCGGCAATCAGATGGGCAAGCAGAGCCGCTCCCCACGCATAGTGCCCCACTCTGTCCAGATCCGCCAAGATCCCGAGGAAACGGCAGTGGATGCCATCCCCCTTCGTCCCCAGCAGAAGGCGGCCCAGGAAGAAGAAAAGAAACCTCCGAAGGTCTAGATCCACCAGCTCCCTCTCGCTCGGATCCTGGGTGAAAGCAGCACGAGCATCCCCCTCCAGTCGAGCCAAGAACTCTGCTCCAGTCTCGCTAACCCGCTGACGCGGGTCGACGAATCCAAGCGCCTCCATGATCTCCACTCGGCCGACTACCCTGCTGTCTCTATCAGTCACGCTCGTCTCTAACCACAGCAGGTCCAGGGCACTCTCTCGGTAGTCGGGGTAGGTCACCCCGCTGACTGCCTCTCCGTCAACTCGTAGCCCGGTGATCCGAGCCACGTCCTCCAGCGTCGGCACCATATGCCCCCAGGGCATCAGAAACGCCCGGCTCGGTGCATGCCACCGCTCCCTCAGTGCCTGGATAAGAGGAAGGTCGAGCCGGAAGGGCTCGATCCTAAGGAAAGCTCCAAAGCCCATGGCGTCCACACGCGCCCTCTGGAAATCCGGCAGCCCACGGTATGCTGCCACCACCAAGGACCAGCTGATCCGGCCCTTCATCACGCCCTGCAAACCACAAAACCAACAAAGAACACATCAGCATCATGAACAGTCATAAAATAATAACACTGTATATATACTACTTATTCTTTTATTTTATTTTTTATATTTTTAAAAATATTTATATTTTCTTGTGGAGGCGTCCAGGCCCCTAGACGCCTCCTCTTTTTTTTCCCTTTATTTTGTTTTTTTTTTTTTAAAAAAAGCAAAGCCAAAACAAGAAAAATATATTAAAAATATATATATTATCATGGAGGCGTCCTGGAGGCAGGACGCCTCCTTATTTTTATTATTCTTATTTTTATTATATTTTTATTACTTTTCGTAAATAAATAAATAAACAAAAAGAAAAAGAAAAAGTGGAGGCGTCCAGGCCCCTGGACGCCTCCTTCTCTCACTACCCACCTTTCTCTCACAGCCTCTCACACACCCGTTTTAGCTTATTGAACCACAAAGTGAGAATTCCGAGGTACTTACCGGGTCGTGATCGTCCTCTCCCGCGTCACCAGCATCCGCAGCGGCCTCCGCGGCCAGGAGAGGCACCTCCATCTCCTCCCCCGCAGCAACCTCCTCTGCTGCGGCCTCCTCGACATCATCCCTCAACCTCCTCGCACGACGAGCCAGTCGTTTCCGCTTCTCTGGACCCTGACTCGATCCTCCTCGCTCCATTAGGACTAAGAATGGGTCGTTTGGAGTGGCTGGACGGTCGGAATGAACAGTATAAGTGAACAGGGGGGAGCCCCCCCTATATATAGAATGACCTTTCTTTGGGGCGTCCAGGCGCCTGGACGCCCCCCACAATATTTATTTTTTTTTAAAAGTTAAAAAAAATAGGGGGCGTCCAGGCGCCTGGACGCCCCCAAAAATAAAATAAATAAAAAAATAAAAAAATCAAAATAGGGGCGTCCAGGACACTGGACGCCCCCAAAAATAAAATAAATAAAAAATAAAAAAATCAAAATAGGGCCGTCCAGGACCCTGGAGGCCCCCAAAAATAAATTATCAAAAAAATAAAAAAAATAAAATTAGGGGCGTCCAGGCTCCTGGACGCCCCAATAATAAAAAATTTTTCAAAAAAATATATTTATATAAGAATATGTATATAATCCAAACAAAATAAAAAAAATATATACAAAGAAAAAGGAAAACTATAAAAAAGATAATAATTAAGGGGACGGGGTTCCGAAACATCCATGCCAGATTTTATTCCATCAGAAAAACAGAGTAAACTACATCAGGGGCTTAGGCGCTTTAGGCCTTAACTTCCCCAGTTCGGTTACATAAGCCCTCCACGGCTCGCATTCCTCCACCACGTGCGCTAAGGCCTTTCCCGCAACACTTGTCTTCCAGGGAGCTTTAATGGCCTTCGCTTCCTTCGCGTCCGCTTCAGTGCCCAACTCCCTTTTCTTCAAAGGAACAATGTCAGTCGGTGGCGGGAACGAATGGCGTGGGATGCTAATCTGGAGGCAGCACCGATGCGCGTTGTAAAGAACAAACTCGGTCACGCCGATCAGTTGAAGATCAACTTCGGGAGAAGGCCTCATGAGGAGATCAAGCGAAAGCAAACATGTCGGTGCGCAAGTGAAGAAGCCTTGTGTCACGGTGCGGAAGTGAGACCGCCAGTCTTCACGTTTCTTCAGCCACGGAACGCGGTTCACTACAGTACCACCAAAGCCTAACACGTCGGCTATGTGGTGAAGCGGGCTTTGTTGGAAGAGCTTCGAAGCGGTTGGCATTCCCTCGCGGTGGTCGAATTTGAAATGCAAATCCAGCCAGCAATTTAAGACAAGTGCACAACCAAATGGAGGCTTACCCATGCTCGAGGCAGTAAGGCCACTATACAGGTAGGCGAGGACAGCGGGTCCCACCCTCTTTCCACGCCAAATCCCGCAGATAGCACTCAGTTGGTCTTCCTCCACTATGTTGTCGGTATAAGGAAACAAGAGAGCACCCGCCAGACAGATAGTGAACCCCTTCATGATTCCCTCCAAATAGTCATCGTCTGGTGACCCTCTCAGGGCGTTCATGACCCACTCCGCAAGCTTTTGGAGATCGATCCCCTTCTGAGTACGGACCTTTCTAGCTGCGTCGGGCGGCATGAAGCTTCCAAGGACGCTTTCAGAAGTCCCCCGTGTCAGCATCCGCATAGCCTTCACCTTCCCGTCACTCTTGAATTTCTTCAATCCGAGCAGAAGTTCCACCTCCTCGAGGAGGATGGTCACCTCGAAGGTCGGGAAGATAAAAGTGTGGGTCTGGGGATGCCAGACCTCCACTAGCGCGCCCATAGCCGCCCAGTCCATACGAATCTTCTCGTAATGCTTGACGTGAATAAGGAGCCCCTGCAGATGCCACTTCGAGAGTATGGCCCTCATGCCAATGGAGATATTGGAAGTCAGCTTTGAAAGCCATGGCAGCTTGGAAAACTTCCTCGGGCCTGGGAAGAGTGGATATGGCTGGAAAGAAGAAGAAATGAAGGAAGTAAGAAGAAGGTTCACGTGCAGAAATTTGAAAAGAGTCAGCCTACCATATGCGACATGATCGTCCCACTCAGATGACCCTCGAGGTCGGAAAGTCGCCTAATCTCGCTGCTAGGCTTGCTCCTCTTCATAACACGGGAAGACTCTCCTTCCATCCTGAAATCTCTAAATTTTCCTCTCCTTCCTCTCCTGAGCTTCCAAAACCCACCTTGGTGCATTTGAATGAGCTAGCCTAAGGGAGTTCTTATAGGAAGGGGAGGGTGCTTCAAGACAGAACATGTCACATCAGTGGTCATTGTCAAGATTTTGTCTAGATCTCCTTTGAACTGTGGTGCGATTCTGCTACCTTTTGATGTTGCTAACCTTTGTTGGCCTGTGCAGGTTTTACTAACGGACGTCTTTGTCCTATCTCCTGTACCACCTTTCATTGGTTGGTCCCACCATGTCATGCATCATAGTATATGATACCTACGCTACTAGAACATGTCAAGGACCTTGCGGCCCGAACGAATCTGGGATTGGAGTTCCCCTTCAACAAAAACGGTGATGATCCCGAAAGAGTTTGGGTTGTACGGATAGGCCGTCAATTTGTGATAGAATGGGGACGACGGTTCCGCTCAGTGAGTTGGTGCGTGGATAAACGGGCCCCAGCCCAGTATCAGCTCCCTGACCCGTTCTTCACAAGTTGGCAATATTATCCTTGGCTATTTTCTATTTTAGTTTGTTTTGAATTTTTCTTTAAACCCAGCATGCATTCATATAGGACTTTGATTTATTGCGGAAGATCATTCAAGTGATTCGATTGTGAAAGCCATTGTGTTTCAATTCCCACAAATATGAGATATTCCACTCCGAATGAAATACCAAGTTTCCTAGAGACGGCCCCGACGCTGCTCTTCCAAAGGAGACCCTTGTTTGGACAGACCCTCAGATATTCCTTTACCTTTTTTTGACCCACCTTGGCCGCAGCACTTCCACATTGGCTGGTAACCGCTCCCCAAAGGTGAAACCTCCGGTTTTATGACCCAGGTACTTCCACACCGAGAAGTTGGTCCCCTTTTGTTTCGTGCCTGAGCGCACATCTCACCCTCCCTTATTTGATCTCCATCCAAGCAATCGTCAATATTTGAAAGACCTTCTTCAAGGTCGCCTCATTGAAACTCCAGGAAAGATTCCAAACAGTAACGTCAAAAGCGTGTCTCATCACACCTTGGCATCAACTTATCAGTCCGCTCCCACTTCACTCCACTCCATTTCCAACTACGTGTCGCTCCCTTGCAAAGCAGACGCCAAGGCGGGGCAGCTGTAGACACGCCATTCCTGACGTCTCCTGAGGAAGTCTCATATTACTATACGACGCCCCGCGACGGCTTACGCATTTCGAATCACTTGAGTACTTCCTTTTCTTGAGTCTTCTTCCGCCCTTTTCGGCATCCGGAATCATCTCATCACGGCATTCGGACGGCATCAACACCAGTCAGACGCATCAAAAGGTTCCGGAACCAAGAAGGGTGTCTACCGGGCGGCTGCCGACGCCTAATCCGAGGACCCGGGTGGGTCTTAATGGGGGCGTCCAGGCCCCTGGACGCCCCCATAATTTTAATTTATTTTATTATTTTCTCAGGGCCCAAAATTAAATAAAATATATATATATTAATGGAGGCGTCCAGGCCCCTAGACGCCTCCATAAAAAAACAAAAATAAAAAATGTGTAAAATGCCAGTTGGCATAGAAAAAATAAAAAAATAAATAAAAATAAAAATAATTAATGGAGGCGTCCAGGCCCCTGGACGCCTCCATAAAAACAAATAAAAAAAATCAAAAATGCCAGCCCTATCATAAAAAGACAAAGAAACGATAAAATAATATATTTTTGGAGGCGTCCAGGCCTCTGGACGCCTCCATCAACTCCCTCACGGGCGCCGGCCACCGAACGACGGTTTGTCGTGTGTGAAAAAAGCCAAAATATAGAGACGTCCGGTCAGCTGGACGCGCCCATTTCTGAATCACGAGGCGCCGCTCACAAAACCACGCGTTGTGCCGAACCGCGTGCGGCCGTCGTCGATTTTCGGTGGACCTGCTTGAGGCGTCCGGGACCCTGGACGCCTCCACAAAAGTATTCTAAAAAAATCAATAAAAATAGAATAAAATATTATTTCGGCCCTGATGGAGGTGTCCAGGGTCCTGGACGCCTCCACCTTCCGGAGCTCTATAAATAGAGGCCCACCCCCTCAGTTCTAGGGGAGCTAAGCAGTGATCCGATAGGCTGCCGGAGCCCAGAGGCTACGGAGTCATTTTTCTAACCCGTGGGGTCTTTTGTAGGTGGAGGTTCTGCCGGCTTCTCGGGTGCCCACGCTCGCGAGAGGAAGGTCGTCTTCATCCACCGCGCTTCTACGTCGTCCCCACGCTGCCGGAGCTCCGCCGAATTTCACCACCGGCACATCCAATAAGCCAACTCTTTCCTTTTCTTCGTAGTTCTTTGCATTCATCATCTCGTATCCATCATCTCATTTTCCTCCTACTCGAGTCCGAGAGGGGTTTAAAAGATAACACCAACCAGGTGTGTGTCTTCCCGTTATTTCGTCATTTTTATTGCAAGGATATGAATACTACACATTCATCTTTCTAAGCCACTTGTCATTTGTTTGTCGTTGTTTTGCAAGGGTAGCCGAGGAAAGCCCTCTCCGTCGGCCGGCCGGAAGGAGAGGAAGAAGCAACCCGCCATCTCCCGCTCTTGAGGTAGGCGCGATCACTTTCTTATTTTGGGGTCTTTCGGCCCCTGGCGATCACATCTTTTCATCGAGGCCGCGGCGAGTCACTTCCCCAATGGCCGTTTAAATTTCTGTTCTCATATTCTCTTTATATCCTGTTATATTTCGTTCATATCATCGAGGCCACGGCGAGTCACTTCCCCAATGGCCGTTTAAATTTCTGTTCTCATATTCTCTTTATATCCTGTTATATTCTGCTCATATCATCGAGGCCGCGGCGAGTCACTTCCCCAATGGCCGTTTAAATTTCCGTTCTTACATTCTCTCTATATTCTGTTATATTCTGCTCATATCATCGAGGCCGCGGCGAGTCACTTCCCCAATGGCCGTTTAAATTTCCATTCTTATACTCTCTCTATATTCCGTTATATTCTGCTCATATTCTCGAGGCCGCGGCGAGTCACTTCCCCAATGGCCGTTTAAATCTCTGTTCTCATATTCTCTTTTATATTCTGCTATATTCTGCTCATATTCTCGAGGCCGCGGCGAGTCACTTCCCCAATGGCCGTTTCAATTTTTGTTATTTAATTTCTGCACCATTCCCGTCCCCCCGAGGTCGCGGCGAGTCACTTCCCGCTATGGCCGTTTGAACCCCATATCTTGCTATATTATACTTGTCCCGCTCGCCCCGCCGGAGCAATCTCCCGTGGTGGCCCCTTCTCTCTCTTCTCTCATCTCTGTGTTGCAGCAAACAGCAAAACAAACAAAAAGAAGAGCCCGCGCGCTCTCCGCATCCTCTTCCCCGCACCATCGAACTCCGAACCGCGTGACGTCGCTCACAATGACGTCCCGTGGGGAACTGTACTGCCACTCTTGCCATGCCTTTGATTCATAATTTTGCTATATTGATTCATCATTGATTTTGAGAGCCCTTATTGGCCAGATATTGCATGAAAGCTCTTTTTTTTTTTGAAGAGGGTCAAGACTGTCCCTATTTGAGACCACTCTCGTATTGGGGAGCGCCCAGGTTGGTCATCTTATCCATCAATCTCCTGCCCCTGCACTTGACCGAGCAGAGAAGAGAAAAGACCTTCGTACATACCCAAAGTATGGCCAAAGCAGCAACGGTGTGCCTAAGAGGAATCGGCTATGGCTTGCCGTGAAGTGTGTGAAAAACCCATGCCTAAAGGTCACCCTCAACAATCGGGGAAAGAAACTAGACTCCTAGCGCGGAGCTATCACCAGCCTAAGGATGCTGCAGAAGATAACCTTTTTTATTTGATACAAAGACTCCTAAAGCCACTCAATCAGGTTAAGGAATTAACATTATAACCATGTGCAAAAACAATAGAAATAATGGAAATGAAAGCATGTTTCTTTACACAAAATAAAGATACCTTTGCAAATCCATGGCGTGGAAACTGGCATCCTTAAGCGATCTCGATCATCAAGCTTTAAGGAGTGCGAGTAGCTTTGTATCCCTTGCTTGCCATGATAAAGGATGAAAGGAGAGCAAAGGATTGGATTCCTCGACATAGAGGAGTGGCAGACATCATACTGGACGAAGAAGGGATAAAAAGGAAGAGAGACGAGGGCTAGAACTCCCTCGTTAAGGCATTGAGGTCCTGATAACAGGGAACGAAGTACAGAATAACTAGGGATTAACTGAGATCAAGGCGGGCTAAAGCCTCGAAAACAGCAAGAAAAAGGGTAAGAACCCCGAATGGGTGAGACGGAAAGAACAGAAAGACGACGAAAAGATAACTGTGAAGACAAGGAAGAAGGATAATGATCATCCGACGTGGTCGGAGAAAAGGAATAGCGATCACCCGACAGAGGCGGAGAAGAGAATGTATGAACACCCGACAAGGTCGGGGAAAAGAAATGGAAACCACCCGACAAAAGCGGGGAAGGGTCAGAAAAACCACCCGACAAGGTCGGGGAACGAGCGTAAGGGATTCCCAACACGGTCGAGGGAAAAGGAGGAAAAGCGGTGAAATCCGGATGTTTCCGGGGAGGAACACTATAAGATGCCCCTGGATCAGAGGAAGAGGAGGACATAGGCCGAGGCCTAAAATGGTGAGAAAAGGAGAAGATGGTAGAAATAAGGTCAGGTGGCGGAAGGTACACCCCCCAAGGATAGGAACTGAGCAACAGAAATGACAAATGGACGGGAGAAGGAGAGGAGGAAGGGGACCCCTAAATGCATAACTGACAGCCTTTGAACTTACGTCGCCGCCTCTTCTTAGCCGAAATCTTCTTGAAACAACTCCGCATGGCGCGGGCACGGCTTCCTGGGCTCCTCAATCTGTAATGTCTTCTCAAATAGCGGGCCCACCTGGCAGATGGCCTGGCACGGTCATGAATATGTAGCTTCATTGGGGCGGCTGCCCCTAGACCCCCAGTGCTAACAAGATGCAGACATTCTTGGGCAAACAGCTTCTCAACTGAATGAATATCATGAAGCCACGGAGTTTTGTCTCTTGATACTAGAACATAGAGGTTCGGCAACTCCACTCGGCAATCAGGCTTGAAGCCTAACTTCCGTACTAGAAGAGCATGACAAAGCTGAGGGAGATCAATGCGCGGCGTTGACGTGGCCGGCATGCTAATAAATTGAGGGAGGTTGCACAGCAAGTGCAGAATGTCCTTGGAAAGTGCAGAAGATGTAGCCAATTGCCCCTTGAATAGGGAATCCATCAGGCTCTGGGCGACCGTATGTGTTAGCATAATCCAAGTAGAGAACCCCTCTTGGCCAGTGAACTGAACAGCAATCGAGCGCGAGGTAATAACAACATTAATGGTGAACTTCCCGGCAAGCAGAGAGATTGCTATCTGCCTCGCCTTTGAAGAAATTGGCACCAACACAAGGAAACTCTTCTTTGTAACCCTTTCTGAGCATGCAGGCTCGTTATCCATGAAATAGCTAGGGACTAGGACATGGACCGGCATGTGGGAAATAACATCCTGGATCTTGAAATGCACAATCGAAACTCGGCTTGGCTCTTTATTTCCCTGGGGGCTAGACCCGAGGGGCACCAAAGGTAGCGTGTACCTGCTCTGTGAAGTGGGAAGTGGTAGGGGGAGGTTAGAAGGAGGAGGTTTGAAGGGTGTGGGTGGCGTTGGTGCAATTGATGGGGGGATACTGATGATGATGGGCATGGGTGGAGGTAAAGGAAAAAATGGAGGTATGGGTTCAGAGTCGGTCTGCTCGGGCTCAGAGGACGATGGCGAAAGAAGTGGCATAGGTCGTGGGGATGGTTGTGGAGGTGACGGAACAAGGATCGTTGCGAAAGGAGGTGATGAAGACGGTGGTGATGGTAATGGGGATAATGGAGAAGGTGATGATGGAGATGTGGCCAATGGAGGTGGCGAAGGTGGAGGTGGAGAAGGTGGTGGCAAAGGGGGTGATATGGTTGATGGAGATGGTGAAGGGGAAGGAGGAGGAGAAGGAGGTAGTGGCGTAATGGAGGAAGTGGTGGGTGGTGGCGCTCTTTGGCGTATCTTTACAACACGTCGAGAGGCGTTGGGAACATGTGTGGTGGTGGAAACGGAGGGTGAAAGAGAGGTTGCCCGAGCGGAGGTTAGGGTAGGTAAAGGTGGTGGAGGAGATTGGATAGAGGAGGAAGTGGGTAACGGAGCAGGTACCTTATCAACTGAAGAAACACCAGGGTGCCCCTGGTCTTGACGTGGAGACGGCTGCCTAGGCGTCCCGGCTTGCTGCTGTTGCTGTTTGCTGCTGAGATCTGAAATAACTTGGTGCATGACAGCCCAATCAATCATCTTCTTATCTTCCAAACTGTAAATGAGTTCCCGGAACTTGGGACAATCCTCGACCAAATGCCCCTGTTGATGATGAAATTCACAGAAATGGAGCAAATTCCCGACCGCGGGTCGGCAAGGCATAACCGGAGGAAGTTGCAACGCGTGGGTGGCCATCAAAGCCCTGAAAATGTATGTAAAAGATACCGGCAACGAGGGGTGAGAAGCCTGCTTCGGGCAAGGCGGATGCCGGGGGGTGTGAAAAGGTTGTGGGGATGGTAGCGAAAGTTGTGTAGGTAAGGGGGATTGCGTAGGTGAAAGCGGAGGGCTAGAATGATGTGGAGGCGTGGAGGGAGTGGGAATATAATGGACGGCATCTATCCGTTCTGGGTGTAGTGTTTCCTTGACCGGAGGTAGAGGGGTATGGTGAGATGAAATAGCAGAGGGCTGACTCGTGGAGGGTTGGTATGCGGTGGAGCACATAGAGGTATAGGGGTGTGGGGGAGCGGAAGGCCGACTCGTGGAGGGATATGTAGTGGAGGGTTGACTTATGGTGAATGGCAGAGGGAAAGTGTATGTAGAGGGTGACGGTGGAGGAGACTCATGGTCAAAGGAAAGTAGGAGTTGTTGGCTAATGAAGCGGGCTCGATTGTAAAGCTGTTGCCAGGATGTGATATCATTCAGGGCTAAGATGCACCTGAGCTCGGGCGTTGCATTAGAAATAACCATCTTGATTTGCTCGCCCTCTGGAATATGCCCCGGGACTTGCGCGGCTAGGCGACGCCAGCGGTTGGCAAACGTGGAGAATTCCTCACCGGGCTTCATCTTCTCTTGGGCCAGATCAACCATAGAATATCTGGGCCCGACCTGATCCTGGTACTGCTGAATAAATCTTGCTTGGATGGCTTGAAAATTCATCATCTGCTCTTGCGGTAACGTGAAGAACCAATCCTTGGCCGAGCCCTCTAAAGATAGGCCAAACAAATAGGCCATCAAGCGTTGATCATGCTGGAACTGGGCCGACTCATATAGGAACTCCTTCAAGTGCACGTAGGGGTCACCGACTCCACCATAGCGACGATAAGCTGGAATCTGTGAACGCGGTGGGAGTTGAAGACCTCGAAAGGCAAGTGGGATATCCGAAGAAGTTTGAGGATTGATTCGGCGTTGCAATTCATCAAGCTGGCGTTGGGCTTGAGCGAACATCTCCTCGGTAGGGAGAGTCCGAGAAGGATATGGGCCAGCCTGAGCAAGGGATGGTGAATTTAAACCAGGATAATGATGATGGGTCGGATAAGGGGACCCAACCTGAGAAGAAGGAAAGCCCATTCCAGGAATGGAGGAATGCATAGGCTTGGAGGAATTGTGAATGTTGGGATGAGAATTGACTGGGCTAACAGCAGCACGGGCGGGATAAGAAGGCACGTTTAAAAAATAGAGTCCAATAGAAGAATAAGGAGATGGGCCCGCATGGGAAGAGGAATCCACACGGGGGTAAGAAGATGGAGGGGTATAGGCATAAGGTACAGGGGAAAAATGCTCCGTGGGGAGAATGGAGACTTTATACAGTGAATTTCAAATGAATATAAGGATGGAAATGAACCTAGGATAAATGTAGCTAAATGGAGACACACAAAGATGAACTAGACCTAATGAGCCTAATCCAACCAAGAGATGCGAATGACGACACTATGCAACATACAATCGAGAAGAGAGATGAGAAAAGAATCAACCAATTAGCCAAACAAATTCCAAATGATGCGCGAAGATTTTTATAAGTTCTCTTAGGACCTTAGTGGATTAATTAAAATGTGAGTTCACTCAACCACAAGGTACCTAAATAGGGTGAGAATGGAGGACTGGCAGACTCTAAAGTACTCTCTCTCGCACGAATGTAGACCCTAGACTGGGGAGTGGTATGGTACAACCTGCCCGGCGTCCGTGTGGGAATCCACGGCTCACGGGGACTTACGGAGGTCCTCAGGAAGGTCCCCTAGTCGGCTCCAAGGAGTATGGAGACGAGAGGAAACCCTACCTCGGTAGGAATGCAGCTAGATGTGAATGAAATGCATGAGTCCTATGTGCACCGGAGTGCATGCAAAATCTAACCTAGAAACTAACAACCAATGACCAAAATAAATATGCGAGGGTGAAAACAAGTAGACAGCAATAACATATAAGCAGGGGAAGATCAATGGATGGCACCAAGGAGAACAAAGACAATATAGATATGGCAATCAAAGCAACCTCGGGTGCACTGTGGCATCAGAAGGACGGTCTGTGGGAGACCGCACAATAAGATAAACGGTCTGGGGTGGACCACATAATCCAGGGAGAAACAGGACTACAAAATAACTGTAAAAGAATCACAGAGTGCTGGAAATGAAGGACGGCAGAGATGAGAAACATACCAAGAAGAGTGGTCTGTATATAGCCGCTTAAGCTATGGAACGGATCCTCACAAACTGTGTACCTACAGTCAGAACACCTAGAAGCATACCTGTGCCAGAAATATGGACGGTCAGGAACAGACCGTTCTGCGGTTTGGATGGTCGATTGGGGGCCGTCTATGACAGGACGCTCGCAGGAGAACTGGCGCTGTTCGCAGGGAAGGACGGTGGATGATCAGCCGCCCAAAGCGTGAACGGCTCTGTGAGAACCACTCACTTTCCAGAAGGCAGAAAATACAGCTCAACATGCAATCACTCCAAAAGGGGACTAACACAACGAAAGAGGGGTCAGCAAATCACAAGCATGATGGGCACTAGGTGTCCCACCGTGATCGCCACAAAAGTGGTGTAGATATATATTTTTCCTCTCCTCTCTCTAAGAATCAGAGCGCATCAAGTGCGTGGACCAATGCATAATGGGCAAATAATGAAAACGAGAGGAAAGTAGAGAACAAAAGAAAGGACCGTGATCGCCACCAAGGTGCCGCACGTGACCGACACGCCGTACCTTGGAAAGGAGGGAGCTGCAGCGCTGGAGAGATGAACGGTTCTTGAGGAACCGCTTGACTTGACGCGATCTTACGACAGACCGTCCTTGTACGCTGCAAAGGAGGTAGGAGGAGCTGCTGCCGTGGGACGGACGATGGAAGGTAGACCGCACTCCAAGGAAGAACGGTCGTCAATGAACCGCACCACACGTTGAATGGCCAAACTGAAGCCGCTCAATCCCTTCACGCAGCAAGCTGACAAGGGTTTGACCTCCACCCTCTCCGGCCGGCCAGAGGGGATGGGCCTCGTGCTGATGAAGTGCTGACCTGCAAAACAGGGTAAAGACACAAGAGAAACACCCAAATTAGAACTAAAAGACGTAGTACATGTTCACATAAGGAGGATTAAGCATAAATTAATGAAAAGGGGAATACCTGGGGGATTTTAAACCCCAAGGGTGACAAAAGCATGGGTGGATGTGTGCATGGAAACGAAAACGAGGGAAGACGTGGGGGAAAAGTAATGCATGCAACCGACGATGAAGAAATCGAAAGACGACACTATGACTCAACACGCGGACTACTCCCTGAACTGGAGGCTCGTAAGGACGTAGAGAGCCTCCCTCCTTGGTGCTATGCCGCTCAGGAATGCGGCAGGGCTTCGCCGTCGACCAAAAATCTCCCCCCCTTTCGACGTCCGGCCATTAGGGTCTATTTATAGAGCCTAGAAAGCCAGCCTCGAAATTACGGTTTTTAGGTATTTTCAGGTCGAGATTATAAAAGATAAATCATAGATATTATCATAATCTCTTATCTAGTCGAAACGGCATAAAAAATGGTTAATTATCCACGTAGAAATCATCAAAACAAACTGGGGATAAAGCCATGAATAAAAGAGATAAAAGTCTATTAAAAAGCCTCATCCGACGGTATGAGCGGTCTTACGATAGACCGCGCAACATTTGGGCGGTCTGGTTCAGACCGTCCAAGCTGTCGGTGGAAATTCGGATAATCAAAAAATCAACCCAATTATCTCTCTAACTGGCCGAAACGCCCGCCGTTGGACCCTCAAAGGTGAACGGTTCTAGTGAGACCGTTCTAGTGTAGAGCGGCCAATAGCCAACCGTTTCACCCTGTCGGTGATAATTCGGATAATTGGATAATTATCTGAGAAAATGGGCGTGCGTAGGACTCTAAGGTATAGGCGGTTGTAATAAGCCCGTCCATTGGTTTGAACGGTCCTAATAGGGCCACACCACAGCTTGTCGGCGAATATTCAGAAAAGACCTCAGAAATTAACTAAATGTATGAACAGTCCATATTCAACCGCTCATCTTATGAACGGCTGAGGTTGGGCCGTTTATGCTATGAAACGTTCAATTGACCAAAGCCAAGGCCCATTAAGCCCTGAATCGCAACGGACTTCACCAAGGAGGGAGACGACCCATAAAATGAGTCCAAGACGTGCCACAAAAAATGGCCCAATGAATGATGGACAACTCGAGGCATCAACTAATGGGAGTAAGAGAAACGGCTCAAATTATCGGTATAAAATAGGTGTCAACAAGTCGGATGTACAGACTTGAGTGAACGATGCATGAACAAGCCTAACCAATGTATAGACTTTGATGCACAAACACACAATGCAATGTATAGACTTTAAAGCAGATGCCAAGCCCATGTACAGACTTGAAGAGACAACCAATGTATAGACTTCTCATTATGCATACAGACGAATGTACAGACTTGAGTTATGCAACTGAAGGCTGTACAGACTTGCTATGAAGTGAGATGCAATGTGAGATGCTCGAATGTACAGACTTGCTGATTGTGTTAAGACACATCATGAGACGCTCAGAAAGACTGCCCACTGTATAGACATTGCCTTAGACATGCAGACACTGTGAATGTATAGACTTTGATCTTGTGCATGCAATGTATAAACTTGCTAAATGTATGGACTTAGCAGAACAAACGTTGCACAAACAATGTATGGAGTTATGAGTGCAGCACAGATAGATGCAATGTACAGACATGCGAATCTGGGGGGGTCGACCCATCTGGAAACGGGGTCGACCCACTTCTGTCCAGACTATGCTGAAAGGTTATAGCAGCATCACCCATTGTACAGACTAACATCAAGCAATCCAGATAAAATGCAATTATGAAATGCATCAACAATTATGAAATGCACCAATGCACACACCACACAGTCTCAGCCTGTTCGTTGGTTATGCATCCAGATAAGATGTTCAATGAAACATACATATGCAACAAAAATAGATTTATATGCAGACTCAAACAGATGATGACTTATAGTGTTTGCTATCATCAAAATCACAGGGACACAACAATCTCCCCCTTTTTGATGATGGCAACACTATGAGTCAGTATGACTTGATCAAATATTTCTCCCCCTTTGACTTCAGCAAAAAGACATTAATTGAAGAGGGAAGAATAAGACTGCATAAGATGAGTGAATTAAAAGCTCCCCCTTTAATGACAATTAGCTCCCCCTGAATAGAATAATGATCAGAAATGTTTTGAAGGTTGAAACCAATTGAGATGAAGGGAGAATATCAACAAAAGCACAGGGACACTAAAAAATGCTGACTAGATCTCCCCCTTTATGAAAAATACTCAGCATGACATGGAAGTTCCCTCTGATTAGATGGAGTGAAAGAAGTGATGAGCATCTATAAGCAAAGCACATGGGTATACAAGAGTTACCACAATCTGTAATCACAGTGAATAAATGAGGAAGCAAGATTTTCATTAACACACCAAATTCATAAATCTTTGTAAACGAATTTCAGATTCTTCAATTATAATAGATTATGAATGAGTTTAAACTTACCATCATGATTTAAGAGTGATGTATTTAAGGTTTATCAGGAAAATTCATTACTCATATCTGACACATCTTTTAATAAAGATGAACCATCAACTCATTTGTTATTCATGTTGAACCTCCTCCCATCTTACTCATTTAAATTCAATGACTCCTATGGAAGTTACACAAGATACTATTGAGATTAAATAGAAATAAATGAGACTGAACTTGTCTTTAGATTTTCAGAATTTTCTATTGAACATCACTCATTTTTCCTGAGCAAGTTTGGTTCAGTCAACACCTTTTTACATGAGGCACAACATGTCTTAGGTGAAGTGACCCAGTCACTCAGTGTGACAACCACATTGCCTCTGAAGGAGAACAGAGTTAGCAATGGAGTATCTTTTTACATGAGGAGACACCTTGATCAGAGGCCAGAATCCTCAGTTACTCAACACAACCATGCCATTGCTCTGCCAGATTTTCAAACATTTTGAAAAGAGAGTTAACTATGGCACTTCATGACATGGGCTTAATTCATTTCTTTGATAGAGAACCCAGTTTCTCTGTGACCAAAGTCATTGCTCTTGCTTTAAATTTTTAAGTGTTTTCAGATTTTTCAAACAATGCTCAGTACACTGAAATGTTTAAGAGCAATACTTTCTATATGTATCTTAACCAAAGAAAGCCATGTCGTTTAAAATTTTAGATTTCAGAAGGTTTTGCATGAAGTTCATGAGACAACTGGTTAAGATTTATTAAGCAGAATGAATCAGATATTTTCATGTCCTTTACATCAAAACTTAAGAAATACAGTAGACTTAAATCAATTTGATTTATCAAAACATTCTTAAGCCAATATAATAGAAGATTCTTCTTTTCAGAATGTGTCTGATTTATGTCTAGGGTGCACTGACTAAAATCTTTCCTCATTCAGATGAATCAATGGCATTGTCAAGAAATCAGTGGAGTCAACAAAGTGTTTTTGTCGAGAGAGTAGCAGAGAGCAATCATGATGAGACAAGGATTTAACATTAGAACAGTTCAGTTTAGAAGACACTAGCTGACTCTGGAGTACAAACAGAACAGCTACATAAGTGTAGACAGCAGGGAATTCAAGTGAACTACTCATTTGCCAAGAATGGATCAGATTGCTAGACAGAAGGAGTTCAAGAGGTGAAGAGATGAAACATGAATGCTCCCCCTATCTAGATGCAATGAGTCATTTCTTTTTAGATTTTTCAATGCAAGGAAATGCAATGCAACTAACTACATGTATGCATGTTTAAAGGCTCTCCTGGAGAAATTTCCGGAACATAGATATGTAATGCATTCAGTAGATGAGATTATCATGATTATGCAAACATCAGTCAAACTCCTCCTTACAAAGTGCATGATATGCAATTAAAGCACTGAAACATGATTTTAAAATTTATGCTCATTCAGACTGCCATATAAAGAGATATAACCCATGGTACTAGGCGGAGAGCTTGGTCTAAAAGACCATCTCACACATAGTAAGAACCTCCAGACAGATTTTACCTACCTTTTAGTAGCTTACTATTTAATATACCATGGTGGACATGCATGATAATGCAATACCAACAGTCCTAATGCAATATTTTTTCAATATTTTTCAATGGGTGCATATGCAAATTCAGTCAAAAAAAAACAAATCATGTATGAGGAGAGTTCAGAAAATTTAAATCTGACAATGCAGATGATGAGTGAATATGCAAAAGCAGATTTAACATGCTATGCAGTTATTCTAAGAACAAGAAGTGCAGAGAATTTACCTGAAAGGGGCTTTATTAACTTGGGTGCCTTGGTTTAATTTACCCCTCTTTATTCCTTAGTCCAAGGCACACCTACAAAGTATTTGATCATCTTGATCCTGCAGGGACCCAAGCAGCTTTGGGTCCTGCGTTAGCCCTGACAGGTGTTCTAAGTAAATTCATAGCAATATGGTCATCATGATCCATCGGATAGTAATTGTCCATAGAGTGACCAAACTTCCCACAATATCTACATGAAGTGACTGGTTTCTGGTTCTTATGATGCATAGTAACAGCAGCATGAGGTTTATAAACATGATCATAAGATTTTCTTTTATATGCATGAACAGTTTGATTATTATTCCTAACCAGCCAATATTCAGCAGATCTATGGCCTTACTTCCCACAGTTATAGCATGAATGTCTTGCAAATGATTTTGCAGGGAATTTGACTACATGGGGGTTAACAAACTTCTTCTGAACATGCCAACAGTCCTTGACTGTATGGTCATTTTTCCCACAGTGACAGCAAGCAAATAAATTTCTTTTATGAAAACCTGACCAGCATTCAGTGGCCTTGTGACTAGTCTTGTTGCAGTTAAAATAAATGATGTGCTGGTTCATTAAAGTAAATTTGTTCTTATTAAAACCATGTTGGCTTGCAGGGAATTTAGCATGATATGGATGAGATGTTTTCTTACCACTTGCAAACTAGCATTGTGTAATTGTGTGTCCTAATTTACCACAGTGAAAACATTCAATTTTCTTTTTATGAGATGAAGGATTTATATCATAAAATTTCCTAGCATTCATATCATCCTTCTCCATCAATTTACACTCATGCATTAGATGTCCAAATTTGTGACAGTAGTGACATATCATCTTCTTCCTAGATGCATGTGAGTGTGTGTGAGGACTGTGATCAACATGCACTGATGAATCCTTTTTGTTTATTTTCTATTTTTCAGTCTTTTTCTGATTTTTGTTCTATTTTTCTATTTTCTTAGCCTTGTTCTGAGGTGGAGATGAGGTAGAAGGCTTTTCTTGTTTAGAACATTTAACAAAAACAGTTTTCTATTTGTTTCCATCAACCCTCTTTATACCAACAGGAGTGTCTTTGTCCTTTTTCTGTAGATTGTCATTCTTTTTCAATTTTTGATTTTGTTCTACAATTTTGGGACTAACTGTGGATTTTTGGTTTTTCTGAGCACTGAATTTGAAGATAGGTGCACTAGATGTACTAGTTGGCTCAGAGCTATGCACAAATGAAGTGTGAAGCATACTGTCAATCCCCTTTTTATTAGCTGGGTTAAAGCCCAGACCCTCACGTTGGAAATTGAGTTTGCAACCAAGGAGCTTATCCAAATTATCTTTTCCACTCACAAATTTAGCCAAAGATTCAGTCAACCTTGAAATTTCAGATTGCAGTTTGGAGACATGAAGTTCATAGTTAGCAATTTTATCTTCATAGCACATAGCCTTTTCGTTTAACATCTGATTGATGGTCTTTATGTTTGCAATTTCTTGTTCAGCATTCAGCAACTCACTAGAGCTCACCAGGTTTACACTCTTCCCTTTTTCTAGCATTAAGAGCCTCTTAGACATTTCAGTATTTAGAAACTTCAGCTCTTCATTCTCCTTTTTCAGTTTACTGTTTTGCTTTAAGAGTTCATCATCAATCACCCAGTCATCTGAGGAAAATTGACATTCATAAAACATTTCCTGTTGTTTCTCAGATTGAGGTTTATTGAAATTTTTCTAAAGCTCTAGATTCATTACTTCTTCAGCCTCCAATTTCTCCTTCAATAAGTCTTTGTTTTCTTCTTTAAGAGAGACAATCAACTTCATTAGTCTTTCATTTTCACTGTAGAGTTCTTCATTGCGTTCTCTTAGAGAGGTACATTGATTGCAGTCTGATTCTGCAGTCTGTTTATTGAGCAATTCATTATTCTGATTTCTTAAAGATGCAACTATATCTTTATACCATTCAAGATCAAATTGAAGTCTCTCATTAACTTCTTTAAGACATGAGCAATGCATGCAATCAGATTCACATGTAGTTTCAGCATTGACTTTTAAGCTCTTTTTCTTAAGACATTCATTTTCAGATTTCAAGACATTCAATTCAGAGCTAACACACTTGAAATCTTTTATGAGTTTTTCATACTGAACTACATCATTGTTATGAGTCTGATCATTATCAATTAAACTCAGTCTTTCCTTTAGTTCAGTAATTTCACAAACAAGCTCTTGATTCTCCTTTTTGTGTAAGTCATTTTGTTTCATGAGAGTTTGTTTTTCAGATTTTAAATGATCTAAATCTGAAGTAACAGAATCAAAATCTTGTAGTTATCTTCTGAATATTTCATTTTCAGTTTTCAGAATTTCAGGGTTTTCACCTCTAGAATAAGCATTCACATGTTCATTCAACTTTCTTTTTAGAGATTTATTTCATTTTCTCAACTTTTCGTAAGCATTAAGCAGATCATTGTATGCTACAATCCAATCATCCATATCATAATTATAAAATTCAGAAGGTACCTCATCTTCATCTCCTTCTTCATTTTCTTCTTGCTTGGATGCAGTTTCCTCATGATCATTTCTCCGATCAGCCATCATGCAAGTATCATCTTGTTGGTTATGCACAGAAATGACTCTGTCATATATCTCTTTTCCAGAAGTGCACCTGAGAGCAAAGGGATATATATCAGTATTAATCACAGCTCTCAAGATATTAAGAATTATGACATTGTCATGGTTCTTCATTCTGTCCTCTCTAGACCACTTGGTCTCATCATGAGACAGTTTGTGTGGGCCTTTAGATAGTAGATTCCATAGTTTGGGATCAATGGAGTCTACGTACACACATAGGCCTCCTAGCCAACTATTAAAGTTAGAATCATCATAAACCGGAGGACGACCCATTTGGACAGATGGCACACAGATTCAATGCGCAAAACAATCGACAAGAGATGAATCAAAAACCAGATAAACAAGGCAAAGCACAAGTCAATGAAACAAAGCACTGAGCACGAGAAGCCCACTCTAAAATGCACCACGAACAAGCAGGATCCTCTGCAGATTGTTAGATCTGTTAGATCAGAGACCCGCTCTGATACCAATTGTTGAGTCAGGTGCGATAGATTCAGAGGGGGGTGAATGAATCTCCCCTTTAAAAATATAGCCTAATTAAAAACTTAAAGCTCAATTATGCGGAATTAAAAACAGTTGCAGCTATATTCTGAGAATACTTAGGATCAACTCGGCAAGACAACTCAATAGAATTATCCCTCACTCAATCCTATGCAAACATCTAATACGCAACAATTAAATGAACATATAAGAAAATCAAACCACAAGGGACACCAGGATTTTTAGGTGGTTCGGTCCACAGACCTATGTCCACCCCTCACTCCAAACCGAAGTGAGGCTTCCACTAGCAACACTAGACAAGCAGACTCAGTCTGCAACAGATGCTGCCACACAGCTTGACCAGGAGAACAACCTCCCCTCTTCCTCCCAACCGGAGGGAACCACTAGTGACACCAGTCACTAGCAAACCAGAGACGCAAGTCTCTCTTCCTCAAGACCATGAGGGGACCTACAAGTAGCAACTACTACCTGCAGCCGGAGACCCAAGTCTCCCTGAAGTCTAGAGGGAAGCGCAAGTGACACTAAGTCACCTGCAAACCAGAGGTCTCGGACCTCTCTTCCTCCACCAAGGAGGGAACCACTGATGACCCAAAGTCACCAGCAAACTGGAGAAACAAATCTCCCTTCTCCTAAAACCACAGGAGGAACCCGATCCCCAACAGGGCAATCGAAGAACAAGGTAAAAGGAAAACAATAAAAGATAAAAATCACAGCGACATAAAGCTGGAGAAATTAAAAGCACAAAAACAAACTGGGTTGGATCTGATCCAAGGTCCAGTGAACAATGAAGCTCTCTTCTTCTTCACAGCCTATCTATCTCACTGTCTCTCCTCTTTCTCTGCTCGAGCTCTCTAGCTTTCTCTTTCTCTTCTTTCTCTTCTGCTCTTCTTCTCTTAGCTCTGGCTGCTTCTCCTTCGATCACTCTCTCCACTCGATCAGCCTTCTTATGAGGAAGAAGACATATATATATATAGCAGCAGTAGATTAGGGCGGCGTGTGCTCTCCACGATTCCCGCCCAAATGTTTCAGTCCACGTGGCGGCTTCTCAGCATCTCGGATCACGTGCCAGATGCCAGCCTCGTATCACGTGCCCAGACTCTGCAGGTTTAATGAAGAGTTCAGTCGATCAGCAGAAACAGCACAGGCTGTACATAGTTCAATTAAGCAGCAATGTATATACTTAGCAATGCAGTGTGTGGACTTGGACAGCTAGCCATGAGTGTATAGACTTTGCCTAAGTGTTTATCCATGAATGAGATGGCGATGTATAGACATGAACTAATGCAAGCAGTGTATAGACTTTGTGCCCCAAAGGCAATGTATAGACTTAGTGCTCTACATGCTACAGTGCTAATGTGTAGACTTGATCAATGCATCTTGAATGTTTAGACTTGAAGAGCTAGCCAACGAGTGTATAGACTTGAGGGGTGACAATGGGTGTATAGACTTGAAGACTTAATAGCGAGTGTATAGACTTGAAGGGTGACAACGAGTGTATAGACTTGCTGGGTGACAACGAGCATATAGACTTGCTGAACAGCAGCACAATGTATAGACTTGGTTGTGTGAGCATGCAGTGTATAGAGTTTGTGAGACGCAAAGGCTGTATAGACTTGACGAAATGCATGTGCTAGACAGTGTATAGACTAGACAATGCAAACGAGATGTTCAGACTTGCTATGAAGCAACCACAATGTACAGACTTATGTTGAAGCAACCAGAATGTACAGACTTAGAGTGAAGACAATACAATGTATAGACTTTGATGAACATATGCAATGTATGAACTTAACGACGCAAGCGATGTATAGACTTTGGAACGCTTGAAGCACAGACACGCTGCCAATGTATAGACTTGGATGAGACATTGCATGAGACGGTGGAGGTACAGACTTGGGCTGTACATACTTGGAAAGTTTGAAAGCCAATGTATAGACTTCAAGTGAAGACCAATGTATAGACTTCAAGTGAAGAGCAATGTATAGACTTCACGTGAAAACCAATGTAGAGACTTCAAGTGAAGACCAATGTATAGACTTCACGTGAAAGCCCAATGTACAGACTTGAGCTAGGCAAGCTACAGTGTCGATGTATAGACTTTGGCTAGACAAGCTACAGGGCCGATGTATAGACTTTGCAAATGTTCATACTTGAATGCTCGACCAGTGTACAGACTTGCCACAGACCAAAGTATAGACTTGAAAAGCTTGAACACAGCGATGTGTAGACTTTGTGATGTATAGACTTATGAATGCAACGTAGGTAAAGGTCCCAATGTATAGACTTCACCTGAAACAGTCCGATGTACATACTTTGTCTGAAACAGTCGGATGTATAGACTTGAGTGAACGATGCATGAACAAGCCTAACCAATGTATAGACTTTGATGCACAAACACACAATGCAATGTATAGACTTTAAAGCAGATGCCAAGCCCATGTATAGACTTGAAGAGACAACCAATGTATAGACTTCTCATTATGCATCCAGACGAATGTACATACTTGAGTTATGCAACTGAAGGCTATACAGACTTGCTATGAAGTGAGATGCAACGTGAGACGCTCGAATGTACAGACTTGCTGATTGTGTTAAGACACAGCATGAGACACTCAGAAAGACTGCCCACTGTATAGACATTGCCTTAGACATGCAGACACTGTGAATGTATAGACTTTGATCTTGTGCATGCAATGTATAAACTTGATAAATGTATGGACTTAGCAGAACAAACGTTGCACAAATAATGTATGGACTTATGAGTGCAGCACAGACAGATGCAATGTACAGACATGCGAATCTGGGGGGGTCGACCCATCTGGAAAGGGGGTCGACCCACTTCTGTCCAGACTATGCTGAAAGGTTATAGCAGCATCACCCATTGTACAGACTAACATCAAGCAATCCAGGTAAAATGCAATTATGAAATGCATCAACAATTATGAAATGCACCAATGCACACACCACATAGCCTCAGCCTGTTCGTTGGTTATGCATCCAGATAAGATGTTCAATGAAACATACATATGCAACAAAAATAGATTTATATGCAGACTTAAACAGATGATGACTTATAGTGTTTGCTATCATCAAAATCACAGGGACACAACACCTCCATAGCACCACCAGCGAGGAGACCTGAGGGCAGACAAGCCGGCCGAATGAGCTTGTTTTTTCTTCTTCTTCATCTTCTTTTCTTATTACTTGTACATGACTTTATGTTAATGGAAATGCATATGAATGAAAATTTTTTTTGTGTGTTTTGTTGTCATTTTTATGAGAATGAATGGATGTGGATGTGAGTGCAAATGTGTATGTTATGAATGTGAGCGTAGGAAAATAGATATGTGAAAATGTGAATGAAACTACCGGAATGAACGTGGATGATGAATGGTAAATGCAGGAACAATGTGTGAACAAATGCATGTGGACATGTGGATGAACGGATGATATTGTGAAAAAATGAAATGTGTGGATGAGATGTGATGTGTGGATGAAAGAATGGGCAGGATAAATGCATGGAAAGTGTGTAAGACCACCAGGTCTAATCATATGCAGAAAGGAATAGCTTAAATTCAGTAGCAGACAAAGTAACGGTCTAGATCCAGACCGTCAGGGTCATGTAACGCATCAGGCGGAGGCCGTTAGCAAGTGACAGAGGCTAGGATGAATGCAACGTAGGTAAAGGTCCCAATGTATAGACTTCACCTGAAACAGTCCGATGTACATACTTTGTCTGAAACAGTCGGATGTATAGACTTGAGTGAACGATGCATGAACAAGCCTAACCAATGTATAGACTTTGATGCACAAACACACAATGCAATGTATAGACTTTAAAGCAGATGCCAAGCCCATGTATAGACTTGAAGAGACAACCAATGTATAGACTTCTCATTATGCATCCAGACGAATGTACATACTTGAGTTATGCAACTGAAGGCTATACAGACTTGCTATGAAGTGAGATGCAACGTGAGACGCTCGAATGTACAGACTTGCTGATTGTGTTAAGACACAGCATGAGACACTCAGAAAGACTGCCCACTGTATAGACATTGCCTTAGACATGCAGACACTGTGAATGTATAGACTTTGATCTTGTGCATGCAATGTATAAACTTGATAAATGTATGGACTTAGCAGAACAAACGTTGCACAAATAATGTATGGACTTATGAGTGCAGCACAGACAGATGCAATGTACAGACATGCGAATCTGGGGGGGTCGACCCATCTGGAAAGGGGGTCGACCCACTTCTGTCCAGACTATGCTGAAAGGTTATAGCAGCATCACCCATTGTACAGACTAACATCAAGCAATCCAGGTAAAATGCAATTATGAAATGCATCAACAATTATGAAATGCACCAATGCACACACCACATAGCCTCAGCCTGTTCGTTGGTTATGCATCCAGATAAGATGTTCAATGAAACATACATATGCAACAAAAATAGATTTATATGCAGACTTAAACAGATGATGACTTATAGTGTTTGCTATCATCAAAATCACAGGGACACAACACCTCCATAGCACCACCAGCGAGGAGACCTGAGGGCAGACAAGCCGGCCGAATGAGCTTGTTTTTTCTTCTTCTTCATCTTCTTTTCTTATTACTTGTACATGACTTTATGTTAATGGAAATGCATATGAATGAAAATTTTTTTTGTGTGTTTTGTTGTCATTTTTATGAGAATGAATGGATGTGGATGTGAGTGCAAATGTGTATGTTATGAATGTGAGCGTAGGAAAATAGATATGTGAAAATGTGAATGAAACTACCGGAATGAACGTGGATGATGAATGGTAAATGCAGGAACAATGTGTGAACAAATGCATGTGGACATGTGGATGAACGGATGATATTGTGAAAAAATGAAATGTGTGGATGAGATGTGATGTGTGGATGAAAGAATGGGCAGGATAAATGCATGGAAAGTGTGTAAGACCACCAGGTCTAATCATATGCAGAAAGGAATAGCTTAAATTCAGCAGCAGACAAAGTAACGGTCTAGATCCAGACCGTCAGGGTCATGTAACGCATCAGGCGGAGGCCGTTAGCAAGTGACAGAGGCTAGGTTGCCAAGCTAGGCAACAAGAAGCCTGACGGTCCACATAGAGGGCGTCAGGTTTGTGTAACGGTCAAATGATGGACCGTTAAAGATGGCAGAGCAGTGCTATACTAGGGCAACTTGCAGAAAATGTGACGGTCTGGAATAGGGCGTCAAAGCCAAGTAACGGCTGCAACCAGACCGTCAGGAATGATTGAATAATGGATAGCTGAAACTGAATGGCAGAGAACGTGACGGCTCAGAGTCCATGCGTCACAAGATGTAACGGTCTGATGCCAAACCGTCAGGCTTGACAGAACAAGATTGGGCTAAATTAAACCCATAGGAAATGTGACGGCCCAGGGCTGGCGCGTTAGAGCCAAATGACGGCTCTACGATAGACCGTTAGAGAACGAAGTGTACTCCGAGACGGATTGTGCCGTGAGAGGCCAAATCCAAGATAAGAACCCTTCAATCCACTCTAGACTTCTCCCAGACTTAATATAAAGCCTTCTAACCCAAATCTTATCACCTTAAAGCCAAAAGCAAGCCTTTAAAACCTGGAAATTTAGCCAAAAATCGTAGCTTTGCTGAATTCTCTGCTACAAGGGCTGAAGAACCTCTCATAAGGGCAGGAAACGTGATGAAGAGAAGATTTGAGGTGATGACCATGGAGGAGAAGATCTACACCGGACCTAAGGCGGCGAGAAAAGAACATGGAGAGCTACGAAGGCTGACCTCAATTCCAAAACATCTGAGCTCCAATGCTCAAAGAGTGGTAAGCTTCTATTACCTTAGCCAAGTTCATCAATTCTACACTTCATCTTTCCTCATGATCTTCTTCTTCTTCTTAGCCTCTTCCCGGTCCATGATGATATTCCAATTTGAAGTGGGTGGCTCCCATGATCAAGGAACTCCCTTTAGAAGTTGTAGCAATCCTTAGGGCATGGCACCTCCAACCCTTGTTGGTCTTAGCCAAGAACCTTCAGAAATTGTCTTTAGATTGGCCAAGCATTTCAACCCTCATAGAATTGTGGCATCCACAAACACATACTTTCATCTTCCTTTCTTTTGAAGCTATAGTCCTATTATAGGAGGTAGAAGCCTACCTAGCCCTTCCTAAGACTAAGGCGGGGGATGAAGACCTAGTTTGCTCACGGTGGAGCCTATTGACCCGTCCTTGATCTTGAGTGATTTCATTCACAATCCAAAGGACGTGAGGACCATGATCAGCCTGCACCACATTCATTTGATACCCATGGCACAATGGATAGTCTCTCATTGTAAAAACAAGTGGGAGATATATGAAGCCATAGCCAAGGTGGTGTCGGTTTGCTTATGCGGAGTCTTCTTTTTCACCACTACCGACCACCTCTTAGATACCCAAAATCTCAGCATCATCAGTGGGTTGTGGCGGGGAATGTCCATCTCTCAAGCGATCCTCTCATATCTCTATGAAGGACTAAGCTATGCTTGCTTAGGAGGACCCCTATTCAGTTCCATGATACTCCTTGAGTGTTGGATGGGAGTGAGAATCAAATTCCAACCCAAGGAGGATGTAACTTTTGCTAGCCGGATCTTCGGGAGCCACCCTTTGTTCTTTATTGGTAGCGCTTCTGGATTTTCTTCACAGGTTGAATGCAAGACGGCGAACAAGAAAACACGGGATGAATGGCGCCTCTTCTTCAACACCTTGCCAACGGAGAAATGCATCATGCGACCAAGAATCCTTCGGAGCATTTTGCTTAGAATACCGCGGCGTCAAGGCCTGGACCTCCAGCTAGTGGGAAATACTACCATGGCGATCTACAACCCGCACCGGTGCCATCTTCAGATCAGACTACCTCGGATTGAAGCTCCTGCACTATCACACTACCCTCCCCTTCTACCTAGGAACATGGGGACCGAGGAGGATGAAAGAGCGGTTCGGAACGCACTGACCATATGGGAGATCAGTAAGGTGCGTCCGTGGCAAGAAGAAGTGGAAGAGAACAACGAAGCACGCCGTGGCTACGTGAAGGAATTGAGGAAGATCCGCCCTCTTGCGGATAAGAAACTGAATGTAGTTTGATTTAGTTGTTCATGAAAGATGTTGATGTAATTGACAATCAGAATTGAAATTCCATTAATATTATGTTTCATTAAGTTCTTTTGAATGATATGGGAATGCCTTAGTTGTGTGAGCATGAGTTGTGGTTTGACTTGGCTAGAATGATCTGAAAAACAAAGCCTCTGGAGAATGTAACAGTCCTGAGAAGGGCCGCTACGAGGATGTAACGGTCGGCCGATAGGCTGTCAGGGGAACGGACTGAGAATTAAGTTCTCTGGAGGATGTAACGGTCCAACGACAGACCGTTAGAAATCATGACGGTCGTGGCCAAGACCGTCAGAGAGAGAGCTGATGAGAGAATAAAGCAAATGCCTGAAGACAAAGTGACGGTCAAGGATGGACCGTCAGATGAGTGTGATGGCCTGAACCTGGCGCTTCACATTCTTGAACCTGCATGGTTGTGAGATTTCAATCCTGGGCTTGAACCTGCGTTCTGCACACACTTAGACAATAGACAAGTTAGATATGTTCTTAGACTCAACCTCTTGCCTTAGAGCAAGTTAGAAAATGACCATTTCTTGATATTCGGTCAAGGGGTGGAGCCTTATTAAATAGGTGGAAAATATAACAGAAATAATGCGATGCATGCAATGCATATGATGGTGTTTTTGGAGTTTTGGAAATATCTGAATTTTTGTGAGTTTCTGGAAACATTTGATATTTTTGGGTTTTTGAAATATATGGTTTTTGTTGGATTTTGGAAATATATGATTTTTTTGGATTTTTGGAATGTATGCTTTTTTTGGATTTTGGAAATATATGATTTTTTTGTTTGATTTTGGAAATATATGATTTTTTTTGGAATATATGATGTTTTTGGATTTTGAAAATATTTGATGTTTTTTGATTTTGAAACCAGTGCCTTCCCCCGACAACGTGGGTCCTTCTTATTGTAACGAGAGTTCCTGAGGTTGGCGTGCGATAAGGTGACAACCCCTGACTGAGGCCCAACTTGCATGATGGTGTCTCTACCAAGGCCATACCCAGGGTACTAGTCTTGATCCTAAAAAAGGAAAATAGAAGACGGGGGTAAGCTTAGGCCAGATATAGGAGTTTTTAGGACTTGAGTTCTTCTCCAGACAACCCACTAGAGATTCGGTCTGTTGCGCCGGGGCTTTGTGTCTGTCATCGAACCTTAGTCCACTCTAGACATGCATGCGACCGGGCTCATTCGTCCCGCGGGGAACTGTACTGCCACTCTTGCCATGCCTAGCTTTCTTTCTTTTTGCCTTTCTGGAGCTTTGGAATTCTGGTGGGGTAGACTTTTGAGATAATACTTTTGCTTTTGTCACAAAGATTGCTCCTTTGCTTTCTCTCTCTTTTCTTTGCTTGTGGCGTCAGGTCATAACGGACTGCCCCTATTTGAGACCTCCTCTCGTTAGGGTGCCTAGATTGGTCATCTCCTCCTTACTCATCTCTTGCCCCTGGGTTCAGCCAAGAAAAGAAACGGACAGGGACTTTGACTTTCCCCCAAAGCATGGCCGAGGAGAAACGGTGTTTTACAAAGCGAGAAACCGGACCAGGGATGTCGTGTGGTGTGTAACTGCCATACTCGGGACTCTTTATGGTGAAAAGGAGGGAACACCTTGCTGCCGGGGTGGCACTGATTAGACTCTAAGGAAAGAAACGCTTAAGGTACAACCCATTCCAAGCGTGAGAGAGCTCCTCACCTTCCGCGTTTACTAAACGATAAGCATTCCCTGAATAAGCCTCTTTTACAACGAACGGCCCTTCCCAGTTAGGTTGCAATTTAGACCTAGGACCTGTAGACCAAATGAATTTGCGCTTCAAAACCATGTCACCTTTTTGAAATTTACGTTCAATCACCTTCTTTTGGAAATAACGCGAAACTCTTTTGATAAACGGATACGTGATCGGCCGCGTTCATCCTCTTCTCATCCAAGAGTTCCAGCTGAACAAGCAATGCCTCCCAACGTTCATCGAGATTAAGTTCCTTATCGAGCTGCACTCTAAGGGAAGGGATCAAGATCTCATATGGGAGCACCGCCTCCATCCCATAGGTAAGAGCATAGGGAGTTTGTCCCGTTGGATTACGGACGGAAGTGCGGTAAGCCCATAGAGCTTCCACTAATCTTTCTGGCCAATCGGAAAACTTATGAGATTCGCATGTTTTCTTTATGATTTTGAGAAGGGTTTTGTTGGTGGCCTCGGCTTGACCGTTACCTTGAGGATAATATGTAGATGAATGATGCAATGCAATATTGAACATCTTACATAGGTCCTTGAGCTCTTGGGAGACGAACTGGGGTCCGTTGTTGGTAATGATGCTGCTTGGCACTCTGAACCGCGAGATTATATTCTTCATGATAAAGCGGCACACCGTTGAAGCTTTGATCTCTGCGTATGCCTCCGCTTTGGCCCATTTGGTGAAGTACTCAGTGGCGGTAAGGATAAAGGATTTCTGCTTGATCTGAGAATTGGGATCACCAAGCGGGCCGACGACGTCGAAAGCCCACATAGAGAATGGCCAAGGAGCGGAAAGAGGATGGAGAGATGAAGCTGGAGCATGGTTTTTATCAGCGTGGAGTTGGCATTTAAGACACCTCTGGACGTAGAGGGAGCAATCTTCCTCTAGAGTGGGCCAATAGTAGCCCTGCCTAAGGATCTTCTTTGCTAGAGCCTGGCCATTGACATGACCTCCACACTCACTAGAATGGGTTGCTTCAGCCACCTTCCAAGCTTCATCATCATCTAAGCATCTCATGAGCATTCCATTGGTAGTGCGCCTGTATAGTTCTCCTGCAACAATGGTATACCTTGAGGCGGCTCTCCTTATTGACTTGCGCTGCTCGGCATTTGCCCCTTCTGGGAACGATTCATCTTTGCAAACAACTCAATTTCATGATACCAAGGCAATTCTTCTTCCTCTAGGATCTCTTCTAGCTCCATCAGAGATACTTCCTTAAGGTCTTCCTTCTCAGCCCTCGCCTCTACAGCTTTCCTAAGGTTGATATAACAAGGATCCTGAAGAGAGGGTGCGTCCATTCTCTAAACGATGATAGTCTCAGTGCTCCAATTGAGAGGGAAAGATAGGGAGGAAGCGAGCGAAGCTAAGGCATCGGCTAGAATGTTATGAGACCTAGGAGTATAGATGTAGCTCAGCTTATGGAATTGCCTCGCCAGGAGCGTGACCAAATCTTGATAAGGCTTGAGCTTGGGGTCACGAGTGCGGTAAGTAGACAGAACTTGCCGCAGGACGAGTTGAGAGTCTCCTATGATATTCAAATAGCGCGCGCCTAGGAGATAGGTGTGCTTCAATCCGGCTAGGAGAGCCTCATACTCAGCGATGTTGTTGGTAGCAGGAAATCAAAGTTGATAAGCAAAGGGAATAGTCACTCCCTCTGGAGTAAGCAGAACAGCGCCGATCCCCCGGCCTTGAAAATTGAGTGCACCATCGAAGTGCAGAGACCAAAAGGGATGATGAGAGATAGCAGAGAGATGCTCATCAGGGAAATCATCCTGAATAGAGTCAGTGTGAGGAATGGGGAGATGGGCAAGATGCTCAGCGATGGCATATCCTTTGACCGCCTTCTGAACGACAAAAGTGATATCGAATTGGGAGAGGAAGCTCTGCCAGCGAGCTAACCTACTAGAAAGGACAGGCTTTTCTAAGAGATAGCGAATCGGGTCCATTCTAGAGATCAACCTAACTGGGTGGGCAAGGAAGTAATGTTTAAGCTTCTGAGCTACCCACACTAAGGTGGCACAAGTCTTCTCCATAGCGGTGTATCTGGACTCAGTTGGGTTAAACAACCGAGAGAGGTAATAAGCAGCCCGCTCTTTCCCTTCATCATCTACTTGTGCTAAGACCGCCCCTAGGGAGTCCTCAATGACTAAGATGTATAGGATTAGGGGTTTCCCAGGGACAGGAGGTTGCAAAATCGGGGGATTGGATAGATATTCCTTTAGGTCCTCATAGGCCTTCTGACAGTCTTGATTCCATTCAAACTTAACCCCCGCCTTAAGCAATTCATAAAACGGGCGACACCTTTGAGAATGTTGGGATATGAATCTTCTGATGAATTACAATCGACCAATCAATCCTCGAAGTTCTGTGATGTTCTTTGGCAGAGGCATATCCATGACGGCCTGTGCTTTGTTAGGATCAATCTGAATCCCCCGTTTGCTCACTATAAAACCTAGCAACTTCCCTGAATTCATTTTCAGTTTGTACTCCCTGGCTCTTTGCAACACCTTAGCCAGAATAGAGGGGTGTTCTTCTTTAGTCCTTGACTTTACCAAAATGTCATCCACGTAAGCTTCCATATAGATATGCATCATGTCGTGAAAAATGGCCATCATCGCCCTCTGATAGGTGGCACCCGTGTTCTTCAAACCGAACGGCATAACCACGTAACAGTACGTGCCCCAGGGCGTGGTGAAGGAAGTTTTCTCTTGATCTTCCGGAGCGAGACGGATCTAATTATAACCTGAGTACTCATCCATGAACGGCAAAACCTCGTACCCGACGGTGTTATCTACTAGGACGTCTATGTGAGGCAGCGGGAAATCATCTTCGGGACATGCTTTATTGAGATCCCTGAAATCGATGCAGATACGCACCTTTCCATCCTTCTTGATGACAGAGACTATGTTTGCCACCCACTGAGGATATAGAACAACTCTAATGAATCTGGCCTTGTACAACTTGTCGACTTCTTCCTTAATCCTTAAGGCCATATGGGGGTGAAATCTTCTTGACCATTGTTTTACAGGTGTTGCCCCTGGTTTAAGCACGAGTCGATGTTCCACCAAAGAGGGGTCAAGACCTGGCATGTCCTCATCAGACTAGGCGAAAGAATCGCTATACTCCCTTAGAACCTTGATTAAATCTTCTTCTACTTGCGAAGGGAGATTAGCGGCAATAATGATGGGCCTTGGGTCTTCTTCAGTTCCCAAATTTATTTCCTTCGTAGGCTCATCCACTGCCGATGATGGCTCGTCGAATTTCTTTAGTCCTTGTGCAAATAAATCGGCAGTGTCATGTACGTTGCTGTCCTCATCGATTGGATCTTTCTCATCAAGGATTTCATAGACGCCGAGTTCGTCATCACTCCACACCTCCTCTATTTCCTATTAATCTTCAATCATAATTGCCGTAGCAACAAATTCTAGACACTTCAAAAGAGCATGACAACGCTGAGCTAGATCTCGCAGGAACCTATCAGGAACGGATTTGGGAGGACGCGCAAGCGGGCGCGGCTCAGAGGACGAAGGGTTGGACGAGCTGGAACAAGACCCTACTTCTCTAGACTTAATTGACTCTACTTCCCTAGACTCAACGGACCCTAACCCTAACCTAGGAGAAAGAAAATCTAGTGGAAAGGAAGGAGCAGGGAACTCGTGCCCCTGGAAGGAGGATGGAGACAAGGTAGCGTAATCTTCCGCTGAAATCTCCATTTCGAATTTGACGTTTTTTTTTGGAGATCAGTGGAGACCATACAACAGGATGGAGGAGGCGGGAGTTGCATGGGGAATAATTCAGGGAAGGAACAATCGAAGAAGGGATCAGAGGACCGAAACCACATCTCATGGAGTGGAGTGGTGCAGGACGGAGGAGTGAACAGATCGGCCAGATTGATAGGAGGACAATGCCCACAGGCGTAAGGAATGAATAGAATTTCAAACAGATCATTGACGGATTGATTTATCACAATGGGAGGGGGACGTGGTATGAGTTCCCATCACTGAAGGAGAGATTGAAGACGGGAGGGAGACCAAGATAAGACATTCGGTGAGCTCTCCTGCTTCCGTGGATGCTGAACTGGCTGCTTCTTCGGCCTCCTTTGGACGAGCCGAACCTGTTGATGCTTCTTGCAGTCTTCTTCACGAAATAACCCCTGACGGGCTTGACCATAGTCAATCACATCATCTACTGGCCTCCTTAGCAACGGGGGTGGACTGGCAATTGAACATACTGTATCTTTCCTTGGTGGAGCTGGCTGTGGAGCTAATGTTCCGGGCTAGAGAGGTCCTCGAACAAAATGTTGACGGTAGTCCCAGGTGAGTGGCCCAGAATCACCCATCATAGACAATGCAGTTTCTCGGTAGCCGAGACCTCTCCTGTTCATTTTTCTACCTTTGGGGATGGGCTTAGTTCTTCCTTGCAATTGAGCACTGAGGCCTCTCCCCGGTTGGTAGCCTAGCTTCAGTATAATGTCCCAGCCCTTGGAATCTCGGATCTGGGGCTTCACCTTGATATTAACCGCTGTAGTGACGGGCTTGCGGGGTGTATAAGCCCAAGGAAAGTTCAGATCCAGTACTGACATAACGGGCCGACTGCTTGGCCATAATGTGGGAAGAACCTTTTCTAAAATAGCCTTCACCGATTGGACCGTGGATAAACTCTTAACTTTGACGACCCTCCCTAGGAAAGGGAATTTAATGCATTGATGTGCAGTGGAGGGTACAGCGCCGAGAGTGTCAATCCATGGACGACGCAAGATAGCCTTGAACATAGGGTCAATGTCCAGCACATAAAATTCTACGGGCATGGTAAGGGGCCCGAGCTCCGCTTGAATAGTGACCACCCCGTGACAGGCTCTTCTTGAGTTGTCATATGCAGCTATGGTGGTGGGGGTTGGTCGGAGTAGTTCCTCTGGGATGTTGCAAGCTCGGAGAGTACTGAGCGGGCACACGTTAATCGATGCCCTTGTATCAACCAGTGTGGCGTCGATGCTGACTTTGTTCAAAGTAATTGTAATGCAAAGTGGCATTTGCCGAGCTTCTGGGGGAGCTAGCTCGGTCTCTGCGAACGTGATTGCCGGCCCTTTGGAAATTGTTGCCAGTGTTGTGGGTAAACTGTCAACTGCCATGTCCTCACTGACCATCACTTTTTGTAAGAAGTTTCTGAGAGCATCTTGATGAAGGGTAGATCTCTTGATAAGCTCCATGACTGATATCTTAGCGGGCACCCTGTCCAGATGATGTAGCAAGTCGTACTGGGTACCCGGCAGAGGTTCGTCCTCTTCCTGCTCGGTAGCCGGTTGGGAAGATTGAGGGTTGGAAGTAGTGGGATAGTTCCGATGGAACAACCGCCCGCTCCGTAGGGCGAGGTTTTATGCCGACACGGCATCAGGGGAGGATATTACTGGCCCGGTGGTGTGGATGAGTGGAAGAGGCGGTGTGGGAGGAAGGATTTGGTAGGATATGGTGTTGGTGGAGGTAATGAGCGGTGATGGGCGGATGATGGGTGAGGGATTAATGGGAGGCGGGGTGGTGATGATGGGTGATGATACGGAGGGAGGACAGGATAGTGGAGGTGTGGTGATGAGCGAAGGATTGGGTGACGGTGTGATGATGGTAGCGAGGGTAGCGGGTGGTGGGTGTGACAGAATTGCGAGTGGTGGTGGAGTTACTGGAGTGGGTGTGAATGGGAGAATGAGTGGTGAAGGCGTTGGATGTGTAGGTAGGATGCTAGATGGAGTAAGGGGATTGTGGTAGTTATGGTGGAGGGACATTACTTGCGGCGTAGCACCGTCATCATCAAAAGACCACCCGGCGTTGGGAACCGGGGGTTGGACAATATTAACCTGAGCCGGTGCCGGCGGCTGAGGCTGCGGAGCGGGAGGATGGTTCGGCATCGGGTTCTGGTGGATCCCCAAGTTTTGAACCGGCTGCTGTTGCTGTTGTGGCTGCTGCTGCGGCTGCGGTGCTTGTTGCTGCTGCACTTGCTACCTCGGCGGCTGCCTTCTCTTTTCCCTAATTTCAATAATGGCCTTGTGCATCTCGGCCCAATCAATTCTCTGTCCTTCATGAAGATCATATACCAGGTCCCTGAACTGAAAGCATCCTTCAATTGTGTGGCCCGGCTGCCTGTGGAACATGCAGTATTTGGTCTGATCAACGGCCAGGTTCCAGTTGGGCCGTTCCAGAGGAAGCTGTATAGCATTGATTGACATGAGAGCTGAGAAGATATCCGTGAGGGTTTCTGGCAAAGGTGGGTATTGTGCCCTTTTAGAAGCCGGGCGCTTGTTATTGCAGTTTTTGTTATAGCCGTTGTGTGGAGGGACGTTGTGGTATTGTGGAGGTGGTGGTGGTTGCTGTGGTGCGGCGAAGGTATTTTATGGAATGGTTAAGGTAGGCGGAGGGTTTTGTGGAGTGGCCTGGAAGTTTTGAGGAGCGGGATTATGTGGAGTGCGGGGATTTTGAGGGAAGCGGAAGGGTACGGCCTGGAATGGGAAAGCAACGGCTTGAACTTGCTCATTCGTCTGGACCCCCTCGGTGACCGGCCCTTGAGGTTTCTTATGGTATTTGGGCTTTTGGTTTTCAAATAGTGAGTGTATGGGGGAATCCTTGAACTGCGTCTGAATAAAGCGCGCTCGGCTATAAAGTTGATGCATATTGGCTATGTCATTCATGGCTAGAATATTACGGAAGGTCGGAGTGGCATTAGAAATTAACAATTTGACCTTGTCTTCCTCCGGAATGTGGCCGGGCACTCTAGCGGCCATCTGCTTCCATCGGTCTGCACAGGTAGCAAATTCCTCATCTGATTTCATCTTTTCGGCTACTAGATCAGTAAATGAATATTCCGGGCCGACTCTATCTTGGAACCTTTGAATAAACTTATCCTTTACTATCTTGAAACTCTCGGCGTCTTCCAATGGTAAAGAATAAAACCATTCCAGTGCAACACCATCTAGTGATCGGCGAAATAGATACGCCATGAGGCGATCATCATACTGAAATTGAGCCGACTCGTATAAGAAATCCCTCACATGACCAAAAGGGTTGTTGTTCCCATCGTACTTTCTATAATTGGGGAGCTCGGACTGTGGAGGGAACCGGATGTTCTGAAAACTAGGGACTGGAACGTCTACCAAGGATTGAGGGCCAACCCGCTTTTGAAGGAAGTCGAGCTGCTGCAGCATGGCGGCCCACTTATCAAGCAACTCCTGCTCTCGGGAGGGAGCAGGGACAGTAAAGGATGGATTTTGAGGAACAGAAGGGTAAGCAGATGGAGGAGACGGCCCATAAGAAGGATGATGGATCGAAAGATGACCCACATTAGATTGGACCTGGGCTGCCCCTTGCTGAGAGCGCATAAAATCATTCGGACCAACAAGAACTTGCGGCACAGCTGGGCCTGAGATATGATGATCCGACGGAAAAGGAGGGACAAAGGTATTGCCCTTATCAAGGAACTGCTGGGCCAAACTCGAAGACTGGCCCATTTCAAGATTGGAGAAGCGGAGGGTCCTAGGTTGGACCGGAGTGAGATCAACGGGCTGCACAATGGGCCCATCGGCTCTAGGTTGAGCGACGGACGGATTGGAATGACCAAAGACAATCGGAGAAGGCGGGGTGTTGGACCCCTGCATAGCCTGATAGACCGCCTGAAGCTGGGCCGGGTCTAATTGGGCCATCATCTGAAGAACAGAATTGGCGGATGGAAGAGAAGGATTTTGAGTGGATGTAGCACTCTCCATGGGGACGGAAGATGAGGGAAGAACGGGCCCCTCGCGAGGCTGGAATGAGACAACTCTAGAGGGATCTTCTAGAAGCCCTTGAGGAAGGGACTCCTCTTAGGATCGAGGAAGATCGAAGGAAGCCATGGTAGATTCGAAGAGTGGGTTGAAATAGGATGAAGAGAGGGACTCGCCCCCGGGTGATGATGCTCCTAACGGACGGAGAGGACTCCACATGCAACGAACAACCTTAGATGCAAACAAGACAACAAACAATCACACAATAAGGAGCCAAACTTGACAATTTCTATCAAAGGTGCAAGTGAGAAAGTAATGAAGATACTCAAAGTCAACCAAGTTGCTTAAGACGATGCCTCAAGATTCTTATGATTTCTCCTTTGGAACTTTTGTAGATTGATTAGGATGTGCTCTCAATAGTAGGTTCCTGATAGGAGAGGGTGTAAGGCTTGGTTGGACTCTAAAATGTGATCACTCCTTCACTTATGCAATCCTAGACACGAGGTGGAAGGGTACAACCGGCCCGGCGTCCGTGTGGGAATCCACGGCTCGCGGGGACTTATGGAGGTCCCTGGTGTGATTTCCTAGTCGGCCCCAAGGAATATGGAGACGAGAGGTCCGTACACCAAGGTAGGAAAATGTAATCTAATGTATGATAATATGCATGAACCTATGCGCACCGGAGTGCATGCAAATTCTAACCTAGAATCTAGAAAACAAGTATGCACAACATGATGTAGATATATAGACCAACCAGGGAGGAGAGAAGATATCACCCAAGCACAAAAATCACAGCAGAAACTACAGAAAGGAAATGCACCTCGAGATGCGTACCTATCTAGAGTATGTAACGGTCTAGAGGACCTGCGTCAAAGGTAAGGGACGGTCGAAGGTCAGACCGTCAGAAGCAGTGTAACGCAGGGGTAGGAAACTGTCAGAGGAGCCAGGGAACCAGAAACAGCAAGAAAATAGAAAGGAAATCCGGGAAAAACCAAACAAGGAAATGTTGGCAGGTTTAACAGAGATCAAAAAGCTCGATTGGCACAAGTTGTCCCACCGTGATCGCCAAAAAATTATCTGTTGATTTATTTGCTTCCTTCTTTTGTGGTTGTGATGAGTGATAAAGATGATAAGCAAAAATCAATGATCTCAATCAACCTATAGACATGTGAACCATGAACCTAGGCAATCAGAACAAGCTCTAGCATGGGCAATGCTATCTCAATCGAACTAAGCTAAAGAAGGCAAAGAAAAACACACGCCGGAGCGTGGAGCAAGGAGTAAATACAAACACACTACGTGGGTGGAACAAGCAAAGGAAATAAGATATATGAAAGAGAAATCAATGCCCAATACTAAAGAAAGAACACGATCGCCACTAAGTTAATAAAACAAGCCAAAGACCTGATCAATAGCTTAGAAATAGGAGGATGATCCACCCACGGGAGAGAGAAACCAGTGAAATCTGCAGATCTGCTTGGGTGTAACGGTCCAGACCCTGTGCATTACAGGAGTGTGACGGTCTCCCGATGAACCATTAGAGAAGCCTGACGCGTCTGCTGAAGACCGTCAGAGAACTTGCAGCAACAACCTGTGAATTCTTTGAACTCCAAACCTTCCAGCCGGCCAGAAAGTTTGGGCCTTATCTAATGAACTCTGTGAACCTGCCAAAGAATGTGAAACACCAGAAAACAACCCCAAATTAGCACTTTAAATAATATAGTATCAATTCTCAAAGGACTTAAGATCATGTAAAAGGAAAGGGGAATACCGGGGAGTTTTGGTTTTTTAACCCCTCTGGGCGTTTTAAAACGTGGGAAGGATGTTTAGATGATGAAAACAGTGGAGAATGTGAGAGAAAGAAGTGGGACAATGCTATTATGAGAGGAGAAAGGGAGGAACACAAGTATGCAAACTATGCACTTTAAGACCCAAAACCGAAGTACTCCCTGGACTCTGATGCAGATGGACGTATAAATCAGTTCCTCTTAGATGAATATGGCTCCAGAAAGCGGCAGCACTTCGACGCAAACCCCAGATTTCTCCCCCTTTGGCCATGAAGTTAAGGGTGCTATTTATAGGCCCTCAAAATCTCTGGGCGAGCAGAGGATAATCCAGCAAGAAAAGATGATAACTCTTGGCAAACTCTTGAAGATAAGACTCCCAAGAGTCCATATAATCAAACAGAAGGTCCAGAGGATCAGATTTGGAAGAGAAATCACAAGATCAAACTCTCATCTCGACCACGGAGTAGCAGAGAAAAGATCAGACCAACCAGGACTCTCTATTGGATATAACGGCCACACGACAGACCGTCACAGGTATGTAACGCCCCAGGGAGAGACCGTCACACTAACCTTATCTCCAAGGAGATAAGATCAACAGGGAGAAGTTCTAAGCAGTTGGACTCTTGAATAAATGTAACGGCCATGGGAGGACGCGTTAGAGGAACGTAACGGCTGCACAACAGACCGTTAGAATCAACGGATAGGCCAAAGATAAGGATTGAAACAAAGGCCTTAAGTCTCAGGACTCTTCAAGATGTAACGGTCCAGGGCTGATGCGTCAGAAGGATGTAACGCCCCTGGTATGGACCGTTAGAGATAATGAGGATCAAAAAATGATAAGAGCTTGCTAAGCTTCATCCAATGAAAGCGTCGAGGAAACCAGACTCAACCAAGAGGTTAAGACCCAAGAAATAAGCCTCCAACTGATCAAGAGGGCTTAATGAAGAATGAACAACTTGGAGCATCATATAGAATGAACCAGGAGATGACCCAACTTATTAGTCATAAAACGGGAGTCAACACTTGCATCCTGAAAATATTAACATATGTTCTCTCTCTATCCCTGGTTTTATCCCTAACTTCTCCCATCATTTTCTCGGCAGATATTGAGTCATTTTGAGTGCCGTCTCTTCTAGATGAGAGATAATTCGATTATCTTCATCTTTTATTTGATAATATCGACCTGAAAATGGCTAAAAACCCTAATTTCGGAGCTGGCTTCCTAGGCTCTATAAATAGACCCTAGAGGCTACCTTCGAAAGGGGGGGAGATTTCAAGGTCACGGCGAAGCTCTGTCGGATTCTAGAGTGACCTACGACCAGGGAGGGAGGCCTTCTACGTCCATACAGGCCTCCAGTTCAGGGAGTATCTCATTATTTTGTGTCTTTAGTTCATTAGTCCATTGCCATCTTTTGTTTGCATGCGTCATTTTCTCCATGCTTCTTCCACGTTTTGTCATTCTTATGCATCATTCACACACCCTACCACATTTTTTGGTGCCCCTAGGGGTTTAAAACCCCCCAGGTATCCCCCATTCCATTTAGTTATGTTTATTCCTTTCCGTTCTAGCACTTACTACACTTTGCAGTTCTGATATTGGGTTCCCTTTTGTATTCGACACTCTGTTTCGCAGGTCAGCAACACACTAACGCGAGGCCCATCCTTTCTAGCCGGCCGGAAAGGGTGGAGGTTGGACCCTTACAACTTCTGGCGTGGTGGTCTTGTGTGGCTTCTTCAGGACCGTTCAGTGAGACATACGGCCTAGTATCAACCGTTCTTCCTCCTCCTGCGGTCACCATCAAGCCGTTCAACCCTCCATCCATCTTCGTCCCGCGTTCCACCTCAGCACCGAAGAGCGGTCTATCGTGAGATCACGCGTACTTACAGGCGGTCCATAAGGAGCCGTTTAGAGCGTCGGTGCTGGTTTTAAGATGAGTACCTCCCTCTTTCCAAGGTACGGTGTGCGTTCATCGCATGTCCGGCCCCTTGGTGGTGATCACAGGTTTCTACTCCTCCCTTTCCCTCTGTCTTTCGTTCATTTCCCATATTTGATGTGGTAAGATAGACATGGGAGGGCATTAAGAAAGAGGAAGGAAAAACATGTCAACACCCCATTTTTTGGCGATCACGGTGGGACACATAGTGCCCATCGTGTTAGTGACTTGCTGACCTTCTCTTTTACTTTGGAAGTCCTTTTCTCGAAGTGGTTTCAGGTTGATCTTGGCTGCCTACGCTCTTTGTCCTCTGGAACTTGTGCGACTCTCTGGGAGCCGTCCAAATCTTGTGCGGCGGTAAAACAACCGTTCTTCTCTGCAAGCCTGCTGTCGTGAGTGGTCTTTTACCACCCTTTCATCATCCATATGGCCTGTGCCCGACCGTCCATCTTGTTGGCTCAGGTACGCCTCTGCCTTCATGTTGTTGGCTAGATTACTATCACGCGGTCGTTTCAGGTCCGTTCTAGTGCTTACGCGGCAGTCAATAGACCGCCCATCCTGGTACGCTTATGATTTCTGTCTCTTTCATTCTATCATTTTCTGATTCTCCTGTTGCTTTGTCGGTACTCCCTGGTATGAACAGTCGTTCACAGGCCGTCCTTGCTCTCTGAGCGGTCTCCATCAGATCGTCCTTTTGTTGCTACAGTGCACCGCATGCTGTAGTGTGATCATTGAGTCATATCATTATATACATATATATATTTGGTGTTGATATTGGTCTCCCCGACTGTTATTTTGCTGATTGCATACTGGTTTTTATTTCTCTTACATTTGCTTGTTCATTGCTTGCTAGTTTCTAGGTTAGAATTTTGTATGCACTCCGGTGCACATAGGATTCATGCATTTCATTCACATGTAGTTGCATTCCTACCGAGGTAGGGTTTCCTCTCGTCTCCATACTCCTTGGAGCCGACTAGGGGACCTTGCCGAGGACCTCCGTAAGTCCCCGTGAGCCATGGATTCCCACACGGACGCCTTGCAGGTTGTACCATACCACCCCCCAGTCTAGGGTCTGCATTCATGAGAGAGAGAGTCCCTTAGAGTCTTCCAGTTTCCCGTCCCCCACCCTGGTTAGGTACCTTATGGTTGAGTGAATTCACATTTTAATTAATCCACTAATGTCCTAAAGAGGAACTTATAAAATCCGCGTGCATCATTTATAACTTGGGTGGTCAATTGGTTGATTCTTTTCTCATCTCTCACCTCCATTGTGTGTTGCGATATCATCATTCACCTCATTTTGTCAGATTAGGCTCATTTGGTTTAGTTCATCTTTGTGTCTCTCCATTTAGTTGCATTTGTCCTAGGCTTGTTTCTATCCTTGTATTCCTTTGAAATTCTTGACTGTATAAAGTCTTCGCTCTCTCCATGGAGCAATTCTCCCCTGTACCTTATTCCTATACCTCTCCATCTTCTTATCCACGCGTGGATTCCTCTTCCCATGCGGGCCCATCTCCTTATTCCTCCATTGGATCCTATTCGTTAAATGGGCATTCTTATCCCGCCCGTGTTGCTATTGGCCTGATCAATCCCCATTCCCACATTCACGATTCTTCCAGGCCCATTCATTCCTCCATTCCCTGAACGGGCTTTCCTTATTCTCAGGCTGGGTCCCTCTATTCGACCCATCATCATTATCCTGGTTTAAATTCACCCTCTCTTGCTCAGGCTGGCCCATATCCTTCTCGAACTCTTCCTACCGAGGAGATGTTCGCTCCGGCCCAACGCCAGCTTGATGAATTACAACGCCGAATCAATCCCCAAACTTCTTTGGATGTCTCATTTGCATTTCAGGGTCTTCAACTTCCACCACGTCAACAGATCCCCGTATATCGTCGCTATGGTGGAATTGGTGACCCCCACGTCCATTTGAAGGATTTCCTATATGAGTCGGCCCAGTTCCAGCATGATCAACGCTTGATGGCCTATTTGTTTGGCCTATCTTTAGAGGGCTAGGCCAAGGATTGGTTCTTCACGTTATCGCAAGAGTAGATGATGAATTTTCAAGCCATCCAAGCAAGATTTATTCAGTAATACCAGGACCAGGTTGGGCCCAGGTACTCCGTGGTGGATCTGGCCTAAGAGAAGATGAAGCCCGACGAGGAATTCTCCACATTTGCCGACCGCTGGTGTCGCCTACCCGTGCAAGTTTCGGGGCGTATTCCGGAGGGCAAGCAGATCAAGATGGTCATTTCTAATGCAACGCCCGAGCTTAGATGCATCTTAGCCCTGAACGATATCACTTCCTAACAGCAACTCTACAGTCGAGCCCGCTTCATTAGCCAACAACTCCTAGTTTCCCTTGACCACGAGTCTCCTTCACCTTCACCTTGCACATACACTTTCCCTCCGCCCTTCACCACGAGCCATCACTCCACCACATATCCCTCCACGAGTCGGCCTTCCGCTCCCACACACCCATATGCCTCCTCATATCATCCCTCCACGAGTCAGCCCTCCGCTATTTTATTTCCCTACGCCTCTCCACTTCTGGTCAAGGAAACATTACACCCTGAGCGGGTGGATGCCGTCCATTATACCTCCACGCCTCCACACTGTCACGCCCCGACGCGAAATATCGGGACGTACAGTCGGGAACGAGCTGGCAAGAGAGAGATTTATCTAAAATAATACACAATGCTACAAGATGGAAATACTAAATGATCATTAACCAACCACAACTGATACAATAACCTCAAATTCAACTTAATACAACTGGAATTACAACCACTAAAACTCAATAACATAACTGAAACTAAATGCTCTCCAAAACACAACTAGAAGTAAGATAACACACTGCTAACACACTAGAACTGACACACTCATGACATCACTCCTGCCCTTCCCCGTCGGTAAGCGCGTCACCTGAAAAGCCTAGAAAGGGGGGAAACACAACTATGAGCTGACGCTCAGTAGGAAATAACAGGCAATTTACGTGATTAACAAGTTAATTACATTTTCATATGCAATACTAAGAAAGAAAGAAATGACGATAACGATATAATGAAACAACGTAACAACAAGATCTTGCAAGGTCAAGAAATATGTGATGTCAAGAATTAACAAGATAACAAGTACAAGAATTTACAACAGGAGATATAACAAGAGACAGTAGTAAAGAATTGGCCACAAGTAAGTAATATCAATTCATTCGCGATCAAGTAACAAGTAACAAGTAACAAGTAACAAGTAACAAGAGATGTTTGTCATAGACGCAACAAGCAAGCAAGTATTTCGGTGTAATGCCCCACCATGTCATTAGCATCCCATGGGCTCAGTAATTTTTCGGGCGCTCTCCCCAGGACCATACCGGGCCCTTATGATGCGATGGCATTTATTTTTATGGGGCCAAAGTCCCACACGTCCAGACATTTAGTCAATTTTAATGGCCAATTAATCAGAGGAATTTCTGTCAAGAGTATGAGTTTTTAAGGACTAACATGTCCTTGGATTCCAGACAAAAACTCAGTTGATACGGTCACCTCGGTGCCGCTTTACAAGAACTGGACCAAAACTCGGTCCACGGGGTCAAGAAAGAACGGCTGACAGTATACCGTTCAAGTGTGTAAGTAATCCATTCTACTGAAGTAATAGGTACTAAAACAGCAACTTAACAATCAATTTAATCCTAATTATCAAGTTAATATATCAAGGATTATCCATCATCATTTTCATTAAACCAATTTGCCAAAGGATGATTCAAGATGATAAGGTAAAGAACGAACTCACACAGGAGTGAAATAGCATATATTAACAGCAATTTAGTTATACCATTAACCAATACTCATGTGGGTTTCTATTTAACCAATGTATGTGTTGAAATGAAAATGATAAATGGCATGTTTTTACACCATGATAGAACGTAGGAACCAATGCAAATTGAAATCATAAGGTTTCCTGAATAGGTCACTGGTTTTTCCCGAATATAATTTTCAATTGGTTTAAGTTAAATGGGTCGATCCCCTAATGATCCGGATCGATCCTCGGGTCGAAGAACGATAAAAACTGGATTTCTGGTACATGGGTCGACCCCTGGGGTCGATCCCTGTAAAAATGGGGTCTGCCAGTGAGATGGGTCGACCCCTGGGGTCGACCCCCACAATTTCTGCAGAATGGGTCGACCCCTGGGGTCGACCCCCACACTCTGGCTGTATGGGTCGACCCCTTGGGTCAACCCCTTGTAGGGGCTGGATGGGTCGACCCCTGGGGTGGACCCTCGGGCCTGCCAGAGCTCCCAGAAAACGGGTCGACCCCAGCAAGAACAAACACGGCTGTAACCTCCGGAAAACATATAAACTCACCCAATTGAGATCCAATTGAGTTGTGATCTTAACCACATGATCTAGGGTTATTAATATACATACTAGGGTCATAAAACAAGCGATTTGAAACACTAATTTCAACAGAAATCAATTAAATCTTAACCTATTCTATGATGAACACATAAAAACCTAATTCTTGACATGCTTCTACTAAATCATGAAATTCTCTCAATATACATAACAAAAATTGGGGCTTATTATGTCAAAAGAAAGCTAACTTGATGCTGAATCCAACCATATATGATAAGCTATATGTGGATCAAGTTTTATAACTCAAAATCAGCCCGCAATCTAGCTCTAACTCAAAGGGTCACAATATAAATCAAGTTCTAGACATGCTCTCACTAAAAACCGAAATTCTCCAAGCATGCTCCATGAAAATTAGGGCTTTCTACGTTAAATGAAAGCTAACAACATGCTGATTACATCATATAAGTTAAGTAGAGTTTGGCCTGTTAAACCTATCTCAATCGAAGAGAGAACTTAAACCCTAAAATGAAGAACGAACCCGATCATCCTTCACAAAACCCACGATAGCTCTCTAGATACCTGATAAAAATTGGGGCTTTCAGTCCCATTGGAGAGATCTCGTCGAGAGGAACAAAATCATATATTCATGATCAAATTTTGGTTGAGAATTCCTACCTCAATTGAAGAAACAAAGAAGGAAGAAGGAAGCCGACGGCCTGCCGACACACCTCCACAAATCGAGCAAGATCTTCCTAGATCTGAAACTTCAGCAAACCCCACAGCCACCAAAAGAAACTAGACTCGAAGAGTTTTCTATCTATAGCTCACACATCTTCTGGAGAGTTCTGAGCTGGGAGAATTCGACGGAACAAGAGACGTGTTAAAAACGGCGCCGAAATGGTTGACTCAACCAAACTCGGCCGGCTGCGCCTCCTAGGGTTAGGTTTGTGTCGAATTGATTGAGGGTTATTAATCCTTAGCTCATGGCCGTTCATTTGTCTCTGATTTGAGCTAATTTGGTCGAGTATTAATCCTGAATTTTACGTTTTAAACTAAGGTTAGGTAAGGGTTAAAAAGTGTGCACTTTTGGGCTTAATCACTAATTAGATCTAACCACGGATTTATAATGGCTTAATGCCAGAAGACAAAGTTGTTGTCTACATCGACCTTAACTTGTTTACTATTTTTATGGATTTTTATAAGGTAGTCAGATTTTCACTTATACTATTTCTAACGAATTAAATATTAATAAATCCGAAATTCAATTATTAATTCAATAAGAATTCAATTCTTAATTCATAAAAGCTTAATAAATATATTGGGCTCAATTAAATAATTCGGAGTCTTACACCCTCCCCTACTTAAAGGAATTTGGTCCTCCAAATTCACTACACTAAAACTGAGAGTAGGGAATGAGATTGCTCACCTAGAATAGGTCGGGATACCGCTTCCGCATAGTCTCTTCAGACTCCCCTGTAGCTTCTTCGGTCCCATGCCGACTCCACTGAATCTTGACCATCGGTATCGAACGATTCCGGAGTTGCTGTTGCTTCCGGTCCAGAATCTTGACAGGTCTTTCCTCATAAGTCAAATCTTCCTTCAGTTCAAAATCCACCTGCTGAATGATATGAGTGGGGTCGTACACATATTTCCGTAACATAGACACATGAAAAATATTGTGTACGCCAGACAAATGCGGTGGTAAAGCCAGTCTGTATGTCACCTCTCCCACTCTATCTAGAATCTCGAATGGACCAATGTATCTCGGACTCAGCTTGCCATGAACGCCAAATCTTCGGATCCCTCTCGAAGGAGAGACCTTCAAGAACACATGCTCGCCAACCCGAAATTCCAATGCTCTTCTCCTGTTGTCGGCATAACTCTTCTATCTAGATTGGGCTACTTGTAACCGGTCTCGGATAATACGGATGTTCTGTGAAGATTCTGAGACAAGATCCGGTCCAAGCCACTGTTTCTCACCTACCTCGTCCCAATACAACGGGGAACGACAACTCCTACCATACAATGCTTCGAAAGGACCCATCTATATGCTGGACTGGTAACTGTTGTTGTAGGTGAATTTAATCAATGCCAAGTGATCACTCCAACTGCCTCCAAAATCAATCATGCATGCTCTACGCATATCTTACACTATCTGGTTGGTTCTTTCGGTCTGTCCATCTGTCTGCGGATGAAAAGTAGTACTGAAATTCAGACGAGTACCAAGAGACTCTTGCAGTCCCTTCCAGAAATGTGAAGTAAATCTGGGGTCTCGATCAGACACAATGCTGACTGGAATACCATGGAGTCTCACCACTTCCTTCAAATACAAAGCAGCCAATACATCAATCGTCCACTTAGACTTAATTGGTAAGAAATGAGCTGACTTTGTCAATCGATCGACAATCACCCATATCGCATCAAATCCACCACGAGTCTTAGGTAGACCCATAATAAAATCCATGCCAATGCTCTCCCACTTCCATTGGGGTATGTCGAGTGGTTTCAGTTTCCCTGCCGGTCTGAAATGTTCGGTCTTAACTTGTTGACATACTAAGCATCTACTCACAAAATCTGCAACTTCTCTTTTCATATTCGGCCACCAAAAGGATCTTTTCAAATCTCGGTACATCTTAGTGCCGCCATGATGAATAGTATATCTAGATCTATGAGCTTCCTCTAGAATCTTGTTCTTTATTGCAGCTTCGTCAGGTACACAAGTTCTACCCTTGAATAATAATCTTCCATCATCGGCCAACATGAAGTCAGGTCTGCTGCTCAAGCTTCCCTTGATCTCTACCAACTCGGGATCATTATCTTGCAAGGACTTGATTTCCATCAACAATTCGGGCTGAAGTTGGATCTGAGCAATCATAACCCGATCATTGTCAATATTAAGATCCAGGCTGGACAATTGTTCCAGTAATCTCCATTCTTGTAACATGAGACTTGACAATCTAGCTACCGGCTTCCAGCTTAATGCATCTGCCACAACATTACCCTTGCCAGGATGATACTCAATCGAGAAGTCGAAGTCTTTCAAATACTCCAACCATCTGCGCTGCCGCATATTGAGTTCCTTCTGAGAAAATAAATATTTCAGACTCTTATGATCTGAAAACACCGTGAATGTTTCTCCATACAAGTAGTGCCTCCAAATCTTCAAAGCAAACACGACTGCTGCCAGTTCTAAATCATGAACATGATAATTCTCTTCGTGCTTCCTTAACTGCCTAGAAGAATAGGCAATCACCTTCCCATGCTGCATGAGTACACAGCCTAAGCCAATACCTGAAGCATCAGTATATACCACAAATCCTCCTTCACGAGAAGGTAAAGCCAATACAGGTGCAGTAGTCAAACACTCCTTCAAAGTCTGAAAGCTTCGCTGACAATCTTCGGACCAATCAAACTTGTTCTCCTTGCGGGTTAATCTTGTCATAGGTACCGCAATCTTAGAGAAATCCTGGATAAATCTTCGATAGTAGCCTGCCAGGCCTAGAAAACTTCTAACTTCTGTCACACTGGTAGGCTGTTCCCAATTCTTCACTGCCTCAACCTTCGAAGGATCAACAGAAATACCGTCCTTCGTAATGATATGTCCGACAAAGGACACCTCTTGCAGCCAGAATTCACACTTACTGAACTTGGCATAAAGTTGATGATCTCTCAATAACTGCAATGCCATCCTCAGATGTTCAGCATGCTCCACTTCACTCTTGGAATAGATTAAGATGTCATCAATAAAGACCACGACCCATTGATCAAGATAGGGCCCAAATGCATTGTTCATCAACTGCATGAAAGCTGTTGGAGCATTCGTTAGACCAAAAGGCATAACGACAAATTCAAAATGACCATACCTGCTGCAGAAAGTTGATTTATAGATATCCTCTTCCTTAATCCGCAACTGGTGATATCCAGATCAAAGATCGATCTTAAAGAAATATTGAGCTCCCGCTATCTGGTTAAATAACTCGTCAATCCTCGGCAATGGATATTTGTTCTTGACAGTCTGCTAGTTTATTTGCCGATAATCAATGCACAACCTCATCAAACCATCTTTCTTCCTGACGAATAATACAGGGGCTCCCCACGGAGAAATACTAGGATGAATGAAGCCCTTCTCGAGTAATTCCATCAACTGTTGCTTTAACTCTCTCAGTTCCGCAAGAGACATACGATAAGGAGCCTTAGAAATAGGAGATGTGCCAGGAATAAGATCAATAGAAAAGATAACTTCCCGCTCAGGCGGAAGTCCTGGTAGTTCCTCTGGAAAGACATCAGGAAAATCTCGGACAATAGGAATGTCCTTGATCTCAATCTACTGCTCAGGGGTTGCACAGACAAAGGCTAGAAAAGCCTCACATCCACGTCTCATCAGCTTATCAGCTCGAAGAGCCGAAATAAGTGACACAGAGTTGTGATGCTTAACACCCACAAAAGAAAGTCTTGGGTGCCTAGTAAAAGACACTGAGCTAGAACTGCAGTGAACACTAGCCTCATATCGAGCCAACCAATCTGCTCCTAGGATTACATCATAATCCTTCATGTCCATGCAGACTAAATCTGCTGGTAAGTTCTGTTCACCAATCATAACCGTACTAGAGGGATAGAAATACTGGATTGCTGATCTAGTACCAATAGAGGTTGATATTTCTAACGGAGAATTCATCAAAATAGGTTCCACAGCTAAAGACTTAGCAAATCTCCGAGAAATAAAGGAATGTGTTGCACCAGTATCGAAAAGAATAAATGCTGACTTGTCGAGTATAATAAGTGTACCTTCGACGAGTCCACCATCCTCGGTTATTCCCGCTTCCTTAGCATGCAGAGCTTGGAGCTTGCCTTGTGGTTTCTTTAAGACTTGCGGTTTTGCCGGGGTAGCTTGCTCAGACATACGAGGGCAATCAGAGATACGGTGCTCCTTGCTTCCACATCGTAGGCATGCGCCTAGCTTGCGCCAGCAATCCTCCACCCTGTGGCCAGGATTATTACAAAACTTGCAAACGCCCATGTATGGAATAATAGGGCCAGGCTTCTTATCTTCATGCTTCGGCATCTTTCCCTTCCATGATCCTGCTCCGGTCCACGAACTCGACCCACTCGCAGGCCTCTTCTTGATATACCCGGGTTTGACACTCCCGGAACCCGTAGGTCGTTCCTTCTTCATGCCTGTGCCACGGATCCTCTCCGTCATCTCAAGAGTATCCTCCAGAACTTGTGCTTTCCTTACCATCTCGGAATAAGTGGAAATCTCCAACGGTGCCAGTTGATTAATATAATGTAACTTCAGACCATTGAGAAAATGCTTCGCCTTCATTTTCTCGGTTGAAATAAGATGTGTAGCATAATGAGAAAGCCGTGCAAATTGAGCCTCATACTCTGCCACGGACAAGCCTCGCTGTTTCAGGGCCGCGAACTCCGTCGCTTTCTTCTCTTGCACTCTATCAGAAAAATACTTGTTGTTAAAGAATTCCTCAAACTCTTCCCACGTAACCTGCCGGTCACCGAGAGTCGCCTTGATAGAATCCCACCAAGTACGTGCATCACGTTCCAGTTGAAATGTGGACAAAAGGACACGCTCCTGGTTGGTGCATTGCATAACTTCAAAGATTCTCCCCATCTCATCTAGCTAGTGCTCGGCTTGGTCGGGGTCGGTCGAACCATCGAATCTAGGCGGATTCATCCCACGGAAATTCTGGTATAAATCACCGGTGCCATGCTGTGCTGCTCCTGCCTGAGCTACCTGTTGAAGGGCCTGAGTAAGGCCTTGAACAGTGCGCTGCAGGTTCCTCCATTCAGCGTGATCAGCTGCCATCTACACGAGAAATAGATTACTTAGGTTTAATCAGGATAAATAATTACACGATTAAGAAACGAACTTAACCCAAGTTTCTACCCATTCTCACCAGGTCAGGTCCTAGACTTTTACAAGGTTAGGGATCTAATGCACTTAGACACAACCAAAAACTCGGTACCTGGCGGAGATAATCGATCCGAAGACCACTCGCGCAAGTATGCGACCTTCCCGATAGGCGTGGCCTAACATTCGGACAACACCTTTTGATATACCGGTTATTGGGATGCAATGCGAGAAAACCTAAACTTAGGAAACCTAGGAATGTGAAACCTAGGGCTCTGATACCAACTAAAATGTCACGCCCCGACGCGGAATATCGGGACGTACAGTCGGGAATGAGCTGGCAAGAGAGAGATCTATCTAAAATAATACACAATGCTACAAGATGGAAATACTAAATGATCATTAACCAACCACAACTGATACAATAACCTCAAATTCAACTTAATACAACTGGAATTACAACCACTAAAACTCAATAACATAACTGAAACTAAATGCTCTCCAAAACACAACTAGAAGTAAGATAACACACTGCTAACACACTAGAACTGACACACTCATGACATCACTCCTACCCTTCCCCGTCGGTAAGCGCGTCACCTGAAAAGCCTGGAAAGGGGGGAAACACAACTATGAGCTGACGCTCAGTAGGAAATAACATGCAATTTACGTGATTAACAAGTTAATTACATTTTCATATGCAATACTAAGAAAGAAATAAATGACGATAACGATATAATGAAACAACGTAACAACAAGATCCTCCAAGGTCAAGAAATATGTGATGTCTAGAATTAACAAGATAACAAGTACAAGAATTTACAACAGGAGATATAACAAGAGGCAATAGTAAAGAATTGGCCACAAGTAAGTAATATCAATTCATTCACGATCAAGTAACAAGTAACAAGTAACAAGAGATGTTTGTCATAGACGCAACAAGCAAGCAAGTATTTCGGTGTAATGCCCCACCATGTCATTAGCATCCCATGGGCTCAGTAATTTTTCGGGCGCTCTCCCCAGGACCAGACCGGGCCCTTATGATGCGATGGCATTTATTTTTATGGGCCCAAAGTCCCACACGCCCAGACATTTAGTCAATTTTAATGGCCAATTAATCAGAGGAATTTCTGTCAAGAGTATGAGTTTTTAAGGACTAACATGTCCTTGGATTCCAGACAAAAACTCGGTTGATACGGTCACCTCGGTGCCACTTTACAAGAACTGGACCAAAACACGGTCCACGGGGTCAAGAAAGAATGGCTGATAGTATACCATTCAAGTGTGTAAGTAATCCATTCTACTGAAGTAATAGGGACTAAAATAGCAACTTAACAATCTATTTAATTCTAATTACCAAGTTAATATATCAAGGAGTATCCATCATCATTTGCATGAAACCAATTTGCCAAAGGATGATTCAAGATGATAAGGTAAAGAACGAACTCACACAGGAGTGAAATAGCATATATTAACAGCAATTTAGTTATACCATTAACCAATACTCATGTGGGTTTCTATTTAACCAATGTATGTGTTGAAATGAAAATGATAAACGACATGTTTTTACACCATGATAGAACGTAGGAACCAATGCAAATTGAAATCATAAGGTTTCCTGAATATGTCACTGGTTCTTCCAGAATATAATTTTCAATTGGTTTAAGTTAAATGGGTCGATCCCCTAATGATCCGGATCGATCCTCGGGTCGAAGAACGACAAAAACTGGGTTTCTGGTACATGGGTCGACCCCTGTAAAAATGGGGTCTGCCAGTGAGATGGGTCGACCCCAGGGGTCGACCCCCACAATTTATGCAGAATGGGTGGGGGTCGACCCCTGGGGTCGACCCTCGGGCCTGCCAGAGCTCCCAGAAAACGGGTCGACCCCAGGGGTCGACCCCTGCAAGAACAAACACGGCTGTAACCTCAGGAAAACATATAAACTCACCCAATTGAGATCCAATTGAGTTGGGATCTTAACCACATGATCTAGGGTTATTAATATACATACTAGGGTCATAAAACAAGCAATTTGAAACACTAATTTCAACAGAAATCAATTAAATCTTAACCTATTCTATGATGAACACATAAAAACCTAATTCTTGACATGCTTCTACTAAATCATGAAATTCTCTCAATATACATAACGAAAATTGGGGCTTATTATGTCAAAAGAAAGCTAACTTGATGTTGAATCCAACCATATATGATAAGCTATATGTGGATCAAGTTTTATAACTCAAAATCAGCCCGCAATCAAGCTCTAACTCAAAGGGTCACAATATAAATCAAGTTCTAGACATGCTCTCACTAAAAATCGAAATTCTCCAAGCATGCTCCATGAAAATTGAGGCTTTCTACGTTAAATGAAAGCTAACAACATGTTGATTACATCATATAAGTTAATTAGAGTTTGGCCTGTTAAACCTACCTCAATCGAAGAGAGAACTTAAACTCTAAAATGAAGAACGAACTAGATCATCCATCACAAAACCCACGATAGCTCTCTAGATACCTGATAAAAATTGGGGCTTTCAGTCCCACTGGATAGATCTCGTCGAGGGGAACAAAATCATATATTCATGATCGAATTTTGGTTGAGAATTCCTACCTCAATTGAAGAAACAAAGAAGGAAGAAGGAAGCCGACGGCCTGCCGACACACCTCCACAAATCGAGCAAGATCTTCCTAGATCTGAAACTTCAGCGAACCCCACAGCTACCAAAAGAAACTAGACTCGAAGAGCTTTCTATCTATAGCTCACACATCTTCTGGAGAGTTCTGAGCTGGGAGAATTCGACGGAACAAGAGACGTGTTAAAAACGGCGCCGAAATGGTTGACTCAACCAAACTCGGCCGACTACGCCTCCTAGGGTTAGGTTTGTGTCGAATTGATTGAGGGCTATTAATCCTTAGCTCATGGCCGTTCATTTACCTCTGATTTGAGCTAATTTGGTCGAGTATTAAGCCCGAATTTTACGTTTTAAACTAAGGTTAGATAAGGGTTAAAAAGTGTGCACTTTTGGGCTTAATCACCAATTACATTTAACCACGGATTTATAATGGCTTAATGCCAGAAGACAAAGTTATTGTCTACATCGACCTTAACCTGTTTACTATTTTTATGGATTTTTATAAGGTAGTCGGATTTTCACTTATACTATTTCTAACGAATTAAATATTAATAAATCCAAAATTCAATTATTAATTCAATAAGAATTCAATTCTTAATTAATAAAAGCTTAATAAATATATTGGGATCAATTAAATAATTCGGGGTCTTACACCTCCATGCCTCCACACCTTCAATTAAATAAGCCGGTGGATGCCGTCCATTATACCTCCACGCCTCCACACCCTTCACTTACTAGCCCTCCGCCTTCACCTACGCAATCCCCCTTACCTACGCAACCTCCGCTACCATCCCCATTACCTTTTCATACCCCTTGGCATCCACCTTGCCTGAAGTGGGCTTCTCAGTCTTCGTTGCCAGAATCTCTTACCGATGTTTTCAGGGCTTTGATGGCCACCCATGCTTTGCAACTCCCTCCGGTTATGCCTTGCCGACCCGCGGTCGGGAATTTGCTCCATTTTTGTGAATTCCATCGTCAACAGGGGCATTTGATTGAGGACTGCTCCAAGTTCCGGGAGCTTATTTACAGCTTGGAAGATAAGAAGATGATTGATTGGGCTGTCATACACTAAGTTATTTTGGATCTCAGCAGCAAGCCGTGCCGTCTAGGCAACCGTCTCCACTTCAAGACCAGGGGCACCCTGATGTTTCTTCAGTTGATAAGATACCTATTCCGTTACCCACTTCTTCCTCCATCCCATCTCCTCCACCACCTTTACCTACCCCAGCCTCCGCTCGGGCAACTTCTCTTTCACCCTCCATTTCCACCACCACACTTGTCCCCAACGCCCCTCGACGTGTTGTAAAGATACGCTGAAGAGCGCCACCACCTGCCACTTCCCCCACTACGCCACTACCTTCCTCTTCTCCTTCTTCCCCACCCCTACCTTCACCTTCTTCCTCTTCACCTTCACCATCCCCATCAACCACATCACCCCCTTTGCCACCCTCATCACCTTTGCCACCACCGCTACCACTTCTTTCACTCCCCCTTTCGCTATCATCCTCTGAGCCCGAGCAGGCCGAGCCTAAACCCACACCTCCACTTTTGCCTTTATCTCCACCCTCGCAGCCATCTTCACCTTTACTCTCTCCTACACCTCCACCCTCTAAACCTTTACCCCCACCAGAGCCCATCACCGCCATTATCTCTCCGCCGCTCGCATTGCCTTCACCCACACTTGCCAAGCCATCTCCACCCCTCTCTCTACCTATTTCAAACCCACGGAGCGGGTGCTTGCGACCTTCGGTGCCCCTTGGGTCTAGTTCCCAGGGAGTTAATGAGCCGAGCCAGGATTTGACTGTGCATTACAAGCTTCAAGATCTCATTTTCCGCATGCCGATCCGAGTCCTGGTCCCTAGCTATTCTAGGGACAATGATGTTGTGTAGTGGATAGAGGATCTAGAGGGGAGAGGTGAATAGATCTGCCCCTCTTTTCACAATGCAACCCTCTTTAAGGCTTGATAATGATAATAGCAGCGGAATATGTTTGGCTTAATGAAGGACACAATGATTTGCTTAGCAAGATGCTTATGCGATATAGAAATTAAACCTAAGCATGCATCTAACATAAAATAATCGCACAAGTAAACCACAACACAAAGGATTTTAAGGTGGTTCAGGCTGAATCTCCAATCCTACGTCCACCCCTCACCAAATCCGGTGAGGCTTCACTAGTGCCACGCACTGAACCGCAAATCGGAGAACCACCGACTGCCTTCCTACTAACCACCGGTAGGGACGTCAACACCGCAGATCGGACAACTTCCGATTGCCTTCCTACTAACCACTGGTAGGGACGATATTCAGTTTCAAATATTTGAATGAAATGAAAAGAGAACAAATATGAAAGCACTCAAACAAGATATAGAGTATGCTCAAATCAAATAAATCTTGTCTGAAATGTATGAGCCTGAATCTTCTTTTCTTCACGTGATGTAGATCACCACAGAGGCTTCTTTCTTCTTCACAAATCTCTTCTCTTGATTCAGCAAAAATAGCTTCTTCTCACTTGTAGAATGGGCTTCCTTCAATCCCTTTGAATTGATGAAGAAGACTATGAATGGAGCTTGGATTTTCCTTGCAAATCTTGTGAAATCAGCTTCCATAGATCACCTTGATAGCCTTGGTTGCTTTTGCCCTTTCTTGGAGATTACTTGCCTTGATATGAGCTTGGAATACCTTGGAATGGATGAAGAACTCCTGCCCGAAACACTGTTCATGGAGGTGCTACAGTGCCCGCGAATGGCCTCCCTTGATCTCTCTTGAAGCCTTGAAGCATTAGGGTTTCTAACCCGTCAAGTGTTGGTTTTATAGACTTTGAATGGTCCTTGGACATCCCCCAGACCAGATCCACAAATCATGGGAGATTGGGTGTGTTTTTATTAAATAAATCCATGGAAAGGGGCTGACCACGAGGTGGAAATCGAAGTCAAACATGGCTGCATCGGGGCTGGCGGTCGACCTGCAGCTTCTTGCGGTCGACCACTACTGAAACACCTGCAAACGGATGATCCCTGGGAATTCTGGTCGACCGCTACTGGCTAGCGGTCGACCGCTACTGAAACTCATACAGACTAGGAGTCTCTGGCTGGGGCAGTCGACCGCCCCTATGCTGGCGGTCGACCGCTAGCTGGGCAGACCCCGGGCTTTCCCGGGTCGGTCCGTCAACCTTCTTAGCTCCATCGCTTGACTCCTTTAGCAGCCCGTTCATGTCTTTAGAAACACCCTTGAATGTGTCATGTTATGTAGTTTGCACATTGGAAAGTATGAACAATGAGTGTACATACTTTAATGCATGTAACAGTTTGCATACCGAAAGTATGTACAACGAGTGTACAGACTTTAATGCATGTAACAGTTTGCATACAGAAAGTATGTACAACGAGTGTACAGACTTTGATGCATGTAATACAGTTTGCATACAGAAAGTATGTACAATGAAGATGAATGCACGGACATGTTAACAACGAGTGTATAGACTTTGTGTGCATGGAGCAATGTGCAGACTTGCTATCAAGGAGTATGCAGACTTGCGAGTGTATGGACTTAGTGAGCTTGTAGCAGCCAATGTATAGACTTGCTGGTGTATGGACTTAGTGAGCATGCAGCAGCCAATGTATAGACTTGCTAGTGTATGGACTTAGAGTTGATGCACAAACATACAATGCGATGTACAGACTTGCTAGAGCCGAGTGTACAGACTTTGAATGTATGCAATAGGACGATGTACAGACTTGCTAGAGAAGAGTGTACAGATTTTGAATGCATGCAATGGGATGATGTACAGACTTGCTAGAGAAGAGTGTACAGACTTTGAATGCATGCAATGGTATGATGTACAGACTTGCTAGAGAAGATTGTACAGACTTGAATGCATGTAATGGTATGATGTACAGACTTGCTAGAATGATGCACAAATGCATATATGAAAGTATGCACATTGAAGAAGCCACGAGCTGAGCTAACGGATGTATAGACTTGCTAGCATGCACCGACTTACAGAAGACATTATTTCATCATCAATGCACAAGAATGCACAAGGGGCACATACAACAACAACAATTCATACTATCATCATCATTCTTATGTGGTGACTCATTGAGTTGCTATTATCAAAACATCAACACACTATCATCAAAGCACAAAGGGCACAACAATCTCCCCCTTTTTGATAATGTCAACACAATGAGTCACACAGACTCAGCAAACAACATAATGAGTCACACAGACTCAGCAAACAACATAATGAGTCACACAGACTCAGCAAACAATTCTCCCCCTTTGACAAAATCAAAAAGGAAATGGGTTGTGAGTGGAATTAAGGACATGTATGAAATCTGATACCAATTCTTCCCCATTGAAACATGCAAAGAGGAGGGATAAGATAGAGAAGCGACAAAGGTCCGTGAGAACAGGCTTTAAAGGCGAGGAGAGCAAGCCATTATATGCACAACCGAAATATGCCGGGAGCAATATATATGGTTCAAAGCTAATGAAATCCAATATCATCAATAGAGTTCGAAAAACATCTACATCCAAGAGTTAATAGAAATGAACCACAGGAGCATATCATGGCAGAGTTTAACCGTCCCTTGTCTTATAGATCCATATTCAATAATTACAAGGGGAATATCATTGAAACTAGTATTGAGGCTAAACAATCATGACTAGAGCCTGGAATGTATGATTGTAGCATATTTTGATTTTTAATATCTTTATTTTTTGAAGGCACATGACTCCTATTTTACGAGTAGTCAAGTCTAGTACATGCCTCCTAGCCGTAAGAATACACGTTGTTTAGACGCTAGTATTCCTATGTATTTGGTAAGACTGACTGTTATGCGTCAAAATGAACAGAGATAGCAAAATCACGTCATGACATACCCAATCTCATTTCTTTGATGAGAGGATATATTTCTCAGTAATTATGTCATTGCTCTGCCTAGAGTCCAAATGAATTAAGATAGAGATAACAGGGGCACATCATGACATGTCATTCGTCACTTGATTTGATGACGTGACATATTTCTCCGTGCAACAATATCATTGCTCTGTCAAATTGATTTTCAGAAATTCTAGCTCATTAAGATGTTTAGAAACAATACTAAGCTCTAGAGTATCACCAAAATTGTCATGACATTTGGATTTTAAGATTTCAGGATAGTCAGTCAATGCATAACATGCAACCTCTAGTTAAGGTCTATTAAAGTCACAGATCATAGATGATTTTAAAAGATATATCAGAACTTCAAGGAAATCATTAAATCTGAACCATTTTTCATTGAATTGACAATCATCAATGCATATAATAGAAAGCTCTTACTCCATATGTCCGTCTGTCTCATGAACTATATTTTCAAACTGGAAGCCAGTGAAGTTCAGATTGCAAGAGATAAGAAAATCAACAAAACTCCCCTAAGGATATGCAATGGATGCACGAAGGAGTTATGTTTCCAAGCAAGTTGAATGACAAAGGAGGTTGACCTAGTCACTCATGAAGGTGGCAGAAATGAAATGTATGATCCAACCCATGGTTGTACACTTATTAAATGCCACAGAATGAATATGAGATATATGCAAGAATGCATCAAAGAGACAACTCCCCCTTACTATATGGCCTATATGCGACAGTGACGCATGGTACTTGGCGTAGGTGAAACCTCACGCATATTGAGTGCTTCTAGGCAAGCATAATTTACCTATCCATACATCAACATTTAATATACCATGGCCATGCAAGAAGGATGCTGCACAAACCATGCAATGCGACACATATGCAAAATGACACATTGACTTATAAACAATGCATGAACACCAATCTGCAAAAAAAAAACACACACTAAATTGAACCAAATCATCATTTCAATTTTTGTTGGCCTGAGGTCGGCAAAGACCAAGCTCCCTTCTAAGTGTTGAAAATCTGTCATTACACAAGGGCTTGGTGAAAATATCAGCAATTTGATTTAGAGTATCAACAAAATGCAGTTCAAAATTTTTCTTAACGACCTCATCTCTAATGAAGTGATGCCGAATTTCAATGTGCTTGGTCCTAGAGTGCTGGACAAGATTTTTGGCAAGGTTGATTGCACTAGTGTTATCACACAGAATCGGAACACAACCAAGATCCACTAAGTAGTCTTGGAGTTGGTGTAATCCACAACACTTGGGTGCCACAGCTCCCCGCAGTAACATATTTTGCCTCTGCGGTTGAGAGGGCAACCGAGTGTTGTTTCTTGGACGCCCAAGAAACTAAACACCCACCCAAAAACTGGCAGTAGCCACTAGTACTTTTGCGATCCAGCTTGCATCCAGCATAGTCCGCATCAGAATAAGATATAAGAGATAAATCACATGATGACGGATACCACAATCCCAAATCTTGAGTGCCGACAAGATATCGAAGGATACATTTGACGGCAGTCAAATGGGATTCTCTAGGACTAGCTTGAAATCTAGCACAAAGACATACACTAAACTGGATATCTGGTCGGGATGTAGTCAAATAAAGTAAAGAACCAATCATACCTCTATAGACATTTGCATCCACCAATTTACCACTTTCATCCGAATCTAGTGAGGTTGAGGTGCTCATAGGAGTTGCTATGATTTTGCTGTTTGCCATGTCAAATCTTTTCAGCAGCTCCTTGATGTACTTGGCTTGACTTATGAAGCATCCATCTTCTCCTTGGTTGACCTGCAAACCGAGAAAGAATTGGAGTTCTCCCATTAGGTTCATCTCAAATTCGCTAGTCATGAGGTTAGCAAATTCCTCACACATTTCAGATTTAGTAGAGCCAAATACAATATCATCAACATAAATTTGAACAATCAAGATGTTCTTACCTTGCTTCTTGGTGAAAAGTGTTTGATCTACCTTACCTCGTGTGTACCCTTTTTCAATGAGGAACGAGCTTAGTCTCTCATACCAAGCTCTTGGTGCTTGCTTAAGTCCATAAAGTGCCCTATCTAGCTTGTATACAAAATCTGCATGGTTAGAATTCTCAAAGCCAGGGGGCTGCTCAACATAGACTTCTTCTTTGATCAAGTCATTCAATAAAGTATTTTTTACATCCATTTGATATAGCTTTATTCTAAGGGAGCATGCAAAGGTAAGTAAAATTCTGATGGCTTCGAGTCTAGCAACTGGGGCATAAGATTCATCAAAGTCTACCCCAAACTCTTGATTATACCCTTGAGCCACCAATCTAGCCTTATTTCTTATTATCTTACCATCCTCACTTAGTTTATTCCTAAAAACCCATTTAGTGCCTATGACAGATTGTGATGAAGGTCTAGGAACAAGATGCCAAACTTTGTTTCTTTCAAACTAGTTTAACTCGTCGTGCATGGAATTTATCTAGTTTTCATCTTTTAATGCTTCATCAATATTTTTGGGTTCAAGTTTAGAGACAAGAGCAAGTTGATCTAGTTCTTCCACAATTCTAAAATGTGACCTTGTTCTAGGTGGGTCATTCAAGCTGCCAATGACGTTTTCTAAAGGATGATCCTTAAGAATTCTAATGTTTGTAGAATCATTATCTTCTATTGGAGCTTGATCCCTTGCATTGCTTAATTCAACTAGGTCACCATCTTCTTTTATTTCTTCTTGTGGAGAATCACTCTTGTCCTTCATGCTTAGGAATTCCCCATCTTCATCGTTTTTCCTACAAGAGTTATCATTATTAGAATCATCATGATATTCATCAAAGGCAACATGGGGTGATTCTTCCACAGTTTGACTCTTAATGTTATAAATTATATATGCCCTAGATCTATCAGAATATCCAAAGAATATACCATTATTGCTCTTGGGCTCGAATTTATCTAAGTCTCTTTTGTCATTGTTGTGGATGAAGCATTTTGATCCAAACACTTTCATATGTGAGAGAGAGGGTTTTTTACCTTTCAGCAACTCATAAGGAGTCTTTTTGGTGTGTGGCCTTACCATAGAGCGGTTGATAATATAACATGCCGAGTTTACTGCTTCAGCCCAAAACCTCCTTGGAAGTTGCCGTTCAGCAAGCATGGTTCTTGCCATCTCTACAAGTGTTTGGTTTCTCCTTTCAACTACACTATTTTGCTCCAGCGTTCTTGGTGAAGAAAATCGGTGTGAAATACCTTCGGCCCTGTAAAGATTATAGAAGTTAGCATTTTCAAATTCACCACCATGATCAGATTGAATCTTAGAAATTTTAAACTCACCGTCCTGCTTTATCTTTATATAGAGTGCCTGAAACTCATCAAAAGCATCATTTTTATGTGTGAGAAAGAAAACCCATGTGAACCTAGAAAAGTCATCCACCAAGACATATCCATATTTTCTATCACTTAAGTTAGTAATTCTGGTTGGGCCAAACAGGTCCATATGAATTACCTTGAGTGGTTTGGATGATGTATTTTCAGATCTTCCCTTGAAGGATTTTCTTGTTTGTTTACCTAGGGCACATGCATCACACAACTTGTTTTCTTGTTTAAAAGAGAGTTCAGGCAACCCATTCACCATTGAATGCTTTAACAGTTTATGTAAGACATTGTAGCTAGCATGTCCTAGTCTACGATGCCATAACCATGCAAGTTCAGATTTTGGTGCAGCAAGACAAAGATTTAAATGAGCAAGATCATCTAAGTCAATCATGTAAACATTGTTGACTCTCTTACCAGAAAATTTTACCTTGTCAGATTTTGGTTCAAGGATTCTACATTCATGAGAGTCAAACAACACTTTGTGACCCTTATCACACAATTGACTTATACTAAGCAGGTTGTATTTAAAACCTTCAACTAGCAGCACGTTACAAATGGAGTTGGAGAGATTCTTACCTACATTACCTGTTCCAATGATTTTTTCATTTGTTGTTCCCTCCAAATGTGACGTATCCTCCTTCCTTTTCCTCCAAGAGATAAAATTTTGATTTATCTCCAGTCATGTGTCTTGAACAACCGCTATCAAGGTACCACCTATTATGCATAGCTACAAGACACTCCTGCACAAGCAATTAAGCAATTGTATTTGGAACCCAACCAAATTTGGGTCCCATCAAACTCTTCAAATTTTTAAAACATGAAACCATTTCTTTTGGAATCCAAACCTTCCTAGCATTCATGTTTTGTTTGCTTAGAGCAGGGATTTGGTTTTTCTTTTCAACCTTGACATTCATTTTCTGTTTGGAGGCTCTTTGTTGGAATTTGTGAAAGTTTGATGAAGTTGGCTTCTTAACCCATTGTGGCCATTGGTTGTTCTTGGGTTGAAAATAATTGTTTTGCCACCTATGGGATTGATGAACACAGAAATCACAATTGTCCCAAAAATATGGTGATGCTGGCCTATATGAGTGTGCAATCCAATTGTGGTGAAATCTAGAAGGTTGAGCGGGCAATTGCCAAGGAGTTGATGACCTATGCTGTGGGGAAGGTCGACCTTTCTTAGACTTTTGAACAGTCTTTTTGGGAAGTTCAGTGGCTGCCTCTTCAACCTTTTCTTTCCCTTTCTCCTTTTGTTTTTACTGATTTTGTGTGGGAGTTGTGTTTGAGGTGGAGGCTTCGGAAGATGAAACAAATGTGACAGATTTTAACCCAATTAGCCTTTTGTTTGTAGGTTCAAAACCTAACCCTTCCTTGTTGAAGTTCATTCTGGTACCTAGTAGTGCATCTAGGTTTTCTCTTCCATCCATAAATTTTTCTAAGGCTTGTTGTTTATCCTTCAACTCTTTTTGTAGGTTTTCAATATTTTGAAGAAGTTGAATGTTGACTTGTTTGACAGCTTCATACTTCTCATTACTCAATTTGCTGTCCTTTTCATAAGTTTGCATTTTGAGCTTCATGCTATCAATCTCATTTCTCAATTCTTCATTTTCAGTTTCCAAGTCAGCCATTTCTTTTCTTTCTTCCTCCAAGTTCTCAATCATTTTCTTAAGATCTTCAATTTCAGTTTCAAGTAGATCATTCTTATCATTCATATCATGATCATGCACAAATGAGTTAATTTTCTTTTTCAATGATTTATTCTCCTTTTTGTACATTTCATATTTTTCCATGAGTTGTATATATGCATCCTCCCAATCATCAATAGTATAATCTTCAAATGGAGAATTTACCTCAGTTTCTTCATCACCTTTGGCCATAAGGCAGAGATCTTCTTTTTCTTTGTCCGAGGAGCTAGTTCCGTCATCACTTTCCTCTTCATCGCTCCATGTGGACACCATTGCCTTGTTATTCTTCTTGCCCTTCCATTTGTCGGCTTTTCTGAATCTGTCGGGACAATCAATCTTGAAATGTCCTGGTTTATTGCAAGAATAGCAAATGATTTTGTCAGATTTCTTAGAGTTTTCAGAATTAGATTCGAAATCATTTCTTACTTTTGACCTTCCTTTCATGAAGCTCTTACCTTCCTTTCTCAGGAATTTCTTGAACTTACGTGTGAGCATGGCTACATCATCCTCATCTCGCTCACTTGCCGAATCCTCACCTTCATCAGAAGAGCCTTGACGACTGGGTCCTGCTTTTAGAGCTAGGGATTTCTTCTTAGGTGCCTCAGCCTCTTTATTCTTAAGGTTGATCTCATAAGTCATTAACGACCCAATGAGTTCGTCTACCTTAGTCGTTGCGAGATCTCTGGATTCTTCAACAACGGTCACCTTCGTGTGCCATGCCGGAGTTAATGATCTGAGAATTTTTCTTACAATTTCTTGCTCTGAATATTGCTTTCTCAAATTAGTTAAACTATTAGTGAGCACAATCAATCGAGCATACATATCTTCAATTGACTCATCAGGCTTCATGCGGAACATTTCATATTCAGAAACTAAAATGTTGTCTTTTGTTTCTCGTACCTGAGAGGTTCCTTCGTAGATTACCTCTAGCTTGTCCCACATTAGTTTTGTAGATGCGCAGGTGGCCACTCTTGAGAATTCAACTGGATGGAGTGAGCATTGCATGATATGTTTAACACTCCAGTTGACAGTGGATTACCTTATCTGTTCTTTGGTCCACAAGTCCTCATTATCCGACAGCTCATACGGACCTTTGTTGATCACTCGCCAGAGTTCGTAGTCTTGGGCGCGAATGAACACCTGCATGTGATGTTTCCAATAAGGATAGTTAGATCCAGTGAAATAAGGAGGCCTATTCACAGAATGTCCTTCAGGTAAATAACCCTTAGACGGTGATCCACCATTTCCCTCAAGGTCGTTGGACCCCATAATGAGAGATTAGGCTCTGATACCACTTGTTGTGTAGTGGACAGTGGATCTAGAGGGGAGGGGTGAATAGATCTACCCCTCTTTTCGCAATGCAACCCTCTTTAAGGCTAGATAATGATAATAGCAGCGGAATATGTTTGGCTTAACGAAGGACACAATGATTTGCTTAGCAAGATGCTTATGCGATATAGAAATTAAACCTAAGCATGCATCTAACATAAAACAATCGCACAAGTAAACCACAACACAAAGGATTTTAAGGTGGTTCGGACTGAATCTCCAGTCCTACATCCACCCTCACCAAATCCGGTGAGGCTTCACTAGTGCCACGCACTGAACCGCAAATCGGAGAACCACCGACTACCTTCCTACTAACCACCGGTAGGGACGTCAACACCGCAGATCGGGCAACTTCCGATTGCCTTCCTACTAACCACCGGTAGGGACGATATTCAGTTTCAAATGTTTGAATGAAATGAAAAGAGAACAAATATGAAAGTACTCAAACAAGATATAGAGTATGCTCAAATTAAATAAATCTTGTCTGAAATGTATGAGCATGAATCTTCTTTTCTTCACGTGATGTAGATCACCACAGAGGCTTCTTTCTTCTTCACAAATTTCTTCTCTTGATTCAGCAACAATAGCTTCTTCTAACTTGTAGAAGGGCTTCCTTCAATCCCTTTTAATTGATGAAGAAGACTATGAATGGAGCTTGGATTTTCCTTGCAAATCTTGTGAAATCAGCTTCCTTAGATCACCTTGATAGCCTTGCTTGCTTCTGCCCTTTCTTGGAGATTACTTGCCTTGATATGAGCTTGGAATACCTTGGAATGGATGAAGAACTCCTGCCCGAAACACTGTTCACGGAGGTGCTACAGTGCCCGCGAATGGCCTCCCTTGATCTCTCTTGAAGCCTTGAAGCATTAGGGTTTCTAACCCCTCAAGTGTTGATTTTATAGACTTTGAATGGTCCTTGGACATCCCCCAGACCAGATCCACAAATCATGGGAGATTAGGTGTGTTTTGATTAAATAAATCCATGGAAAGGGGCTGGCCACTGTTGACACCCGTTTTTTTACCGATGAATCGGATCAGTTCCTGCGTCTCAATTATTGATGTCCCGAACAGTCAATCACATGAAAGATTATTCCTCTGGCAGTATTTTGGGCTCTTCCCAGCAAAGAAGGCCTCCCTCCCTCTCATTGGATTTAACGGTCTGTTATAAACCATTTTTCTCAATAGAACGGTCCCCACTGGGCCGTTGTGTTCCGCTGCCCCGGGTTATTTGTATCTCGTGATACGCTTTGTATAGCGGCTCAATGCCAACCGTTATAGTCAATATAGCGGTCGTCCAGGGGCCGTCATTGTTTACCGACAAGAAAAGGGTTCAAAGGCCCGACAGTCGGTCATAGCCACGTGCTTCACGAAAAGTTGTTTGTCTGGGCGTTGACTCCTCTTTAAGTATAACGGTTTTTCCAGGACCGTCATGTGTATTGAACGGCCCCTACCAGACCGTCATACATGTTTGGCGGCCTTCGTAAGACCGTCATTGTTAAGGCCACCCAGATTAGACCCCCGTGATTCCAGGCGAATTAAGAGGAGAATGTCGTTGGCAATATTGACACGATGCTCTCATTTACCGGCCTTTGACCGACCGTCATTCCCCTTAACCCCTGATTAAGCTCGAAGCCCTGGGCTCTATATATACAGCGTCCGTCCGTTCTGACAGAAAAAAAGGGGGGGGGACCATCACGAAGTGCTGTCGAACTCCATCGCCAAATCTCATACAGCGTCCGTCCGTTCTGACAGAGGAAAGGGGGGGACCATCACGAAGTGCTGTCGAATTCCATCGCCAAATCTCATACAGCATCCGCCCGTTCGTCAGGGAGTGGGGGCCTTCTACATCCCTCGCAGGCCCCCGGTGCAGGGAACTTCACGCTTCATGTTTCTGTGTTTCTAGTCCTTCTCTGTTTGCTCACCACACACACGTCTTTCTCCACTGCATCACACATCACATACACCATTTCGTTGGCATTTATTGTCTTTCCTACTGTTTCCGGCGCCCTAAACGGGGTTTCAAAACCTCCAGGTATCGCCGGGCCATGTTCTTCCTTTGCTTTATTTCAATTAGTACACCTACTACACTATCATTTAGCTAATCTCCGTTTATCTGTGTGTTTCACCGTTTGCTTTCAGGTCAGCAACCAAAAGCACGAGGCCCGCACCTTCTGGCCGGCCAGGAGGAGTGGAGGAACGGACCCGCATTCTCCCGTAGCTTCCGAGTCCCGGCGCTTTCACCGGGTGGCGATCACGGTCAACAGCTTCATCTTTCCTCCTGTTTTTTTATCTCTTCAATATTATTTAACTCGAGGAGGAATAACATATCAACACCTCTCCTTTTTTGGCGATCACGGTGGGACATCTGATGCCCGTCGTGCTTCTGGTTTGCTGACCAATCTCTGTCTCTGTGAAGTTCAGCGGTTCTGTATCAGCCGTCATTCTGTGTACAACGGTTCTCTTCCAGCCGTCGTTATCTGGTATTCTCCGCAATTATCACTGCCGTGCTCTGCTCATTTAACGGCCTTCATAGTGCCGTCATACTTGTGTAGCGGTCATCATCAGGCCGCCATTCCCGTTCTGCAGCTCTGTACTTTAGCGGCTCTTCCAGAGCCGTTATAGTCATTTCCGCGGTCTCCAGTAGACCGTTATTGTGGCGCAGAGTCTGCGGCTGGCACTTGTTATCCCTAATTGTTGTTCCCAGCATTGGTCCCCCTGCTGTCCACTTGTTATTTTCTATCATATTATTGATTGCTTCATGATTTTATCATTTGATTTCATATGTGATTGCTAGATTTCTAGGTTAGGCTTTGCATGCACTCCGGTGCACCTAGGATCATTCACTTCATACTGTAGTTGCATTTCCTACCGAAGTAGGATTTCCTCTCGTCTCCATATTCCTTGGAGCCGACTAGGGAATCTTGCCGAGGACCTCCGTAAGCCCCCGTGAGCCGTGGATTCCCACACGGACGCCGGGCCGGTTGTACCATCGCCACACCGTGTCTAGGTTCCGCATACGTGGAGAGTGATCCCCCTTAGAGTCAGCCAGTTCCCCCATCATACCGTTATTAGGCTCCCAAGTGTCCGAGCGAACTCTACATTTTAATCAAAACACTAAGCCTAAGAGAAAAGAATTCTGAAAACTTGCGGTATCATTCAAAGTGTGTGCATACTTGGTTGACTCCCTTCTCGTCTCCACCTTTCATTGTGTGATTGTTTTGCTTCTACTTGTGTACTTTGGTCTTAAGTCTCTCTAGTTTGTGCATCCCATTGCATGCAGCATTGTTCCCCTCCCTCGGGATCATCTCCTAGGGACGGTTCTCTACTCTCCCTCTATTGCAACCCTTTATTCAACTCATCATCATCCAGCATGTCTTCTTTCGGGTCCATCCCCGCCCGCGAGGATTCTCTTCCTCAGGGGCTCCTCGAGGACGTCTCCGGGGTCGCCTCCTCCCTGAATGGGGAGGGGTTCGTCTTTGTTCCCCCTTCCTCCATCGCTGAGGTTGCGCCACCCACGCTCCCTCAGTTTGGCTCCCCTTCGGCGAGCCAACTACTCCAACTCATGTCCCAACTTGACCAGGATCAACTCCAGATATTCAAGCAAGCCCTCGGGGCAGAGGTCCCGCCCGCTGTAACCCTTCCTGTCTCTTCCACCCATCCTGCTGAGAGGTCCGGAGCACCGTCTGTTGCCCCAGTGGACCATACCCCTCTTCGCCCACAGGTCCTCCAGTTTCCAATATATCAATCTGGCCAGGCTTCTACCTCAGCCCACCCTCCTGCAGACAAAGGGAAGAGTCAAATTCCCTTATCTCCTCGTGCTAGTGCCCACGCGGCCGTCTCATCAGCACCACCGGCCCCTCTGGCCCAAGTGGATTCTACTCGGCTGCAGCCCGGAATAGCTCAACTCGCTTACGCTGATGTGGGTCCTTTTTGGACTCAACATCCATCTTACGGGCTCATGGCCCCCACTATCCATCCGGCTGTCTCCCATTATCCCTCGGCTTCTACTGTCCATCCAGCTGCCTCTCACTACCCTTCAGTTCCACCTCAAGTCCCTCTACCTCAACAAGGAAGTGACGATCGCTTGGCAGTTCTCCAACAGCAGATCGATCTCCTCAATAAGAGGGTTGGCCCACCATCCTTCGCAGATGCTCTCACTCCTAATTTCCGGGACATCCGATTCCCTTCTCAGTCAGAGCTCCCGACATACCGAAAGTACAACGGGAACGGCAACCCGTTCATCCACATCAAGGAATTCCTGTACGAGTCGGGACCATACCAGCATGACGATCACCTCCTTGCATATCTATTCCGGCGATCCCTGGACGGGGTGGCACTCGAATGGTTTTACGCTCTGCCACTGGAGGAGGTTGGGAGCTTCAAGACGATCAAGGAGAAATTCGTGCAAAGATTCCAAGATCGGGTCGGACCCGAATACTCATTCACGGACTTAGTGGCCGAGAAGATGAAAGCTGATGAAGACTTCGCTACCTATGCTGATAGGTGGAGGCAGATAGCCTCCCGTGTGCCCGGGCAGATTCCGGAAGAAGAAAAGATCAAACTGCTCATTTCTAATGCAACCCCTCTCTTCCGGAATGTCCTAATGTTGAACGACATCACCAGTATGCATCAACTGTACAGTCGGGCCCGGTTTATCCAGACCCAGTTTAAGGACTCCCCCATTCATTCTCTCTTCGAAGCCCAGAAGCCCAAGAGTTCCAGAAAACCACAGGGCCCTGTTACCGAGGGAGTCCAAACAAACGAGCAGGTGCAGGTAGTTAGCCAGACTGCCACCTCCCACTTCCCCCAGCAAAGCAACCCCCATTTCTCCGCATCACCTCGCCCTTCCTTTCCCACGCAGCAACACCCTCAACAACAATCTCTGCCACCACCACAACAGCCCCAGCAACCACTGCAATACCATAACACTCCCCCGCCTGCTACCTACGCACCTGCTCGTCCGGTTGCTAAAAGAGCCAACTATCCTCCTCTCCCAGAGACGCTCACTAATGTCTTTGCAGCGCTGATGCATACTGGCGATTTACAATTGCCACCTGAGCGCCCGAACATGAATCCGGCCGCCGATCTGTCCCGATATTGTGTATATCACCGGCAGCCGGGGCACACCATTGAGAGGTGTTATCATTTTAGGGACCTGGTATACGACCTGCACGAAGGTCACAGGATCGATTGGGCTCAGATGAGGAAGCTGATTGAAGATCTGAGAAGAGGGCCAGCAAGGCCGCAACAGGCAGCACCACAGCAACAGCAGTTTCAGCAACAACCTCAGCAATTCCAGCCACAGCAGCCACAGCAACAGCAGCAGCAGCCAAACTTAGGGATCCACCAAAATCCCATGCCAGTACATGCACCCGCTCCTCAACAACAACAGCAGCCGCCGGCACCGGCCCAAGTCAACATGTTACGCCACCCGGCTCCTGACGCAGGGTGGACCATTGACGATCCCGCACACCTGTTAACCTTACGCCACATCCCTACGCACTCTACCTCACCCGCCGTCTTTTCCATCCTTCGGCCTTCCATGCCTTCCACAACTTCCCCCGTCATCCATCCTTCCACCATACTTACCACTCCGAGAAGCCATATTCTCTCGCCTATCCCCCCACAACATTATACTTCCCCACCTACTATACCTTCCACTATCTTGTCCACCAATCACTGCAGTCCACTAACCGCCCCTTTACCTCACCCATCGCCCATTTTACCTTCACCACAACCTTCGCTTACTATGCCTATCATATCCCCCATCACCAAGACTGCCATCCCTTCCATTCTCATTCACCCCACTGGGTCAAGCGGGAGCCCACCTACAGCCATGCCAGCACAAAACCTTGCCCTCAGGAGCGGGCGGTTATTTCAAAGGACTTACCCCTCTACCAGTGCACCTCCCCAAATACCCTCCATCTCAGCATCAGCAGCACAAGACAATGAAGTTGACCCCGCGCCCGGTTCCACATACGACCTGTTGCAACATCTTGACCGGATGCCGGCAAAGATCTCTGTCTTGGAGTTGATCAGACGTTCACCTCTACACCAAGAAGCATTAAGGACGTTTCTGCAAAAGGTCATAGTGAACGAAGATGTGGCGGTAGACAGCTTGCCGTCAGTGTTGGCTACTGTTACCAAGGGGCCCGCTATCACATTCTCTGAGGCCGAACTCGCGCCCCCTGAAGCACGCCAAATGCCGCTATGCGTCACCATCACCTTGAACCAGGTAGTGGTAGACTCAGTGCTAGTGGACACTGGGGCTTCAATAAATGTTTGTCCATTAAGTACTCTGCGTGCCTGCAACATTTCTGAAAGTATGCTGAAGCCGACACCGACAACCATTGCCGCCTATGACAATTCCAGAAGGGCATGTCACGGGGTCATCACATTACAGGCTGAGCTAGGGCCGTTACAAATAGAGGTGGAATTCTACGTCCTAGACATAGATCCGATGTTCAAGGCTATTCTGGGTCGTCCATGGATAAATGCTCTGCAAGCGGTACCTTCCACCGCCCATCAGTGCCTGAAATTCTCCTTCCAGGGGCGGGTGGTCAAAGTCAAGAGTGTTTCCACCGTCCAGGCAGTGGACGCCATCACTGACCAGGTTCTCCCCACTCTATGGCCGAGCAATAGGCCAGTATTGTCAGTCATGGACATAAATTACCCATGGGCTTATGCGGCAGGCAAACCCATTACAACACGCAAGAATGCCGGAGCTAAGCCTAAACCCAAAAATTCTAAAGGCTGGGACATGATCATGAAGCTAGGCTATCAGCCAGGCCTTGGTCTCGGCGCGCGGTTACAGGGAAAGACCAAACCCATCTCTGAAAGCAAGAAGATGGGTCGTCAGGGCTTAGGCTATCATAACACTACCATTCAGGCAGATTCTGGGCCACTAACCTGGGACTACCGGCAACACTTTGTAAAGGGTCCACTACAGCCCGGCACCGCAAATAAGCCACAACCCAAGGAAGAAAAGAAAGATGCTCCCATTGTTAATATTGTTGCTGACCCACCGCCGCCTCTGCAGGGGTTGGTGGGAGATCTTGAAGATTATTTTGCTGAAATGTCAAGTCTGTTTACTGATCCAGCCACTCAAATGAAGGAGACAGAGATGCCCATGGTTAGGAATGCTCTGATAAGGCCACAGAAGATACAAGAGGCAGGAAGCTCCGACATTTCCTTCTTTATTCCTCCTGCTCATTTGGCCTCAACAGTTTACCCAAACTTTGTGATTCGATCCCCTCCAATACTGGTCAAACCGTGTTTCACGGGGAGACCGTCAAAAATTCTATTCATTCCCTCCAATTGCGGGCACTGTCCGCCCATTGATCTACTCGATCTATCTTCACCTCCTTCTCCTAACCCCCGAGTTCACGGGATGTGGTTCTCCCCCGATACCTTCTTCTCTCTCTTTCCTCAATTCTTCACAAAACAACTCCTTCCTCTGCCTCCACCTTCTGATTCTTCTTGCTCTCTTCTGGTAGTAGAAGATACCCAAAAAAAAACGTCAACTTTCAAACTTACATTTCAGTCGAAGACTATGCTGTCTTCTGCTCATCCACTCCCCAGGGGCACCAAACCCCTGCTCCTTTTCCACTAGATTTTCTGTCTCCTAGGGTAGATGTACAGGTAGTTGAGTCTCCTAGGTTAGTCGAGTCAGTCAGGGTAGAAGCATGTTCTCCCTTAGATAGCCCATCCACCTCTGCAACGCCACCACTGGCATGTCACTCCCGTTCCATTCCCGATAGGTTCCTACAGGATCTGGCCTTGAGATGCCAGGCCCTCCTCAGATGCCCAGAATTCATAGCCACCACCGTCTCCTTAAAAGAGGATGAGGATTCAGAAGGCCGGGTGTGGAGCAATGACGGACTAGGAGTGTATGAAATTGTAGACGAGAAAGACCCAGCGGATGATGAGGAAAGTGATGTGGAGGACATTGCTGACCTATACGCACAAGGATTGAGAAGATTCGACGAACCCTCGTCAGCAGTGGATGAACCCACTAAAGAAATCAATTTAGGAACCGAAGAGGATCCCAGGCCCATATCTATTGCAGCTGATCTCCCTCCTAAGGTAGAAGAGGAGCTCATCAAGGTTTTGAGAGAGTACAGCGATTCTTTTGCCTGGTCCTACGAGGACATGCCGGGTCTCGACCCCGCTTTAGTGGAACACAGGTTAATCTTAAAGCCAGGGGCGATTCCTGTTAAACAAAAGCTCAGAAGATTCCACCCACATATGGCCTTGAGAATGAAAGAAGAGGTGGACAAATTACATAAGGCCAGATTCATCAGGGTTGTGCTTTATCCACAGTGGGTGGCCAATATAGTCCCGGTAATAAAAAAGGATGGCAAAGTCAGAATTTGTATTGATTTCAGGGACTTAAACAAAGCATGTCCGAAAGACGATTTCCCGCTTCCTCACATCGATGTTTTGGTAGATAATACCGCTGGGTTTGAGGCTCTCTCGTTCATGGACGGGTATTCAGGATACAACCAAATCCGTCTTGCTCTAGAAGATCAAGAGAAAACCTCCTTCACCACGCCTTGGGGCACCTACTGCTATGTCGTCATGCCATTTGGATTGAAGAACGCAGGTGCTACCTATCAACGGGCAATGGTGGCCATCTTCCACGACATGATGCACGTCTACATGGAGGCCTATGTGGATGATATTCTGGTGAAGTCGAGGACAAAAGAAGAACACCCCGCCATTTTAGCCAAAGTGTTGCAAAGGGCTAGGGAATACCAATTGAAGATGAATCCTAAGAAATGTGTCTTTGGAGTCGCATCCGGGAAATTACTTGGGTTCATGGTTAGCAAACGAGGGATTCAGATTGATCCTAATAAGGCAAAGGCCGTAATGGAAATGCCACCGCCTAAGAATCTTAAGGAGCTTCGTGGTCTGATTGGGCGTTTGCAGTTCGTTAGAAGATTCATATCTCAACACTCTCAAAGATGCCGCCCATTCTACGACTTATTAAAGGCGGGGGCCGAGTTTAAATGGAACGAACAATGTCAGAAGGCCTATGAGGAGCTTAAGGTTTATCTGTCCAACCCTCCTGTCTTGCAACCTCCTGTCCCCGGAAAGCCTTTGATCCTATACATTTCTGTCGCTGAGGATTCCCTAGGTGCTGTCCTGGCACAAGTGGATGATGAAGGAAGAGAGAGGGCAGCATATTATCTCTCCCGATTGTTCAATTCTGCCGAATCCCGGTACACTGCCATGGAGAAGACTAGTGCAGCATTGGTATGGGTAGTTCAGAAGTTAAAACACTATTTCCTAGCCCATGAGGTAAGGTTGATCTCTAGAATGAACCCAATCCGCTACCTCCTCGAGAAACCCGTCCTCTCTAGTCGATTAGCTCGCTGGCAGAGCTTTCTCTCTCAATTTGATATCACCTTCGTCGTCCAGAAGGCCATCAAGGGGTATGCTATTGCTGAGCATCTTGCTCACTGATTCAATCCAGGACGAATTCCCTGATGAACACCTTGCAGTTATCTCTCATCCGCCTCCCTTTTGGTCTCTACATTTCGATGGCGCGCTCAATTCCCAGGGCCGTGGCATCGGCGCTGTCCTCCTTACTCCCGAAGGTATCACCGTCCCTTTTGCCTACCAGCTCTCTTTCTCTGCCACCAACAACATAGCCGAGTATGAGGCTCTCCTAGCTGGACTAAAGCACGCCTATCTCTTAGGCGCACGATACCTCAACATCATGGGAGATTCTCAATTGGTGCTGCGTCAAGTTCTGTCAACTTATCGCACCCGTGACCCCAAACTAAAGCCATATCAAGATTTGGTCACACTCTTGGCTAGACAATTTAGCAAACTCATCTACGTTCATGTTCCCCGATCTCAAAATATTCTTGCTGATTCATTAGCATCTCTCGCTTCCTCTTTATCCTTCTCCCTTAGTCGTTCCACTGAGACCATTGTGGTCCAACGGATGGACGCTCCCTCTCTGCAAGATCCTTGGTTTGCTAACCTTAGGAAGATTATGGAAGAGAAAGCGGCTAAAGAAGAGGTTAAGGAAGTATCCTTAGCAGAATTGGAAGAAATCTTGGACGAAGATGAGTTGCCATGGTTCCATGAGATTGAGCAATATTGTCGGGATGGTTCTCTCCCGGAGGAAGCCAATGCGACACAAAGAAAAGCCATCAGAAGAGTCGCCTCGAGGTATACAATCGTTGCAGGAGAATTGTACAGGCGCGCTCTCAATGGAGTTCTGATGCGGTGTTTAGATGACGATGAAGCTTGGAAAGTAGTGGAAGCTGCTCACTCCGGTGAATGTGGAGGTCACGTGAATGGACAGGCATTGGCTAAGAAGATCCTTAGGAAGGGCTACTACTGGCCAACCCTAGAGGAAGATTGCTCTACCTACGTCCGTAGGTGCCTTCAGTGCCAGCTCCATGCTGACAAAATCCACGCCCCTGCTTCATCTCTTCGCCCACTATCCGCCCCATGGCCTTTCTCCATGTGGGCCTTTGATATTGTCGGTCCGTTAGGTGACCCTAACGCCCAAGTAAAACAGAAATCCTTCATCCTCACCGCTACAGAGTATTTCACGAAGTGGGCGGAAGCTGAAGCCTATGCAGAGATCAAAGCTACCACAGTTTGCCGCTTCATCACAAAGAACATCATCTCGCGGTTCGGGGTACCAAGCGACATTGTCACCGACAATGGGCCACAATTTGTGTCTCAAGAACTCCAGGACCTCTGTAAGAAATTTGGTATTGCATTGCATCATTCATCACCATATTATCCACAAGGCAACGGTCAAGCCGAAGCCACCAATAAAACCCTTCTTAAAATCATCAAGAAAACGTGTGAATCCCACCGGCACGCTGATTGGGCTGATAAATTGATAGACGCTCTATGGGCTTATCGCACCTCTGTCCGAACTCCCACAGGGCAGACTCCCTTTGCCCTCACCTATGGGATGGAGGCGGTACTCCCGTATGAGATTCTCATCCCTTCCCTAAGAGTGCAGCTAGATAAGGAACTTAATCTCGACGAGCGTCGAGAGGCGTTACTAGCACAGCTGGAACTGTTAGATGAGAAGAGGTTAAATGCGGCCAATCACGCTTCTGTTTATCAAAAGCGGGTCTCACGTCATTTTCAAAAGAAGGTAATCGAAAGAAAGTTTGAAATAGGTAATATGGTTTTGAAAAGGAAATTCATCCGAACAGGTGGTCCAAGGGCTAAGTTGCAGCCAAACTGGGAAGGGCCGTTCGTCATCAAGGAAGTCTATCCAGGTAATGCCTATCGGTTGACGAACTCAGAAGGAGAAGAACTGGCAAATCCGTGGAACGGGTTATATCTCAAACGCTTCTATCCCTAAAAAAAGAGTCTAACCACGTGCTTCCCTAGCAATGCAAGCTTCCCCTGTTCATAAGAATCACTGAGAGAAGCTGAACACACAAACACGACCCTTTGGTCCTGTCCCCAGTTCCGCCAAACACCGTTTCCCGGGGCCACACTCTGGAGGAAAGTTGTAGTCCCTGTACGTTTCTTGCTTCGGCTGAACCCAAGAATGAGGAGTAAATAAGGAGGCGATGCCTGACCTGGGTACCCTAATACGAGATAAGTCTCAAATAGGGGCAGTTCGTTATGACCTGAAGCCACAAGAAAAAGAAAGAAAAAGAGAGAAGAAGAACAAAAAGAAAAAAATGAATAAATGAAAATATTTGAGAAATTGGAACAACTAGGCATAGCAAGAATGACAAATGTGGTGGCTTAAGGTTCGATGACGAACACCAAAACCCCGACACAACAGACCGAAGCTTTGAGGGGCACCCAGGAAAGAATTCAAGTCTTAAAAACTCACATGACGGGTGTAAGCTTGTCTCCATATTCTTTTTCTTTTCAGGACAAAGCTGAGTACCCTGGGGGTGGCCCTGGCAGAACACCGTCAGGCAAATAAAAGTTCGGGCCAGGAGGGTCCCTTCAATCACACGCCAATCTCAGGAGGAATCCTCAGGTTACGAGGGAGGCATGTCTTGTTACGGAAGCATCGGTTTTCAAAACCCAAAACAATGAATATTTCAAAATCAAAAACATTGAATATTTCAAAATCCAAAAAAAATCAAATATTTCAAAACCCAAAAACAACAAATATTTCAAAATCCAAAAACAACAAATATTTCAAAATCCAAAAACAACAAATATTTTAAAAAAAAAGAACTTAAAACCCAAAAACATTGAATATTTCAAAATCCAAAAATATTGAAAACATTAAAAAAAAATCCAAAAATATTCATGACTTGCATTCATGGCATGCATGCATTGCATTGTTATCATTTCTCTTTTCCTTCGCTTATTTAATAAGGCTTGCCCCTTGACCAAAAATCAAGCACTGGTTACCTCCGCACTTGTCACAAGGCAAGGGGCTAAGCCTAAAACAGATTTAACCTGTTTCATTGCTAATAGTGTGCAGGACGATGGAGCAAGAAGACGAAGTAACAACAGAACAACTGCAAGGGGCAAAATCAGTCACTCCAACTTTTATTCCTGATACAAACAATTCTCACTCTCAAACAAGGCACTCTCACTTATCAAGCATCATAAAAAGGAAGGGAAAGTACAATCACTCAATCCTCCGCTGGGCATTCCCGCAGGGGCACATCTCTCTCAGTTCTCTGATATACGCCTGGCGAGTCTCGGTCGCCTCTTCCACCTCTGCTGGCAAGGCACGCACCTTGCTGATTCCCCACATCGCTAGTGCACTCCTCACACTCTGCTCATCGTGCTCAGTGCCAATCTGTCTAGCCTGAAGAGAAGGGAAGTGCGACAACGGAGGAAGCAGGGTCCGCGGTACCCCGACCTGCAAATGGCACCTGTGTGGATAATACACGGCCAGTACGGTATCACTCACTAGCCTCAAATCCAGACCCTGTCCTCTGGGCAGTCTGATCTCCGTAGTCACCAAGAAGTTAGGCCGCATCACGAGCCTCTCCACGGGTAGCCGACTCAGGTACCTGCGCCATTCTTCTCTGGTCCGCATATCCCCCGTACGGCACTCCACCTGCGAAGAGAAACCAAACCCGCCACCGATAAAGGAAAGTGGATGGCTCCCGAAGATCCTACTCTCAGTCTCTATGCCTGCCCTAGGGATAAACTTCAGTCTCACGCCCACCCAACACTCTAAGAGAATCATAGAACCAAACAGTGGACCACTCAGGGCAGCAGAGCTAAGCCCTTCATAAAAATAGGCTAAGATAGCCTGGGAAATAGAAAGCCCTCTCCATAAACCACTGATGGTGCTAAGGACGGGAAGATCTAGCACGTGGTCGGCTGACGGAAAGAGGATAGCACCACACAAGCAAATGGATGCAGCCTTGGCAATAGCCTCATGCCACCCGCATTTGTTCTTACAATGTGCCACCACCCACTGGCTGAGAGGAAGAAGGTGAATATGACGGGCTCCCACAAAGGTCTTGATCTCACTCGGGTCTTCTATGAACTCGCTAAAGATGGCAACTGGATCTATAGGGGCAACTGTGTGACACACTAGATCCTCCTCCCCAACCCTAGACTTAGGGAGAGACAGATAAGCCTCTACTTCCTCTAAAAGGACGGTGGCCTCAAAGGATGGAAAGATAAAAGTGTGGGTCTGTGGGTGCCACATTTCTACAAGGGCTGAAATACTGTGCCAGTCAAAGGAAATCTTTTGGAAGTTACGACCTAAGAACAGCAAGGATTGTAAGTGCCAAGAACTAAGGATGTGGGTTACCCCTAGGGGCAAGGCACGAACCATGGGAGCCACCCACTTAAGAGAAGAGTATCGGCGAGAGCCAGGAAGGAGCTAAAAAGGAGAAAACGAGGAAAGTAATGCAGAAAGAAAGAGATATTAGACGAAACAGAATCAAATGAACCAAGTTTGAAGTGATTTAAACATACCTCTCTAGAAGGATTTGAACTGAAATGTCGAGGGATAGAACCCAAACGCGCAATCTCCTCTCGCTCCTTCCTCGCAGCCTTAGGGCCTGAATGGTCTCCCTCACCCAAAGAATGCTCACCAAAACTCCTCTTCATGATGATTTGGTGGTGATTTAGAGGGAAGAAACTTAAGAAGAAGAAGAAGAGGTTGGGTTCAGGCTGAAGGCAGAGCACCCCTTACTTATAGGAGGTCTCATCCCGTGTTTCGCTCCACTGGAACGCATGATGCACGAGAGCACACCAGGATTGAATGGGCTTAAGGGAATTCAATTTGGCTTCTAAGATCGTGCTGATTGGCGGTCGTACGATAGACCGTCATTCATTTTTTGAACGGCCGAAGGGAGACCGTCATTCTCATGTCCACGGTCTACCCTGGACCGTCATTTTTAGTCGGCCTGCGCCAATTAACGGTCTACACTTGACCGTTATATTTCATGACGGCTATGGCGTAGCCGTCATTCTTAAGCAACCCACGGCCCTATCTTGGCCGTCATTCTTGCCAAAACGGTTTTTGCCTAGCCGTTGTTCTCTAAACTCATGAGCTGCCTCACCTCCACTCGCGTCACTCACCCTGAGTCGGCGTGCCTCACCTCCACTCGCGTCACTCACCTCGAGTCGGCGTGCCTCACCTCCGCTCGCGTCACTCACCTCGAGTCGGCGTGCCTCACCTCCGCTCGCGTCACTCGCCCTGAGTCGGCGTGCCTCACCTCCACTCGCGTCACTCGCCCTGAGTCGGCGTGCCTCACCTCCACTCGCGTCGCTCGCCCTGAGTCGGCATGCCTCACCTCCGCTCGCGTCACTCTCCCCGAGTCGGCGTGCCTCACCTCCGCTCGCGTCGCTCACCCTGAGTCGGCGTGCCTCACCTCCGCTCGCGTCGCTCACCCTGAGTCGGCGTACCTCGCTACCTCTCACGCAGCTCACCCGAGTCTGTCATCGCCTCCCTCACCCATTGTCATTCATACATACACTCATCCATTTGCATACATTCATACATCCATACAAAAACTAAAAAAGGGGTGCATCATATATACATATCATCATCCCAAAAAACATAAAAATCTCATAAAAAAAAGAGAGAAAAAGAGGAAAAAGTACAAAATCAGGCCTCACCCTCTGGCCTGTCACTGTCTCCACCTCCCTCCTGTCTCTTCGCTGGCGGGGCCATCGAAGAAGTCTCAGCATCATCGCGACGTCGTCGTCGCTCATCACTCTCGTTCCTCTCCCGCTGAGAGGAACTCGCCATGTAACGTCTCACCGAGGTGTGAGTAGCCTGGCTGCCACTCGGTACGACCGATCGGCTCCTCGAACGGCTCATCGTCATACCCTGAACCTGGCCCCGCAGCACAAGGGCCTCGGTCCTGAAAGGCTCCAGCTCCGCTATCGTCACTCGGTGGCGCTCCACCTCCTCTCGGTAGCGCTCCACCTCTGCTCGGTAGCGCTCCACCTCCGCCCGGAGAAGTCCCGTCTCAAGAGCGTCGGCCGGCTGAGCTCGCGCAAGCTGCTCACGCAAATGGGCCGCCTCCCTCTCCGCCACGAGCCGCAGCACCTCTCGCTCCTGAGACGCTGCTCGCTCTCGCTCCAGCTCTGCCTGTGACTGCTCCAGCTCGGCAGTCAGCATAGGATGAAGTCCTCTCACCTGCTCCCGGAACTCGGCAGCCTCTGCCGACTGGAGCCGCCTCACCTCCTCCTGAGCCTCGGCTAACTCCGCCCTGGTTCGAGACGCCGACCTTTGGGCGCTCACAGTCGCCTCCTGGGCCCGAGCCTCAACCTGCACCAACTCAGCCCGTAGGTGGGCCACCTCCTCTCTGGCACGGGTAGCCTCCTCCATAGCAACCCTCACGTCGTCCACCTGCATGCATCAAACATTAGCACATTCCATTCATATCATGCACAAATAAACAAAGGAAAGCGTCAGAAGTGTACCCGCACGGCAAGCTCGCTCTCCGCTGCCTCGGCCCGCTCCACCATCCGCTGGAACTCGGCATCCCGGGCTGCTCGGTCGGCCGGTGTCTCAACAGAAGAAGAAGAAGGAGCCTCCGCTCCACGCCTCTGAGCAGCCTCAGCTCGCTGCACCCAAATATCCCAGGACAGTCACATGCATAAACATCATATAGAAATGTAAGAGTCCAGAGTTTAGGAACATACCAGTAACTCGAGGGCTCGGCGAGCCTCATCCCTCTCCTGGATGGTGGCATGAAGGAGCCCCTGCAGCTCCGCTAAGCGTCCCTCAGGGTCAATCTGCATGTCGAAAGGAAGTCAGTACAGCATATAGAAATCATAAAGCATGTAGATTAAGTCTGAGTTTAGAATTGTACCGGTCGGCGTGATCCTCGGAACACGCGGTCTCCGTAATGCCTGACGTACGCAGTCACGTACGCCGCATCACTGTCAGCACGAGCGGTCACCACACGCCCACCTGCCTGCCAGTCGGCAACCTGCTCGGCGTTCCGCGCCGCCCAATCGCACTGCTGAGTCAGCCCTCGGGTGCTCCGCGTCACCCTCTCCCTCGCGCTCTCCTGCGCCCGGAAGTCTACCACGGGCTGAGAGACGCCGGTCGTCCTCATCACCAGCCGGGAGTAAAGGGGCTCCACTACATTCATGCAGTGTAACCACACATCACGCCCGGAGAAGGTGAGAGCTCTCACCACCCACGGCTGCTCTGTCACGTCCTCATGTGCATAAGGAGTCCACTGCACCTGCATACATCAGCAATCACATCAACATCATATAAAACAAGCATTTTCCAAATAAAGGCTAAGGTTTAGAAGTCGTACCGAGGCGCGAGGAAGCATGTCGACATCGTCCTGCAGGTCACGCACCTGCCGTGTCAGGGTCCCTGACCCCCGAGTCGGCTCCCACCGTCGCAGAATGGGGAAGAGCCCAGGGCGGGACTCTAGTCCCCTGTACAGAGAAGGCAGCCGCACGTAAGCCCATGCCTGCATCATGCACAAGTCGTCAGCATCTAGAGTCTAGGTCCTAGGAAATTGCATGAGTTCTGAGTCAGAGTCGTACCTGGAGAAGGGGAGAGAAGCCCCCCAACATCGTCCGTCGGGACGTCGAGCTGAGGCTCTCAAAAAAGGAAGGCGAGTACACCAGCACCCCACGCGTAGTCTCCCACGTGCTCTAGGTCCTCGAGGAATGGAAGAAGTCGGCAGTGGATGACGTCCGCACGCGTAGAGAAGAGGAGTCGCCCGAACAAGAACATCAGGAACCGCCAAAGAACCGTGTCCGCCTCTGCACCCGGTCCTGCTGCTACTCGAGGCCGCACGCGCGTCACCAGCCGGTCCAAGTGCTCCTCTGGACGCTCGCCCACTGCAAGTCCGGCCCGTCGCAGCCCTAGGCTGTCCTGGAGAGCTGCCCGTGGAAGAAGCGTGGTCTGCCGACGTGTCGTCTGGAGTGCAAGCCCCAACAGCCTCTCGGCCATGCCACGGTAATCGGGGAAGGAGATCCCAGTCACCGGTAGACCGTGTACCTGCAAACCAGTGAGCCTGGCCACGTCCTCTAGCGTGGGGACCATGTGACCCCATGGGAAGAGGAACGTGCGACTCGCCGGATCCCAGCGGTCGTGCAGGGCATAGAGAAGAGGTGTGTCAAAGCGACACACCTCAACACTGAGGAATGGGGCGAACCCCATGGCAGCCAGCCTCTCCCGCTGAAAGTCCGGCAGTGCAAGATACACTGACCAAACCTGCAGCCAAGAGATATGGGTCCGACGCTTTCCCTGCATTCACTCATTCATCTCATTAGTTTCATATTTCTTAATAACAAAAAGAAGGGGGGGTTACCCTATGATGTTCATCATTTTAATTGTTGAGTGTTCAACGGCCTTCCCCTGGCCGTTTTGTTGCCTATGACGGCCCTCCATGGACCGTCCTATCCTGTGATGTTTTGAATAAAACGGCCATTCCTGGGCCGCTGTTCCATTCACAACGGTTGTCCGTGAACCGTTGTTCTGAGGTTTGTGAATCATTCAACGGCCCTCCTAGGGCCGCGGTGCTATTTTGAACGGTCCAATGGGGACCGTATTGTTCTGAATAAGGGTTGCTACGTTAGGGTCAACGGCCACTCCTGGACCGCTGTTCTGTTTGACGGTCCGTTGGGGGCCGTTTTGTTCTGAGGTGACCTCGAAGACCGGGTGTGTTTAACGGCCTCTCCTGGGCCGTTTTGGTCTGTTTGGCGGTCCGATGGGGACCGTCATTCCGTCATCTCTTCCGACGACGGCGCGTTCCGCCCCGCACGCCGTGGACAGCCCCCCATTCCCCCATGCTATGCAAAAAGAAGGCGAGAGGGACCTACCTCCGAGCCCCGACGCCTCTTGGCCGGGCGTGGTGCTTCCGCCGCCGCCTCGCCGCCTCCCGCACGATCGCCGTCGGTGCCGGTCGCGCCCTCCTCCACGAGCATGAGGGCGAGGTCGTCGACGGAGAAGTCCTCTCCGGCCGAGGTCGCCTCTGCCGCCGCTCCCGCCGTCTCCTCGGCCGCCGAAGGGGTCGTCTCTGGCGAGGAATCCGTCACGTCTACCGGCCGCTCGCCGCCGTTACCACCGCCGGTCACCATCGCCCGAGAGAGAATGAAGAGGAGGATGATAGAGAATGAGAGAGAGAGGGGAGGCCATCGTGAGCGAGAGAGAGAGAGAAAGAGAGAGAGAATGAGAGTATGGGAGAAGGGGCGCCGCTGCTGCTATCCTTCCTCTTCTCCTCCTCTCTTCCTGCCGTTACGGTAGGAGGAGGGAAGGGGAAGAGGTTTATATTTTTGAACCGACGTTGAGAATGGCGGTCTAGCGATAGACCGCCATACCATAAGAACGGCTACCTGAGGGCCGTTATTCTGCAAACGGTTACTTAGCATTGAACGGCCTTCCTATGACCGTTAAAGATCCATATGGCGGTTTACCATGAGCCGTCCAATTTAAGAACGGTCCCATCTGAGCCGTTGAACTGTTGAATGTATCATTGTTGTGAAATTCATGCGCCAATGAGTTTTGATTGCAGTTAAAGCTAAACAACATCAATGTCCCGCCGTTACGCCTGCACAGGTAAGTCAGGTATGGCCCTCAATCCCTCAAAACTCTTATTGCATTACTATATGGTAATAAACATCTATCTCGAGAACCAGTCGATTCTTCACGCATTCCAGGATCTGACGTTCCCCGTCAACAAAAACACATGATGATCTAGGTATGCGTGTCTAATCTTCGGAAAGGCCGCTAAGTTGGAAGAAGTCAGGGGACGATGGTTCTCTCTTGCACGCCGTGGTTGCAAGAAGTGTCCTGACCCTGACTCATTCAGTTCTGCAATAATATTCTCGAGTATTTTATATTTTTATCCTTTGTTTGCATTCGATTTTACATGTTTCTTTCTTTTAGCCCAGCATGCATCACAAGCACCTTTTGAGCATTCACGACCTACGGTCTGCCTGAGAAATGATCTTGCGTATGATTGACTGTTTTCTGTGTTCCAAGTCCCACCGAAGGAATAATTCCACTTCAAAATTAGAAGATATTTCTTTGGACCTAATTGTTCGGTTCTGATGAATTAAGTGTTTCCCTCGTCTGGAGTTTTAAAATCCTTTTAATTTCGCTATTGCCAGCTTCTATATCGCCTCATTTAGGACCACAGCTTGTCCGCCGACGAGGCCGCTCCTTGCTCTTTTACCTTAGTTCCTCCAGATTCAGGTTTAACACTCAGTCCCACAGTACCTTGCAAATTGGTTCGAAGGTTGCCGGAAGATTTCTATGGCTTATTGGTATGAAACGGGTGTCGTATTGCCTTAACGCCCGCTTTTGCAGTCCACTCCGCTACAACTCCATGTTCCATGACGCCTCCACTACACCTCCGCTCGTTCCCTTGCAAGGCGGACGTTAAGGAGGGGCATCTGTTGACACCCGTTTTTTTACCGATGAATCGAATCAGTTCCTGCGTCTCAATTATTGATGTCCCGAACAGTCAATCACATGAAAGATTATTCCTCTGGCAGTATTTTGGGCTCTTCTCAGCAAAGAAGGCCTCCCTCCCTCTCATTGGATTTAACGGTCTGTTATAAACCGTTTTTCTCAATAGAACGGTCCCCACTGGGCCGTTGTATTCCGCTGCCCCGGGTTATTTGTATCTCGTGATACGCTTTGTATAGCGGCTCAATGCCAACCGTTATAGTCAATATAGCGGTCGTCCAGGGGCCGTCATTGTTTACCGACAAGAAAAGGGTTCAAAGGCCCGACAGTCGGTCATAGCCACGTGCTTCACGAAAAGTTGTTTGTCTGGGCGTTGACTCCTCTTTAAGTATAACGGTTTTTCCAGGACCGTCATGTGTATTGAACGGCCCCTACCAGACCGTCATACATGTTTGGCGGCCTTCGTAAGACCGTCATTGTTAAGGCCACCCAGATTAGACCCCCGTGATTCCAGGCGAATTAAGAGGAGAATGTCGTTGGCAATATTGACACGATGCTCTCATTTACCGGCCTTTGACCGACCGTCATTCCCCTTAACCCCTGATTAAGCTCGAAGCCCTGGGCTCTATATATACAGCGTCCGTCCGTTCTGACAAAAAAAAAAGGGGGGGGGGGACCATCACGAAGTGCTGTCGAACTCCATCGCCAAATCTCATACAGCGTCCGTCCGTTCTGACAGAGGAAAGGGGGGGACCATCACGAAGTGCTGTCGAATTCCATCGCCAAATCTCATACAGCATCCGCCCGTTCGTCAGGGAGTGGGGGCCTTCTACATCCATCGCAGGCCCCCGGTGCAGGGAACTTCACGCTTCATGTTTCTGTGTTTCTAGTCCTTCTCTGTTTGCTCACCACACACACGTCTTCTCTCCACTGCATCACACATCACATACACCATTTCGTTGGCATTTATTGTCTTTCCTACTGTTTCCGGCGCCCTAAACGGGGTTTCAAAACCTCCAGGTATCGCCGGGCCATGTTCTTCCTTTGCTTTATTTCAATTAGTACACCTACTACACTATCATTTAGCTAATCTCCGTTTATCTGTGTGTTTCACCGTTTGCTTTCAGGTCAGCAACCAAAAGCACGAGGCCCGCACCTTCTGGCCGGCCAGGAGGAGTGGAGGAACGGACCCGCATTCTCCCGTAGCTTCCGAGTCCCGGTGCTTTCACCGGGTGGCGATCACGGTCAACAGCTTCATCTTTCCTCCTATTTTTTTATCTCTTCAATATTATTTAACTCGAGGAGGAATAACATATCAACAGCCACGAGGTGGAAATCGAAGTCAAACATGGCTGCATCGGGGCTGGCGGTCGACCTACAGCTTCTGGCTGTCGACCGCAACTGAAACACCTGCAAACAGATGATCCCTGGGAATTCCGGTCGACCGCTACTGGCTGGCAGTCGACTGCTACTGAAACTCGTGCAGACTAGGAGTCTCTGGCTGGGGCGGTCGACCGCCCCTGTGCTGGCGGTCGACCGCTAGCTGGGCAGACCCCGGGCTTTCCCGGGTCGGTCCATCATTTTTCTTAGCTCCGTCGCTTGACTCTTTTAGCACCCCGTTCATGTCTATAGAAACACCCTTGACTGTGTCATGTTATGTAGTTTGCACATTAAAAAGTATGAACAATGAGTGTACAGACTTTAATGCATGTAACAGTTTGCATACAGAAAGTATGTACAACGAGTGTACAGACTTTAATGCATGTAACAGTTTGCATACAGAAAGTATGTACAACGAGTGTATAGACTTTGATGCATGTAATGCAGTTTGCATACAGAAAGTATGTACAATGAAGATGAATGCACGGACATGTTAACAACGAGTGTATAGACTTTGTGTGCATGGAGCAATGTGCAGACTTGCTTTCAAGGAGTGTGCAGACTTGCGAGTGTATGGACTTAGTGAGCATACAGCAGCCAATGTATAGACTTGCTGGTGTATAGACTTAGTGAGCATGCAGCAGCCAATGTATAGACTTGCTAGTGTATGGACTTGGAGTTGATGCACAAACATACAATGCGATGTACAGACTTGCTAGAGCCGAGTGTACAGACTTTGAATGCATGCAATAGGACGATGTACAGACTTGCTAGAGAAGAGTGTATAGACATTGAATGCATGCAATGGGATGATGTACAGACTTGCTAGAGAAGATTGTACAGACTTTGAATGCATGCAATGGTATGATGTATAGACTTGCTAGAATGTTGCACAAATGCATATATGAAAGTATGCACATTGAAGAAGCCACGAGCTGAGCTAACGGATGTATAGACTTGCTAGCATGCACCGACTTACAGAAGACATTATTTCATCATCAATGCACAAGAATGCACAAGGGGCACACACAACGACAACAATTCATACTATCATCATCATTCTTATGTGGTGACTCATTAAGTTGCTATTATCAAAACATCAACACACTATCATCAAAGCACAAAGGGCATAACAAATGAGCCCGCACTTGCAATGAAGACGGTTGCTGAGAAGAGTTCCTGTGCACTGGTGCCAGTTTCTTCAAAAGCGAGGCCGGTGGCAATCTCTTTGCTCGCCGAAGAATTCACTATTGATGTTGTTATCACGTCTCGCTTGATTGCTATTCAGTTCACTGGCCCAGAAAAGTTTTCCACCCAGATGGTGCTAACCCACACGGCCGCCAAAAGTTTAATGAATTCAGCATGCAAGGGGCAATTGGCCGTGTCTTCGAGATTGACCTGGGGCATTCTACATTTTCTGTCTCATCTCCCTTGGCTTATTGGGGAACCGGCCACGTCAACGCCGCGCATCGCCCTCCCTCAGTACCGTCCTGCGCTTGTAGCAAGGGAGTTATGCTTCATGCTCGACTGCCGAGCGAAGATGCCAAAGCTCCATGTTCTAGTGCCGAATGATAAAACTCCACTGCTTCCTGATGTTCATCCCAAGGAGTTGACTGTTCTGGAATGTCCTTCTATGGTTAGCACCGCACAGCTAGGGACAACCGTCCCAATGAAGTTGCGTGTTCATGTTCGGGCCAGGCCGTCTGCTAGATGTGCCCGTTATTTAAGAAAACATTGCAAGACAAGAAGTCCGAAGGCCCAAGTCCGCGCCAGGCAGAGTTGTTGCAAGAAGATTTCGGCCAAGAAGAGGCGGTGACATAAGTTCAAGGGCCGTCAGTTGTGCACTCGGGGGTCCACTTCCTCCTCTCCTTCTTCCAGTCATTCATCTTTTCTTCTGCTCAGTTCTTATCCGTGGGTGGTGCACCTTCCACCACCTGACTATATTTATACCATCTTCTCCTATCCTCACCATCCTAGGCCTCGGCCTATGTCCCCCTCTTCCCCTGATCCAGGGGCATCTTCTAGTTTTTCCCCCTGGATACGTCCGGATTTCGCTTCTCATCCTTTTCCCCCGACCCTGTTGGGGATTCCTCATGCTCGTTCCCCGACCTCGTCGGGTGTTTTTTCTGATCCCTCCCCAACTTTGTCGGGTGGTTCCCATTTCTTTTCCCCGACCTTGTCGGGTGTTCATGCATTTTCTTCCCCGCCTCTGGCGGGTGATCGCTATTCCTTTTCTCCGACCACGTCGGATGATCGTTCTCCTTCTTACTTATCTTCGCCGTTATCCTTTCGTCGTCTTTCCGTTCTTTCCTCCTCACCCTTACAGGGTCATTACTGTAGTGCCCCAGAATTTATATAAATAATTTTTGAATTATAAAATATTTTTTTGGAATTTATATAAAGGCCTAAATATATTTAAAGGGATTATTGAATTAATAAGACATTATAAAGCCCAATTGGATTGAAATAATTAACCTACTCTATCTAAATATTATCCAAAAGGTTTAAGGACCAAGCCCATTAAGTTTGGCCATGTTCTAGAATGGTACTTAGCTTATTCACGTATTTTAAGGATAAATACTATTTTTATAAAATAATTATATGGATAATGAACCAAAAGAGTTTGATTAATGTTGAACTCTATACACGTTGAGTGTAACGGTCTATCGGGCGACTGCCACAGCCATGTAACGCACCTACGGACGACCGTTACATCCTGCAGTTTTGTGAAGAGAAAAACAAGCCAAAAGATTGGATTGTTGCTAACTTATCTCTTAGGGATCAAGATAGGAAGACTAATAGAGGTGTTAAGGACTCTTAGAAGTTGATCCAAGCTTTAACAAGGACTGTAAAATCGATCTAATCTTCAAACCCTAGCCAAAACCTTATAAATAGAACCTAGTTCTGAACTGACCGACCCTTACTTTTAGCTTGTGATGAATCAAGGTAAGGAGTCATAATTTCGGGTAAGTTCTTTAGAAGCTTTTGTTTAGTATACTTTAGACTAATAGTCCTCCAAATTTCGTTCTAGGAGACCAAGCAACCAAGGAGATTGAAGCTTCCCAAGTTGCTGATTTACCACAAGAAGAGCAAGGATCAAAGGGTAGCACCTAGTATCAAATTCGAAGTTTAAAGGTCTTAGAAGAAGTATGTTATCTCATGAATGGCAAAAATAACATGTTAGGGATAAAAGCCCTCTGATTTTGCTTGATTACATGCACTTTAGCTCATGAATTTCATGTTTTAGTAGAGACATGCATATATCTATATTCTTAGCCCTAACTAAATTAAAAAGAAACTTCCTTGTGAAATTCATAGTGAACCCATGCATGATATTCGTTTAGCCTTCATTCTATCATGTGAGAAATTATATGTATAATTTTCAGACATGATGCAAGTTGAACTTAGGTCATTGTTAATTATTGCTATCAGCAGAGGCTCTGACGGATCAGGGTAGGACCGTCACATGATATAACGGCCTTACGACCGACCGTCACACACTCTGTTATGTTCTTATTTCCCTGTTGTCTCTAACGCACTAGGACAGGAGCGTTACATTACTGTAACGGCCCCTCGATAGATCGTCACAAGCACTGTGATGCTCTCCTGTTAGACCGTTAGACTGTGTTCTGTCAGCCCATGATAGAATAGTAACAAGTTAAATTAACCTATAATTAAGCCTAGTTAGCTAAGTTTTGACCTGTTATTATGATTTTAAGTTTTCTTACTAATTCATATTGAAATCTGCATGATCTAGGCATCTTGAACTATTTTAAGTTATGTTAATTTTATGTGCCAAAACTTTATAGTTTTGTAATTAAACATGATTTTCCAATGTTATATTGACAGAGCTTATCTTGGTTTCACGTTGTTACATATTCTTCCTCTATCTATAGAGTCATTTTCTTTAAGTACATGGCGCATATTCCGGTATGTTGTCCATTAGTTCACTTTACACTGTAGGAACATTATTCTTGGACATGATGACCTCTCTATTGGATATTCCTTCCAATGGATTAGGAAATCTTGTTTCAAGGCCTCCGTAATTCTCCGCGAGCCTAGGATTCCCACTAGGACGCCGAGTTGGTTGTACCATTAAAACCCATTTGATTAGATTACACTATCGATGTTTTATGGTTCTAGCTATGTAACTGTCCTATACTGGACCGTCAGGAGCACCTAACGGCCTACTATACGACCGTTACACTTCACTGAGTCTATTTTATGAGTTCTAGATTTAGACTAATGTAACGGCCCAGAACTAGACCGTCACATCATGTAACGGCCTAGTACACGAACGTCACACTACTTGAGTACTTAACCTAAGGTTTGACCCAAGGGTTGATATTCCAAGGTTTCTAGATGACCCTTGATAATCTAGAACTTATCATATTACTTAATAGACTTAATATAATGAATGAAAGTTAAGAAATATACCGTTATGCTACCGATTTATTTTATGTGCATAACATTGTTTAATGTCATTCTTGATTCCTCATATTCAAATTGAAGTGTTCATTCATTGATTCTTATTATCTTGAATTTATTTGAACTTATTACATTCTTGGCCATAGTTTATTGTTACATGCGTGGAAGTAGCTTGATTTATACTTGAAGATGCGATCGAGCACTGATTGTGTTCAAGGGCTCTATGCTAGTCCCCTCGGCTAATTGTCGGAAACATACTATTTTATAAACCATGGGGTATGATGCTACTGGCGTCGCATTGCGCTGGGAGTACTTTCTCTATAAATAAGTGAAAATCCACAACACGACATGACTTTCTTGCTTGATATTCCACAAAAATTCACGAAGTACTTGCTCATAAGCAAAAGATACTGGAGTGATAATTATGTGGCTTGCTAGTACATTCTCGATACATTCTTGTTCATGAAAGGCCAATAGAATGTTCTTGTCACATTCTTGCTAGTTCATACTTGCTCTCATTCTATCTTACATGATTATCGGGTTACTTTGGTTTAATCGCGTGATCATCGCATTGCATGATTTTTGCCTTATTCTTTAGAGCAAAAATGTTAATTACTTTAATAGTGCCTTCATGTTGATGCGAAGATACCTACTGGACAAGTGTGCTCATTACCTATTTCCAATCTTTTTCAGGAAACGAAAGTGAGTCGGGTTCGGATTCGGAAGGTTCAAGTAGCGGATCCGAGAGTGAATAAAGAATGAGCGAAGACTTAGGAAGTCTACATTTTTTAGATCGAGTCAATGTAATTTCATATTTCTTGAGTCTAGTAGAGTGAAAGATGATGGAAAAATAATTGTATTTGACTATTAATCATTTATGAAATAAAGTTAGAGTTTGATTAAATACTATGCAATTGCATTTATGTGTGTGATTGTCTTGCGCTCCGATCATTCTTGCTTGCGAGAGGCTTATGTTGGGTCCCAGAGGGTGGCAATCAAGAGGGGAGGGGTGAATTGATAGCCAATTAAAAGAAACTACCTACGTGAATTCTATACTAATTATGCACACAAGCTCTAGCCTTACACGAACATGATCACACTCGTGAATGCGTGTGAAGTGGGTGTGATTGATAGAGAAAATGGTGAATGCTCACCTCACCGCGAAGCCCACTCGACAAGTAAACGGAATAGCAAACCACAATTGACACACGGAATTTTTAGGTGGTTCGGGTACACTGCCGTGTCCCCTACGTCCACCCCTCACACGAAGGATTATGGCTTCACTATGTAGTTAATCACACACACACGCTGTGTAGAACAGCAAGCACACACACACACACACACACACACACACACACACACACACACACACACACACACACACACACACACACACACACACACACACACACACACACACACGCACATGCACACGCACGTTCGTGTTACCAAACACGAACACCACACACAAATATATGAAATAATGATTACAAACGTATGCTCAAGTTTAAGCTAAGTGATTGAGAATGGAAAGAGTGAAGAAGGATTGATTTACCCTGGTTGGAGCTCCCCCTTTCTCTTCTGCGAATTTTATCAAACACTTGTGCAGCACGATGACCGTTCTTGACGATCTTGGCTCGGATGTGGCTGAATCTCGATTTCGTTCGCAGCCAGCAGCAGAGGCTTGATTGGAACTTTGATTCCACTTTCTTCCCTTCACATTCACGCACACACCAAGGTGGAACAAGGGCTGGAGGTGGCTGCTGCGACCTGCACACACAAATGTTAGAAAGAAACCCAAAATCAGGACATACGAATTTCTCTTAGGGTTTTCATTCTCTACAAGTTGTTATATAGGCCAAGGGTGGTCAAGGGACAGCCATGGGACAAGATCCACTTGTTATGGAGTGGATTAAGAACAGCCACACAAGTGTTGTTGGACCATTTGGTCTAAATGCCAAGAGTCCACAATCACGGCGCCGCCCAGACCAGAAAGGGTCGACCATTGGGGTCGACCCTCGTGAGGGGCCAGATGGGCCAGACAGCATGGGTTGACCCTTGGGGTCGACCCTTCCAAGAACCCGTGCTGGTTTAACAATTCTGGCAACAGGGGTTTTCAGGGGTCGACCCTTGGGGTCGACCCTTGCAGGTCTGGTGAAGGAGCCCGCCGGGTTCTAAAAAAAATCACCAGGGGTCGACCCTTGGGGTCGACCCTTGCGGCTGGGGGTCGACCCAATGGGTCGACCCTTTCAGCTGGAGATAAAAGATCCACGTTTAACAGAACCAGGGGACCTAGGGGTCGACCCAATGGGTCGACCCTTGTTCCAGAACATCCAAAAGATTGATTGAAAGACCCACTAAGTCCAAGAACAAGTCTAAGGGTTTCAAGATGGTTTTTAAAGCATGAGAGGGAATGAAACTCAAACCATTTAAACTTAGATAAGTTCTAAACCAATTTAATCCTTGAGATAAAAATAATGAACTTCAAACCACATATACAAAAGTCAATATGTTGAAGTCGATCTCACCAACCGTCCTCGAGTTCCTTAAGCACGTTCCTTGCCCTGTAAAGACATACATTCTGAATTAGATTGAGCATTGTAATTTTATGTTCAAAAGCCTTACCAGACGAAGTTACTCTTGTACCTCCAAAAGCTCCAAGTCTACATCAGGAATGTGCATTTCCAAAGCTATTCATGTTGGAACAACTCAATTTCAATTCACACATAAAAATAGTGTTTGGTCATCATCAAAATCTATTTAGTAATACCCACAAGGAGGGGGTTCAACAATCTCCCCCTTTTTTATGATGACAAAATACTACATGCCTTACATACACATATGACTTCAAAAAGATTTAGCATTATCATTGAGTTCCACCTTAAACCTTCATATTCAGAGTAAAACACAAGAAGTATTGTAATAGTGAAATACAAGACCAGCCAACAATGTGAGATTGAAGAACATAAACACGTTCCAAAGTACTTTGCTGACAACACAGGTTAAATGTAAACAAGGTCTGAGTTCAAGGGCGAATTACATGATGCAATGCATGAGATGCAACTGAACACAACTGAAATGCAAACGGAAATGCAACAAGACTGAAATGCAACATTGCTAATGAACAGAAATATCAGAAATATGATGAAATCACACAGGCATGCAAGCACACAACACACACATAGAATATAAGTAGCCGATAGCCGATTGCCTGGGCACACATATAGTACAAGATTTCTCCCCCTTTGGCATCATCAAAAAGGAGGGGGTGACAAGGGATAGGAAGTGTGCCATTCTGCAAGAGCATAGCTGTCTAATCGTCATCCGGAGTCGGTGAGCTTGGCGGATGCCTAATATACTCCAAGACTTCTTCAAGTAAGTGGGATTGAGTAGCCAAAGTATCAGTAACATACTGAGAGTGCTCTTGATGAGATAGCTTCAGATCAGCGAGAGCATGTTGCATAGCCTCCATAGTCTCCCCATAATTTTCTAAACGATCATCAACAGTATCCAAAAGGTCCATGAGCAGCTGAACCGCCTCGGAAGGCATGTCCTCAACAGGAATATGTGGCTATTGCACACCGGCCTGTGCATCATCGTCCTCCTCCTCCTCAGAACTGATTTCATGTGCAGCACTTTTCAATGTCCGGACCAAGTTACCATCTCGCATTGCATAGCCCATATTATGACAAATAGAATGAACAGTAAATATATCAGCCTCTCTAATGTTCTGAGAAGATTCTTTTGAGAGGTTAATGTCTAGGTGTGCAAATATAGCAGAAAGTGCAACGGCATATGGAAGAGTTCTATTCTTGTGCTTCATGCTGTTACACATATGAGCTAAAAACATAGCTGGAAAATTAACTGGAATACCACCCAAGAGACAATAAAATAAGAACATATGGATCTCTGTCACTTTGTCATGGCCTCCTCCTCTTGGGAGTAGGATAGTAGTGATCATCCTGTGTAATATATGCTGCAGGGGAGGAAAATGATTGGTGTTTAACCCAACAAGTGAATGTGCACATTTTTCTTCAGATGTCATCATTTGATAAACAGTTTCTTCAGGAACCACAATATCTCCAAATGTAAAGCCTTCATGAGGGAGATTAAATGCCACTCCAAACAATTCTGTGGAGAGTATAACCCGTTGGCCATTAACCACAGTAATCGGATGTTCCCCGGACATGGTGAAGTTGCTATAAAATTGATGCACCAAATTCGGATAAATGCGTCGATGTTCAGACATGAAGAAATCCAAATTTGGCTGACTGCAAAGAACATCCACTAAACTCGGAAGATGGCGGTTAAGATTGACAAATGATACCGCTCGAGGTCGGAGTACCTTTCTGTCCAAGACCTTGCTCGAAGGTGCAGATTCTCTGCCATATGCGGCCGCCCTACCACGACGTGCCATGGCCGCACTAGACTCCCCTCTACTGCGAGAAGAACGCCTCTTTGGGGCCATCTAAAGATAGACCAAAGGAACCGGTTGATGAGGGTGTAGATCTAGATGGTTCAATGAGAGAGGAATGCTATCCACAAAGATTTATGATCCTCCACACATCAAGAACATACCTCAGTGGGAGTGAAGCTCAAGGAAGATGCGTTGGAATCGCTCGGAAGGATTTGTGCGCGGGACGCCACCGAGAGAGCTGCGGCTAGGGCTTGAGCATGTGGGTGCCAAGAGGGGATTTGAGGGCATGAAAGGAGTGGTGGCTAGGGCTAGAAGGGGGCTTTGGGGGTTTTAGGAGATGGAAAGGGGGAAACATAGGGTTTCTACCCTGTTTAGGGCGGTTCGGATGCGGCAGACGCCGCCCAACCGTAACGGGTCGACCCAATGGGTCGACCCCGTTCACCCCGGCCCCAGACAGGATCTGCAATCGCAAGGGTCGACCCTTGGGGTCGTCCCTTCTGCATGGGTCGACCCTTGGGGTCGACCCTTCCACCATTTTTCACCAAAAATTTTGAAGGGAAAGGGAAGAGAAAAAAAAATGATGTGGCTCGAATCCCCAATGATAATATCATGTTGGAATCAAGGAATTTGAGTTGTTTTATAGGTGAATGCATTGGGGAACTTGTTTCAAGAAAATCTAGGATCATAGTAGACGTTCATATTCTAACGTCTCCAAATTTCATATTTCGAGGGAGTATGCTCTCTTGCTGGCATTAAAAGAACTCAAGGAAATATCGTCCATAGAAATTACAAAGACATGGTTGTATTCTATAAATAAAAGACATGCAAGACATGCAATCAAGATTTTTCATACAATTTTTGTTTGTTTTTCAAGCAATAATAATGCACATGCATGACAAGGGGAAATTCAACTATGCACTACACTAATGCAAATGCATGCGATGCTGACGGAGATACAAAGATATGCAATTGATCAAGACTCAGACACGTCTATCCGACAAACCCCTAATTCTCTCCTAAATGTTGTGAATTTATCTTCACTTAGAGGTTTGGTGAAAATGTCGGTAATTTGTTGGTCTGTTTCAATGAACCTAATTTCTACATCACTCTTGCTCACATGATCCCTGAGAAAATGATGTCTAATCTCAATATGCTTTGTGCGAGAGTGATGGATTGGGTTCTTTGACAAGTTTATGGCTGAAGTGTTGTCACACAAGATGGAAGTGTTTTTGAAAGAAATGCCATAATCAATCATCTGTTGTTGTATCCATAGCACCTAGGCAACGCAACTCCCGATAGCCACATATTCAGCTTCGACAGTTGATAGAGCCACTGAGTTTTGTTTCTTGGAGGCCCATGAGACCACGCATCCTCCAAGAAATTGGCAATACCCGCTAGTGCTTTTCCGATCCACTTTACAACCCGCATAATCGGCATCGGAATAAGCAATTAAATCAAAGCTCGAATTACGCGGAAACCATAATCCTAAATTACTTGAACCAGCAATATATCTAAAAATCCGTTTTACAGCCGACATATGTGATTCCTTTGGATTTGACTGAAATCTTGCACACAGGCAAATAGAAAACTGAATGTCGGGCCTATTGGCAGTTAAATATAGTAGTGAACCTATCATGCTTCTAAAGAGTTTTTGGTCCACTGATTTACCTGTCTCATCTTGATCAACTTTTATTGAGGTGGACATAGGAGTTGGTTGTGATTTTGTTGATGTCAAATTGAACTTTTTCAGCAACTCCATTGCATACTTCTTTTGATGAATGAACAACCCATCTACCGTTTGATTTACCTGCAATCCCAAGAAAAATGTTAGCTCTCCCATAAGACTCATTTCAAACTCACTTTGCATTAATTTTGTAAAGTCTTTGCTGAGAGTATCATTAGTGGAGCCAAAAATAATATCATCAACATAAACTTGAACAATTAAGATTTCCTTACCATTCGATTTTGTAAAGAGGGTTTGATCAACATTACCTCGTTTGAATTCATTTTGAATGAGGAAATCACTTAACCGTTCATATCATGCACGGGGTGCTTGTTTTAGACTGTAAAGTGCCTTGTCTAGCTTGTACATATGGTCTGTATGCTTTGTGTCTTCAAACCCCAGTGGTTGCTCCACATACACGTCCTCCTGGATATAGCCATTCAAAAATGCACTCTTAACATCCATTTGAAATAATTTGATATTGTTGCAACATGCAAATGCTAAGAGAACCCTCACTGCCTCAAGTCTTGCTACTGGAGCAAAAGACTCATCAAAGTCAATTCCTAACTCTTGGCTATAGCCTTTGGCTACTAGCCTGACCTTGTTCCTAGTTACCACTCCTTGATCGTTTATTTTGTTTCGGAAAACCCATTTCGTTCCGATCACGGAGTGATTCTTAGGGCATGGAACAAGGAATCACACTTTGTTCCTTTGGAACTGGTGTAGTTCCTCTTGCATGGCCATGATCCATGACTCATCATTCAAGTCTTATTCTATGGAGTGAGGTTCAAATTGAGAAAGCAAGGCTATGTAATCCTGATTTTCAACTTCCCTGAAAGAGGCTCGTGTCCGTATTCTTTCTTCTACATTACCCATCACATTGTCCGGCGGATGGTCCTTTGGAAAGGTCCATTGCATGGTAGCTGCTGTTCAACTTGAATTTCCTGATTAGCATCATCTTCTTGTGGTTCTTCTTCTTCTTATTTCTTAGTTTTTCTTTCTTTCTTCCCGATATCTCCAACATCCAACTCATCATCCTACAAGACAGATTTTTCATTAGTTCTATTTTGAGATGATTCATCAATAATGACATGGGGGCTTTCCTTAACTACAAGAATTCTCAAGTTGTACACTCAATATGCTCTTGAGCTAAGTGAGTACCTAAGAAGTATACCTTTGTCACTTTTGGGATCAAATTTTACCAGGTCTATCGTACCATTGTTATGAATGTAACAGGTTGAGCCAAATGGTCTAAGATATGAAATGTTTGGCTTCTTACCTCGGTACAGCTCATAGGGGGTTTTCTTCAACAACGGTCTTACCATGGCACGGTTGATTATGTAGCAGGCTGTGTTCACTGCTTCAGCCCAAAAGTACCTCGGCAGATTATACTCATTTAGCATGGTTCTTGCCATTTCGATCAGTGTTCTATTCTTCTTTTCAACAACGCCATTTTGTTCGGGGGTTCTTGGTGCGGAGAAGTCATGAGTGTAGCCTTGAGCCCTGCAAAAATTGCTGAACTCATGGTTATCAAATTCCCTGCCGTGATCACTCCGCACGGTTTTGATGCAAAACCCCTTTTCATTTTGTACCACCTTGTAAAATACTTCAAATTCTGTCAGGGCATCATTTTTATGAGAAAGGAAGTAAACCCAACAGAATCTTGAGTAATCATCCACAATTACAAAACCATATAATTTATCACCCAAGCTGTGTGTTCTGCTTGGTCCAAAGAGATCAATGTGGATGATTTCAAGGGGTCTCGATGTGGTCACATCATTCTTGCTCTTGAATGATGTCATTGTTTGTTTCCCCATGCTACACGCCCCACACACTCCATTATCGACGGCCTTCAACTTGGGCAGTCCAATTACCAAATCATTTCTAGATAATTTCAGCAAAACATTGAAACTAGCATGCCCAAGCCGACGATGCCAGAGCCAAGCATCATCATTATTCCTTGCAACTAAACATAAATTCTCATGAGAGACATCATTCAAGTCTATCATATAAACATTGTTATCCATGAAACCAATGAACTTTATCTCATGAGTATTTCTATTCAAAACAGTGCAGTGGTTAGAATCAAAAATCACATTGCATCCTTTATCACAAAGTTGGCTTATGCTTAAGAGATTATGATGCAAACCTTTCACAAGCAATACATTTTCAATGGTATGATTTTGATTCTTACCGATTTTACCTTCTCCGATGATTTTACCTTTGTTCTTACCACCGAATGCTATCGTCCCACCATCCTTTTCATGCAGGTCCACAAACCATTCCTCGTTTCCCGTCATATGCCGAGAGCAACCACTGTCCAAATACCATTTGTTCCTTTGAGCTCTCGAGTAGACCTTCAATTCAACCAAAGTGCTTATGGAGATTTTGGTACCCAATCAATCTTGGGTCCATGACGGTTAGAGGCATGATGCATATATGTTCTATTTCTGAATCTAGCAGAATTTTCTTCATCATATTTCAGAATTCTACAATCATACATGTCATGACCCATTTTTCCACAATAGAAACAAGTGATGGCTCTTTCTCTTTTTCTCCTTCTACCAACAATTGAAAAGGAATTACGCATGTGTTTCTTTGGTTTGGAGGATGCTGAACTTATGGGGGCCCAATGGGTTGTTTGAACTTTTAATTTTTCAAGGATGGCAAGAGCATCCTTTAGCTCTTTTATTTGAGCCATTTATGATTGGCTTTGTTTTTCAGCCTTTACTTTGGCTACATTCCAAGTAATGCTTTCAAGCTTTTCTTGTTTCATATCATTTTTCAATTCTTCATGCATTTTCAGAAATGTGGATTGTTCTTCTCTCATGCATGAAATCTCTTCTTCAAACAGTTCAATTTTGGATGCAAGAATTTCATTTTCATGCTTCATGTTTTCATTTTCTGATTTTAAAGCATGGCACTCTTCACATGATTTTTTAGTATGCACAAAATGATCAATTTTCTTTTTCAAATTTCTATTTTCAGATTTGAATCTTTTACATTTTTCATATAAAGATTCATATGCAATTTGCCATTGTTCACAAGTAAGAGTTTCAGTTTCAGAATTTACCTCATTTCATTCGTCGTCATTGGCCATGAGACATAGATTCTGGACTAGCTCATCTAGTCCATCTTCATTTCTGGATTCCTCCTGATCTTCATCGCTCCATGTGGCCATCATGGTCTTGGGCTTCCTGAACTTGCCTTTCTTCACCTTCTTGATGAGATTGGGGCACTCACCCCGCATATGGCCGGGTTTCTTGCATTCATAGCAAATCACTTCTTCTTTCTTGCTACTTTCTCCTCTGTTTGGTCCTTGCCTTCTTGGTCCCTTCCTGAACTGACCACCAAAGTTTCTGGTTCTTTTGACGAACCTTCTTGCTCTTTGTGTGATCATGGCAACTAGTTCCTCATCTTTAGTGTTGCCAATGGGATCATCGTCACTGCCCTCTGAATCTTGTGGATTCACCCTTAGGGCCAATGGTGTGACAATTTTCTTTTTCTTGTGATCCTCCTCTCTCCTTTTGATGTTTATTTCATATGTCATCAGCGAGCCGATCAACTCATCCAGAGTTAGAGTGATGAGATTCTTGGAGTCTTCAATTACAGTGGCTTTTGTATGCCACTGTGGAGAGAGGGATCTTAGAACTTTTCTGACAAGCTCCTTGTTGGAATACTCCTTGCCAAGTCCCTATAGTCCATTTGTAATTTCTGTCAATCTAACAAACATGTCAGAAATGGACTCATCTTGCTTCATTGCGAACAGCTCGTAGTCCCGGACTAAAAGATTAGCTTTGGTTTCCATTACTTCCGACGTTCCTTCATAGATAAGCCGTAGCTTGTTCCACATCTCCTGTGCAGAGGAACACGTAGATATACGTGAGTATTCATTAGGATGAACAGCACATTGAATTATATTCATAACTTTAAAATTCGCTGAACACTTCCTAATATCTTCTTCATCCCACTCATTCTCATTTTCAGATAATACATATGGACCCCGACTTATGACACGCCAAACATCGTAGTCCTGGGCACGTAGGAAAACATACATTCTATTTTTCCAGTAGGTGTAGTTTGATCCATCAAAGAACGGAGGTCTTTGAATAGAATGCCCTTCGGGCATCATCCCCTTGTTTGCCATTTAATGGGATCTAACTCTGACGACCGTGTGGTCGAGATTAAATAGAGACCAAGGCTCTGATACCAATTGTTGAGTCCCGGAGGGTGGCAATCAAGAGGGGAGGGGTGAATTGATGGCCAATTAAAAGAAACCACCTACGTGAATTCTATACTAATTATGCACACAAGCTCTAGCCCTACACGAACAGGATCACACTCGTGAATGTGTGTGAAGTGGGTGTGATTGATAGAGAAAATGGTGAATGCTCACCTCACTGCGAAGCCCACTCGACAAGTAAACAGAATAGCAAACCACAATTGACACACATAATTTTTAGGTGTTTCGGGTACACTGCCATGTCCCCTACGTCCACCCTTCACACGGAGGATTAAGGCTTCACTATGTAGTGAATCACACACACACGCTGTGTAGAATAGCAAGCACACACACACACACACACACATACACACACACACACACACACGTTCGTGTTAACAAACACGAACACCACACACAAATATCTGAAATAATGATTACAAACGTATGCTCAAGTTTAAGCTAAGTGATTCAGAATGGAAAGAGTGAAGAAGGATTGATTTATCCTGGTTGGAGCTCCCTCTTTCTCTTCTACGAATTTTATCAAACACTTGTGCAGCACGATGACCGTTCTTGACGATCTTGGCTCAGATGTGGTTGAATCTTGATTTCGCTCGCAGCCAGCAGTAGAGGCTTGATTGGAACTTTGATTCCTCCTTCTTCCCTTCACATTCACGCACACACCAAGGTGGAACAAGGGCTGGAGGTGGCTGCTGTGACCTGCACACACAAATGTCAGAAAGAAACCCAAAATCAAGACATACAAATTTCTCTTAGGGTTTTTATCCTCTACAAGTTGTTATATAGGCCAAGGGTGGTCAAGGGACAGCCATGGGACAAGATCCACTTGTTATGGAGTGGATTAAGGACAGCCATGTTGACACCCGTTTTATACTGATAATTTGAGTCATTTCTCTTACTCCCATTAGTTGATGCCTCGAGTTGTCCATCATTCATTGGGCCATTTTTTGTGGCACGTCTTGGGCTCATTTTATGGGTCGTCTCCCTCCTTGGTGAAGTAATTGGCGATTCAGGGCTTAATAGGCCTTGGCTTTGGTCAATTGAACGTTTCATAGCATAAACGGCCCAACCCCGGCCGTTCAGACGATGAGCGATTGAATACGGACCGTTCATACATTTTGTTAATTTCTGAGGTCTTTTCTGAATATTCACCGACAGGCTGTGGTGCGGCCCTATTAGGACCGTTCAAACCAATGGACGGGCTTATTACAACCGCCTATACCTCAGAGTCCTACGCACGCCCATTTTCTCAGATAATTATCTAATTATCCGAATTATCACCGACAGGGTGAAACGGTTGGCTATTGGCCGCTCTACACTAGAACCGTTCACCTTTGAGGGTCCAACGGCGGGCGTTTCGGCCAATTAGAGAGAGAATTGGGTTGATTTTCTGATTATCCGAATTTCCACCGACAGCTTGGACGGTCTGAACCAGACCGCCCAAATGTTGAGCGGTCTATCGTAAGACCGCTCATCCCGTCGGATGAGGCTTTTTAACATACTTTTATCTCTTTTATTCATGGCTTTATCCCCATTTTGTTTTGATGATTTCTCCGTGGATAATTAACCATTTTTGATGCCGTTTCGACTGGATAAGAGGTTATGATAATATCTATGATTTATCTTTTATAATCTCGACCTGAAAATACCTAAAAACCCTAATTTCGAGGCTGGCTTTCTAGGCTCCATAAATAGACCCTAGTGGCCGGACGTCGAAAGGGGGGGAGATTTTTGGTCGACGGCGAAGCCCTGCCGCATTCCTGAGCGACATAGCACCAAGGAGGGAGGCTCTCTACGTCCTTACGAGCCTCCGGTTCAGGGAGTAGTCCGCGTGTTGAGTCATAGTGTCGTCTTTCGATTTCTTCATCGTCTGTTGCATGCATTGCTTTTCCCCCACGTCTTCCCTCATTTTCGTTTCCATGCACGCATCCACCCATGCTTTTGTCACCCTAGGGGTTTAAAATCCCCCAGGTATTCCCCTTTTCATTAATTTATGCTTAATCCTCCTCATGTGAACATGTACTACGTCTTTTAGTTCTAATTTGGGTGTTTCTCTTGTGTCTTTACACTGTTTTACAGGTCAGCACTTCATCAGCACGTGGCCCATCCCCTCTGGCCGGCCGGAGAGGGTGGAGGTCGAACCCTTGTCAGCTTGCTGCGTGAAGGGATTGAGCGGCTTCACTTTGGCCGTTCAACGCGTGGTGCGGTTCATTGACGACCGTTCTTCCTTGGAGTGCGGTCTACCTTCCACCGTCCGTCCCATGACAACAGCTCCTCCCGCCTCCTTTGCAGGGTACAAGGACGGTCTGTCGTAAGACCGCGTCAAGTCAAGCGGTTCCTAAAGAACCGTTCATCTCTCCAGCGCTGTAGCTCCCTCCTTTCCAAGGTACGGCGTGTCGGTCACGTGCGGCGCCTTGGTGGCGATCACGGTCCTTTCTTTTGTTCTCTACTTTCCTCTCGTCTTCGTTATTTGCCCATTACGCATTGGTCCACGCACTTGATGTGCTCTGATTCTTAGAGAGAGGAGAGGAAAAATATATATCTACACCCCTTTTGTGGCGATCACGGTGGGACCCCTAATGCCCATCGTGCTGTTGAGATTGCTGACCCTCTTTCTTTGTGTCCAAGTTTTTTGTTCTTCCCAAGAGTGATTTGCAGGTTGGGGTGCGTTTCCGTCCCCTGGGACCTGAGCGGTTCTCCCAGAGCCGCCCAACACAGACACAGTTGACATTCCACCGTTCAACCCTGCAGTCCGAGATAGCTTCACCGGTCTTTCCTGTTACAGACGGTGCCATATACACCGTCCAATATTTAGAGCGGTCTGGGTCTAGCCGTTCAGTCCTCCAGCACAGGTGCGTTTCGCTTTGTTCTTATTGTAGGTACGCGGCTGCTGGGGGACCGTTCGGGATGCCGCACGGTTGCTGATGGACCGTCTATCTGGTATTATCTTTGCCCCCCGCTGCTGCCCCATGTGTTCAGGTCCTGTGATTACGTTGTAGTTTTTCTTTCTCCCTGCATTATACGGTCCCAGATAGACCGTTCTACTGTTGGAGCGGTCGAGGAAGAGCCGTTCATCTGCTGCCACAACGTACTTACGTTATGCTTTGATTATCATATTTCATGTGGTCTGCTATTTCTGGCGTTATTCATTGATCCCCCCGATTTCCTTATCATCATTGCATCACCATGTTTCTTTATTGCTCGTGTGTGTGCTTATTCATTGATTGTTAGCTGCTAGGCTAGATTGTGCATGCACTCCGGTGCGCATAGGAACATTCACCCGTTCTCATATTAGCTGCATTCCTACCGAGGTGGGGTTTCCTCTCGTCTCCATATTCCTTGGAGCCGACTAGGGATCCCGCCGAGGACCTCCGTAAGCCCCCGTGAGCCGTGGATTCCCACACGGACGCCGGGCAGGTTGTACCATATCCACCCCCAGTATAGGATTGCATTCGCCGGTGAGAAATCCTAGTAGACTCACACAGTTCCCCATTTCCCATCCTAGTTAGGCACCTAGTGGTTGAGAGAATTCATATTGTCATTAATCCACTAAGGTTCGAAAGGGAAATTTTAAGAAATCCGACGAGCATCATTTTAATAACTTGATTGCACAATTGGGGTGATTCTCCTCTCATCTCTTCATTCCATTTTGCATGCTCGTGGTTTGATTTGATTGTTTGATTCAGTTGGGTTAGGGTTATCTGTCTTTCCCCTCTTCAGGTCTCTTAGTGCATGTGGGGTTGTCTCTGTCCCTCAGGATCATCTCTTAGGGTCCGTTCTCGTTTCCATTCTTACTTCAACCCCTTGTTTGATTCAGCCTACCCGATGTCGTCTTACGACTTCTCTCAGTCTCACGAGGATTCTCTTCCTTGTGGCCTTCTCGAGGACCCACCTCGGGTCGCCCATATACAAGGGGGAGAGGGAAATGCCCCTCCGCTCCCGACCATTCTTGGTGACGGTTCTCAACCCTCTCTTCTAAATCCCTCCATTCAGAATCCCGCCAGTCAAATTCTCAATATGATGGCTCAGCTGGATCCGACCCAGCTCCACCTCATTCGGCAGGCTTTGCAAGGGGGTGATGCCCCGACCCCAGCTCTTTCTCGTGACACGACTGTTGTTGCCACCACTTCCCCTGTTAGCGGGACCACCTCTGTGGCACCCATTGATCTCACTCCTCTCCGTCCTCAGATCCTTTGCTCCTCTAACATGGAAATGGGCCAGGCCTCCACCTCAGTCCATCAACAGCTTGATAAGGGGAAATCTCAGATCCCCTCCATTCCTTATCCTAATCCCTACACCACAGCTTCTCCATCACCGCAAGCCCTCGTGGCCCCGGCAGATTTCGTTAGGTTGCAGTCGGGGGCGGCTCAGCTAGCTCGCACGGATATGGGCCCCTCCTCAACCCATTATCCCTCTTACGCGCCGCCCCTTCAGACGGCTCACCCTCCGGCTTCCTATCCAAATATTGCTCTTCCTGCTCCTTCTCCTCCTTCCCGGGAACGGGAGATCCTTGACAAGTGGGCTGCTATGCAGCAACAGATTGATCTCCTCCAAAGGCGGGTTGGTCCGCAATCCCTTGCTGACGTCCCTATCCCTAACTTCAGGGACATTCATTTTCCAGCACAGTCCGAGATCCCCGTGTACCGTAAATACGACGGGAATGGCAACCCGTTCATCCATGTTCTGGAGTTCTTGTACGAGTCAGCTCAGTTCCAGCAGGACGATCACCTGATGGCCTATTTGTTCCGCCGGTCGTTGGAAGGGGTCGCTCTGGAATGGTTCTACACCTTGCCTATGGAGGAGGCCGAGAATTTCAAGACAGTTAAGGAGAGGTTTATACAGAGATTTTAGGATCGGGTTGGACCCGAATGCTCCTTCACTGATTTAGTGGCAGAGAAGATGAAGTCGGAAGAAGACTTCGCAACCTACGCAGACCGCTGGAGACAGATGGCCTCACGTGTGCCTGGGCAGATCCCGGAAGAAGAAAAAGTGAAGTTATTAATTTCCAATGCTACACCAACTTTCAGGAACATTTTAGCAATGAATGATATCTCGAGCATGCACCAGTTATACAGCAGGGTTCGGTTCATACAAACCCAGTTCAAAGACTCCCCCATCCATTCTTTATTCGAGGCCCAGAAACCCAAGGCTGCCAAGAAATCCCAGGGCCCCGTTACTGAGGGAGTACAAATTAATGAGCATGTCCAGGATGTTCAGTTTCCCCACCAAGCCGCTCCACCTCGCTTCCCACAGCCTCAGTGCAACCCCCACTTCGCCACTCCGCAAGTTCCCCAGCCCACCTTCCAAGTCCCACAATACCCTCAATAGGCGTCTCCGCCACCCCAACAGCCTCATCGGCCCCCGCAGTACAATAATGTTCCTCCACCTGCCGCCTACGGCCCTGCTCGACTAGCTCCGAAGAGGGCCCATTACCCTCCTCTTCCAGAAACCTTGCCAGATATCTTCTCTGCTCTAATGTATACTGGTGATCTTCAGTTGCCTCCTGAGCGCCCAAACTGGAATCTGGCAGCCGACCAGTCCCGATATTGCATATTCCATCGGCAGCCCGGGCACACGATAGAACGGTGTTATCAGTTCAGAGATCTGGTATATGACTTGCATGAGGGCCAGAGGATTGATTGGGCCTAGATGCACCAGTTGATTGAGGATATCAAGCAGAGACAGAGACAGGCCAGGCCGCAGCAGGCAGCGCCCCAGCAGCAGCAGCAGCAACAACCCCAGCAGTAACAACAACCCCAGCAACAGCAACAAGACCTCGGGATCCATCAGAATCTCATGCCAGTACATCAACCCGCTCCCCAGCAACAACAATAGCCGCCGGCACTAGCCCCAGCACAAGTAAATGTGGTCCAGCGCCCGGCCCCCAACGCTGGGTGGATGTTTGACGATGAAACCCCCGCACACCTCTTGGCCCTCCACCACAACTACTCTCCCGCACCTATTATCCCCTCCATCTTCAGACCCGCTATTTTGACCACCACACCACTTGTCGCTCGCTCCACGTCGCCCCGTAGACCCATTACATTCCCCTCCGCTCCACCCGTCCTTCCACCACCACCCGCCATACCCTCCGTTATCTCCCCTCCGCTTAACCCTTTACCCATTTCCTCTTCACCAGGGCCTATTAAACCCACTTCCGCCATCCTCACCCCCATTTCTACGCCGTTCACCTATCCCACCGGGCCAAGCGGGGGTCCGTCTTAGGCCGTGTCGGCATCACAGTGCACCCTTCGGAGCGGGCGTCCCTTCCAGAGAATTTTCCCCCCTTCCGGTGCATCTGCACCTAATCTCCAAGTTCATCCCCCCACAGCTGAAACAGAAGAAGCAGACCCCGTGCCAGGCACAAGATATGACTTATTGCAGCATTTAGACCGGATGCCGGCTAAAATCTCAGTGTTAGAATTGATCAAGAGGTCGCCACTCCACCAAGATGCCTTGAAGACCTTCCTGCAGAAAGTTATGGTGAGTGAAGATGTGGCAGTAGACAGCCTGCCCTCGGTCTTGGCAACGATTACTAAGGGGCCTTCTATTTCATTTTCTGAGTCAGAGCTAGCACCCCCTGAGGCCCGGCAGATGCCATTGTGTATAACCATTTCTTTAAACAAAACGGCTGTGGAATCTGCCCTTGTGGACACAGGAGCATCAATAAATGTGTGTCCATTGAGTACCCTCCGTGCCTGCAATATCTCAGAGGACATGCTCAAGCCGACGCCGACCACAATATCGGCCTATGATAACTCCAGGTGTGCTTGTCACGGGGTCGTGACTGTGTAGGCCGAGCTGGGGCCTTTGGTTGTGGACGTTGAGTTTTATGTGTTGGACATAGACCTGATGTTTAAAGCTATTCTGGGTTGTCCGTGGCTGAACAGTTTAAATGCCGTCCCCTCAACCGCCCACCAATGCTTGAAGTTCCCTTTCCAAGGGCAGGTGGTCAAGGTAAAAAGCATTTCCACAGTCCAAAATGTCGACGCCATAGCAGCCAAGATCCTGCCTACATTATGGCCAAGTAATAGGTCAGTTCTGTCAGTAATGGATTTGAATTATTCTTGGGCATATGCGTCATGCAAGCCCGCTACTGCGCCAGTCAATGTGAAAGTCAAATCCAAGATTAGAGATTCCAAAGGATGGCATATGATTTTGAAGTTAGGCTACCAGCTGGGCCGGGGGCTCGGCGTGCAATTGCAGGGCCGGACTAATCCCGTCCCCAAAAGCAAGAAAATGGGTCGCCGGGGCCTCGGCTACCATGAGTCCCCAATGTCGATGCTCGGAGACTCTGGGCCCTTAACATGGGATTACCGGCAACATTTTGTGAGGGGTCCGTTACAGCCTGGTACCTTGAAGGAATTGCCGTCCAGTTCTGAAGAAAAGGCAGAAGAAGCCTGTGCTGTTGTTGATCCACCACCACCGCCGAAAGGGCTAGTTGATGACCCAGAAGATTTCTCTGATGGTTTCATGAAGATGTTTCGTGAAGAAGAAAGCATGCCAAAGAAGAGGGACACGCAGCTGGTGAAGCATCCTCCGATGCCATTGGTCCGGCAGGGGCCACGGAAGATGGGAAGCTCTATCACTACTTATTCTACATCCCCGTCCCGTCTTGCTTCCTGGTTTCAACAGTTGGATTCTGTTCCCCGTTCCCCTCCACTCATGGTCGACCCGTACTTCACGGAGAGGCCTGAAATTTTATTCGTTCCATGTGCTTGCAGGCGCTACCCGCCCATTGATCTATCCACCCTGTTCACCCCTCCTCCCCCTGGAGCTCAGCTCCATGAAATGTGGTTCTCCTCTTCTGATCCCTTCTTTGACTGCATTTTCCCTGAGTTGTTTCCTATGCAGTTACCTCCTCCTGCTGCGTGATCACCTCCAGCCTCCAAAAAAAAATGCCAATTTCAAAACGGAGGTCTCCATGGAAGATTACGCTATGTTCTGCCCAAATTCCCAGGGGCATGAGGCCCCTGTTCCTTTTCCGGTAGACTTCCACTCCCCTAGATTAGATGTACAGTGTGCAGAGTCTCCTAGGATAGTCGAATCAGTCAGGGTAGAATCTAGTTCGTGTCTAATCAGCCCTTCCACGTCTGCGGCGCCTGCCGTAACGCGTCCTCCCAAAAGCATTCCCGATAGATTTCTACAAGATTTGGCCGGAAGATGTCATGCTCTGCTGAAATGTCCAGAATTTGTAGAGACCGCGATTTTCCTGGAAGATGATGAGGGAATTGACGGGGTATGGAGCAATGATGGATTAGGAGTATATGAAATTATGAATGAGAAGGACCCAGCGGATGATGAGGAAGATGAGGTGGGTGACACTGCTGATTTATACGCACAAGGCTTGAAGAAATTTGACGAACCTTCCATAGCAGTGGATGAGCCCACTAAGGAAATTAACCTTGGAACAGAAGAGAATCCCAGGCTCATACTTATTTCTGCTAACCTCCCTCCGCAAGTTGAAGAGGAGCTTGTCAAAGTTTTGAGGGAATATAGCGATTCTTTTGCCTGGTCCTACGAGGACATGCCGGGTCTTGACCCCGCCTTGGTCGAACATAGGCTGATTCTCAAACCCGGGGCAACGCCCGTTAAGCAAAGAGCAAGAAGATTCCACCCGCAGATGGCCTTGAGGATTAAGGAAGAAGTCGATAAATTGCATAAGGCCAGGTTCATTAGAGTTGTGCTGTATCCACAATGGGTGACAAACATAGTCCCAGTAATGAAGAAAGATAGTAAAATTCAAATTTGTATTGACTTCAGGGACTTGAACAAAGCATGTCCGAAGGACGATTTTCCACTTCCTCACATCGATCTCTTGGTCGATAATACAGCTGGGTACGAAGCCATCTCCTTCATGGATGGTTATTCTGGGTATAACCAAATCCTTCTGGCTCCGGAAGATCAAGAAAAGACCTCGTTTACCACACCATGGGGAACATACTGCTACGTCGTTATGCCATTCGGATTGAAGAATGCAGGTGCCACCTATCAAAGGGCAATGATGGCTATCTTCCACGATATGATGCACGTCTACTTAGAAGCTTACGTGGATGATATTTTGGTCAAATCGAGGTCGCAAGAAGAACACCCCGCCATTCTAGCCAAGGTGTTGCAAAGGGCTAGGGAATATAAATTAAAGATGAATCCAAAGAAATGTGTGTTCGGAGTCGCATCAGGGAAATTGCTCGGGTTTATAGTTAGCAAACGGGGGATTCAGATCGATCCAAACAAAGCGAAGGCCATTATGGAAATGCCGCCGCCGAAGAACATCACTGAGCTTCGAGGCCTGATCGGGCGTTTGCAATTTATTAGGAGATTCATATCTCAGCACTCGCAAAGATGCCGCCCGTTTTATGAATTGCTAAAGGCGGGCGCGAAATTTGAATGGAATGAACAATGTCAGAAGGCCTATGAGGAACTCAAGGTCTACCTCTCTAATCCCCCGGTTCTACAACCACCTGTCCCTGGGAAACCCCTGATCCTGTACATTTCTGTGATTGAGGACTCCCTAGGAGCCGTCCTGGCACAGGTAGATGATGAAGGAAGGGAAAGGGCAGCATATTATCTCTCAAGGTTATTTAATCCCGCTGAATCCAAGTACACTGCCATGGAGAAGACCTGTGCGGCGCTGGTGTGGGTAGCTCAGAAGCTTAAACACTATTTCCTCGCCCACGAGGTTAGGCTCATCTCTAGAATGGACCCCATTTGTTATATTTTGGAAAAGCCTGTCCTTTCTAGTCGACTAGCTCGCTGGCAGAGCTTCCTTTCCCAGTTCGACATCACCTTCATCGTGTAGAAAGCAATCAAGGGATATGCTATTGCCGAGCACCTAGCTCATTCTCCTATCCCTCGTACTGATTCCATCCAGGATGAATTCCCCGATGAACACCTGGCGGTGATCACTCATCTTCCTTTCTGGTCTCTTCATTTCGATGGTGCCCTTGATTCCCAGGGCAGTGAAATTGGCGCCGTTCTTCTCACTCCGGAAGGGGTAACTATCTCTGTGGCATATCAACTCTCATTTCCTGCCACTAACAATATAGCTGAGTATGAGGCTCTCCTTGCCGGTCTGAAGCACGCTTACATCTTGGGCGCGCGATACCTTAACATCATAGGAGACTCTCAATTGGTGCTATGCCAAGTTTTGTCAACTTACCGCACCCGTGACCCTAAGCTTAAACCCTATCAAGATCTGGTCACGCTCTTGGCTAGGCAATTCAGGAAAATCGTCTACATTCATACTCCTCGTTCTCAGAACATCTTGGCTGATGCCCTTGCATCGCTCGCTTCTTCCCTATCATTTCCCCTAAGTCGTGCCACTGAGACCATTGTGGTCCAACGGCTAGATGCTCCTTCTCTTCAGGATCCCTGGTTCGACAACCTTCGAATGTCCGTAGAGAGGAAGATAGAAAGGAAGGAAGTGAAGGAAGTATCGTTAGCTGAGCTCGAGGAGATCATCGAAGAAGAAGAATTACCGTGGTTTTATGAAATTGAGCAGTATTGCAAGGACGGTACATTTACGGAAGAGGCAAACGCTGGGCAACGAAAGGCCATTAGAAGAGTTGCCGCGAGATACACTATCATTGCTGGTGATTTATATAGGCGGGCTCTGAATGGAATTCTAATGAGGTGCCTAGATGACGAAGAGGCTTGGAAAGTCGTGGAAGCAGCCCACTCCAGTGAGTGTGGCGGGCATGTGAATGGACAGGCATTGGCGAAAAAGATTCTTAGGCAGGGCTACTACTGGCCAACCCTAGAAGAAGATTGTTCCACCTATGTCTGTAGGTGCCTTCAGTGCCAGATCCACGCTGAAAAAATCCACGCTCCCGCTTCTTCTCTTCACCCCCTGTCTGCTCCTTGGCCATTCTCCATGTGGGCCTTTGATATTGTCGGACCCCTTGGTGATCCAAATTCCGCAGTTAAGCAGAAGTCCTTCATTTTGACGGCTACGGAGTTCTTCACCAAGTGGGCGGAAGCTGAAGCTTATGCAGAAATCAAAGCCACCACGGTATGCCGCTTCATTATGAAGAACATCATCTCGCGGTTTGGGGTGCCAAGCGATGTCGTCACTGACAACGGGCCTCAATTCGTCTCACAAGAACTCCAGGACCTCTGTAAGAAATTCAATACAGCTCTGCATCATTCATCACCATACTACCCCCAAGGTAATGGCCAGGTTGAGGCCACGAATAAAACCCTTCTTAAAATTATCAAGAAAACATGTGAATCACATAAATTTGCTGATTGGGCCGACAAACTGATAGAAGCTCTATGGGTTTACAGCACCTCCGTCCGCACTCCCATAGGGCAGACTCCTTTTTCTCTCACATATGGGATGGAAGCGGTACTCCCGTATGAGATTCTGATCCCTTCCCTAAGAGTGCAGCTGGATAAGGAACTTAATCTTGACGAACGTCGAGAGGCGTTGCTAGTCCAACTGGAACTCTTAGACGAGAAAAGGTTGAATGCGGCCAATCATGTTTCAGTATATCAAAAGCGTGTCTCGCGATATTTTCAAAAGAAGGTCATTGAAAGAAAATTTCAAGTAGGTAATATGGTTTTGAAACGTAAATTCATCAGGTCAGCAAGTCCCAGGTCTAAGCTACAACCCAACTGGGAAGGGCCCTTCGTAATCAAAGAAGCTTACCTAGGTAACGCGTATCGTCTAATCAACGCGGAGGGTGAAGAATTGCCAAACCCGTGGAATGGGTTATATCTAAAATGTTTCTATCCATAAAGTCAAAACCAGCAACGGCTCGATGGCAGGGTATACCCCACCAGATTGCGAAAGGAGGACCTAGGTCCAGCATCTCACACACTACACGATTGCCTGTGGTTCGGTATTCTCTCATGCTACCCGACACCGTTTCTCCTTTGGCCATGCTCGAGGAAGGTGGAAATCCTTGTATTTCCCCTCTCTCGGCCGAAGATAGAGGCAAGTGGTGAATAAGGGGGCGAGAACTGACCCAGATCCCCCCATTAAAAGAGGTCTCAAATAGGGGCAATCCGTTAAGACCTCAATCCGCAAAGAAAGAAAAGGAAAGCAAGAAGAAAAAGAAAGAAAAGGGGCAAAATCAAAAGATAAGGCCAAAAGCACAAAGCTCGAAGCTCTCAAAATCCCCAAAAGGATACAACTAGGCATGGCAAGAGTGGCAGTACAGTTTCCCCGCGGGACGTTATGAGCCCGGTCGCATGCGTGCCTAGAGCGGATGAAGGTTCGATAACGGATACAAAGCCCCGACGCAACAGACCGGATTCTTTGAAAAAAGGGGTGTCCTGGGAAAGAACTCAAGCCCTAAAAACCTCTACACCTGTCATCAACTTTCCAACTCCATCCTTTTTTTACTTTCCGAAGGAATGAATCCCACCCCAGATATGGCCTCGGTAGAAACACCGTTGAGCAAAGTTGACTCCGACCACAGGCAGTCCCCCCTCCTGCACACGCTTGCCTAGGAAGTCCATAGCAAGATGAGAGATCCCTGCTAGTAAAACCCGAGCTGGTTCAAAACCCAAAAAAAATTGAATATTTCAAAACCCAAAAAAATCGAATATTTCAAAACCCCCAAAAAATCAAATATTCCAAAACTCACAAATCGTATATTCTCCTCTTGCATTCATAGCATTCATTTGCATTTTTCACATTTTGATATTCGCCTATTTGATAAGGCTTAACCCCTTGACCAAAAATCAAGAAAACGGTCATCTCCTGACTTACTATAGGCAAGGGGCTAAGCCTAAAATGGATTTAATCTTTTTCATGTTTGCATGTGTACAGGGGCAGATTGGAAGGGCAGTCGGTTCGTGACTACATGAATGTTCAATCCTCGCCTTGACTTATGCAATCACATCATGATCAAACCACAAAGCCCAAATTCAATCAAACTCATCCACTTTATTCCTTTCATATATCAAGATGTCTAAACATGAGTCTCATCCAACAAATCAACATCAAACAAGAAAAGGGAAATCACTCAATCCTCCACTGGGCATCCCCGCAAGGACGTATCTTTCTTAGCTCACTATGATAGGCCTGGCGTGTCGCCGAGATCTCTTCCACCTTGGCCGGTAGGGTAAGTACCCTACTCACCTCCCACATAATCAGGGCACTCCTGACTGCCTGCTCGTCCTCCTCCACGCTGATCCTCCTCGCTTGCAATGCAGGAAGGTGGGGTACTGCCGATAAAACCGTCCGGGGTAGCCCGACCTGTAAGTAGCACCGGTGTGGGCTGTACATCGCTAGTGCAGTGTCGCTCACAAGCCTCAAGTCCAAGCCGATCCTCCTGCGAACTCTGATGGTGGTGTCATGAAGGAAGCCCGGGCGCATCACGAACCTGTCCAGGGGCAGTCGATTGATGTACAATCGCCACTCGTCCCTGGTCTTCATCTCAGCTGTCCTGCACTCGACCTGTAGGAAGAATCTGAACGCGCCACCTATGAAGAAGAGGGGGTGGCTCCCAAAGATCCTGCTCGCCGAAGTGACCTCCTCCCTATAAATGAATTTCATCCTAACTCCCAACCAGCACTCCAGTAGGATCATGGAACCAAAGAGGGGACCTCCCAAGGCTGCTGAAGTTAGACCCTCGTACAAGTAAGTAAGGATGGCCTGGGAGATGGAAAGTCCCTGCCACAGTCCGCTGATGGTACTAAGAAGGGGCATCTCTAGGATGTGGTCGATTGAGGGAAACAAGAGGGCCCCGCATAAACAAATGGAGGTGGCTTTGGCTATAGCTTCGTCCCGCTCACTCCTGTTCTTACAATGTTCCACTACCCACTGGCTGAGGGGAAGAAGGTGGACTTGACGCGGGCCTACGAAGGCGTGAACCTCTCTACTGTCCGAGATGAATCCCCCTAGAATGAGTCTCGGGTCTATAGGGGCAACCGTATGACATACCAAGTCTTCCTCCCCCACCTTGGACCTAGGGAACCCAAAGTAGGTCTCCACCTCCTCTAGTAGGATAGTGGCCTCAAAGGATGGGAAGAAGAAGGTATGGGTCTGAGGGTGCCATATTTCAACTATAGCTGAGATGCTATGCCAGTCAAGGGAAAGTTTTGGATAGTTTTGACCAAGCACTAGGAGAGGTTGCAAATGCCAGGATCGAAGGATGGCCGTCACACCTAGGGGCAAAGCACGGACCATGGGAGCCAGCCACTTCAAGATAGAGTACCGCCTCGCGCCAGGAAGAAGCTGGATGCCAAAAGAGAGGGAAAGGAGGAAATATAAGTGGGAGGAGATGAATTGAACTGAATGTACCGTGATAGGCTTACCTCTCTCATGGGACTTGAGCTCAGATGTCGTGGGATTGCGGTCAGCCGTTGGAGCACTTCCCGCTCTTTTCTGGCCAACTTGGGCCCTTCAAAAAGTGCTCCCTCCATCGAACTCACCTCTAGGGCCCTCTTCATGATGTTTTGGTAGTGAGAATCAAAGATTTCAAGCCTTGAAAGAGAGGGGATGTGTGAGCTACGAGTTTAGGCCCCTGTATTACTTATAAGACTTGTCAGGAAGCCTAGGCCTTTTAGGATTAGATTTGGTTAAGTCTAGGACGGGTTAAGATAGGGTTTTGATAAGTTCAAAACGTCTCACCCTCGGGCTAGGGACTCTCTAGGGAGTCCCCGTTCGAGCAGATAAGATGTCCACTTGGACGGTCTTACGATAGACCGTCCATATTCATGAACGGCCCACTATCAACCGTTCATCTCGACTTGTACGGTCTACAATCCGCCGTTCAAATGTTCTTACGGTTTATATTGAACCGTCCCAATCCAATTGGAGCGGTCTGTGGAGAACCGCTCTTATCTCTAAACGGCTATACAAGAACCACCCATGTGCTCTGCCCCCCAATCAACTTACCACTCTCGCCTCACTCATGACAGTGTACGTCACTCATCTCACTCAAGACAGTGTACGTCACTCATCTCACTCAGTCGGCGTGCGTCTCTTGCCTCACTCAAGTCGGCGTACGTCTCTCATCTCACTTAGTCGGCGTGCGTCTCTCGCCTCACTCAGTCGGCGTTCGTCTCTCATCTCACTCAGTCGGCGTATGCGTCACTCAACCGGCGTCCCTCTGTCTCACCCTAGCTGAGCGCATCTCTCAAACTCCCCCATCTGTCTCACTCTATCTAGTAGTCAAGGCACATTCATCCATTCATGCATACATACATTCATCCACAAAGCAAGAAAAAAAATATGCACATCACTATCATGTCACATCATGTACAAAAGACGGGCCCAGTGCAACAAGTCATGCAGCTCCCTCTCCCTGGCCCCCGTCGCTATCTCCCTCTCCCTGGCCCCCGTCGCTGTCTCCCTCACCCTCATGCCTCTTCGGGGGAGGCATCGCTGAGGTCGCCTCGTCACGACAGCGTCGCCGACGCTGCTCATCCTCCTCGTTCTTCCGCTGGCCGGAGAACCTATGAAGTAGCTCCTAATAGAACCATGTGTACCGTGGCTGACGCTCGGGGTCCCGCTGCGTGAGTGCCGAGTGATGTCCTTATACGCTCACAGCTCCCCGCGTAACTCGGCTGCCTCGGTCCGATATCGCTCTGCCTCAGCCGCACCGGCTCGAAGTCACTCTAGCTCAGCCTAGAGGAGTGCGGTCTCCACTATGTCTGCCGGTCGGCTCAGTGCGGCCTCCGCCCATGCATGAGTTAACTCCTCTCGAGCCGCTGCTCGGCTCCGCTCCAACTCGACCCGAAGGCGGGTCAACTCAGATGTCTGCATCCGCACATCACTTGTCAGTCAGTTACATAAGCATATCATTCATAAGCATAATAAGCAAGAGGAAGTTTAGAACTGCGTACCCTCTCTGTAAGGGCCACCTCAGCCGCCTTGGCCCGCTCGACCATCCGAGTAAAGTCAACATCCCGATCGGCCCGGTCTGCTGGGGTCTGGGCAGAAGAAGAAGAAGGAGCGTCTGGTCCCTGCCTCTGAGTCCCCTCGGCACGCTGCATCCAAATACTCCAGGTCAGTCACATGCATGCATAACCATATAGAACTGCATAATTTAAAGAGTCTAAGGTTTAGAAAACTCACCAGTAGGGCCAGGGCCTGCCGGGCCTCGTCTCTCTCCCAGATGGTGGAGTGCAGGAGTCCCTGCAACTCTGCCACCCGTCCTACAGGGTCGACCTGCATTAGAAGTCCATGTGTCAGTGCATCATCATAAGCATAATAGACAAAGTTTAAGTTTAGAAGTCATACCGGTCGGTGGGCGCCCCGAAACACCTGGTCCAGGTAGTGCTGTGCGTACGCGGTGTAGTACGCGCTGTCGCTCTCTGCCCGGGCGGTCACCACTCACCCACACGCGGTCCAGTCGGTGACCTGCTCGGCGTTCCTCGCTGTCCAATCAAACGCCTCGCGGAGTCCCCGGGTCGTCCTCGTCACCCGTTCCCCCTCCTTCCCAGGCGCAGGGAACTCAACAGCCGGCTGATGGACCCCGATGGTCCTCATCACCAACCTGAAGTATAGTGGCTCCACCACATTCATGCAGTGAAGCCACACGTCCCGGCCAGAAAAGGCCAAGGTCTCGGCCACCCACGGCTGGCCCTCCGGGCTCTCCTCCGTATAAGGAGTCCACCGAACCTGTAAAAGATAGGAAGCTGCATCAGCATCATAATCATGAAAGAATTGCATTTAACTAAGGAGTCTGAGTTTAGACGCATACCGAAGTGTACGGTAGGGTGTCCAGGTCATCCTGCAGCTCCCGAACCTGCCGTCTCAGGGCTGTCATCTCCCGAGGTGCTGTCCACCTCCGCGCAATCGGCAGGAGCCCAGGACGGGTCTCCTCGCCTCTGCCCAACCCACGTAGGCGTACGTAGGCCCACACCTGCATCACAAGGTCGTGTCAGCATTCAGCAAGCATGTAGGATAGCATAACCGAGTCTAGGGTAGAAAGTTGTACCTGGAGTAAGGGGGAGAAGCCCCCAAGCATCGTCCGGCGTGCCATCGATCTGAGCGTGTCGAACAGGAAAGCGAGAACTACCGCTCCCCAAGCGTAGTCACCCACATGCTCAAGCTCCTGGAGGAAGGGAAGGAACCTACAGCTCATCACGTCCGCCCGCGTGGAGAAGAGAAGCCGCCCGAACAGCAGCATCAGGAACCGTCGTAGAACTCTGTCCGCCTCAGGTCCCGGTCCTGCAGCAACTATCGGCCTCGCCAGCCCTACGAGCCGCTCCAAGTGCTCCTCCGATCGCTCCCTGACCGTAACTCCCGCACGTCGTAGACCCAGGCTGTCCTGGAGGGCAGCCCGGGGAAGGAGGGTCGACTGCCTCTTGGGGCGCCGCAGCTGTAAGCCGAGCAACTCCCGAGCCATCCCCCGGTAGTCAGGAAAGGTAGTCCCGCTGACCGGTGACCCGTACACGCGTAGGCCAGTGAGCCTGGCCACGTCCTCTAGCGTGGGGACCATGTGGCCCCACGGGAAAAGGAACGCGCGACTCACTGGATCCCAGTGGTCGTGCAGGGCGTAGAGCAGAGCCGCGTCGATGCAACACACCTCAATGCACAGGAAGGGGGCGAACCCCATGGCGGTCAACCGCTCCCTCTGGAAGTCCGGCAGCGCCAAGTACACTGCACGGACCTGCAGCCACGAGGTGCGGGTCCTACGCTTCCCCTGCATGCATTTCATTCATATTAATGATTTAGTCTTGCATATTGATTCGTTTAAATAAAAATTCTCAAGATCCAATTCTTAGTTTGAAGAATGGTTATCCACTGACCGCTCGTCAATTGAGCGGTCCCCTTCCAACCGTTCTGATTCTTCAGGTTCTGTGTTTGCACGGGCTACCCTTAACCGTTCCTGTCCTGGACGGATCACCTCGAACCGTATGTCTGCCCATCTTCCTAAGGAGAAGCGGTTCCCCTTAGTCCGCATGACTTGTGGACGGTCCTATGGGGACCGTATTATTTTGCCTCGGTTGAATGATTGAACGGACCAATGCGGTCCGTTTACTATTTGAACGGTGATACCCTCACCGTGTCTGTTTAAGATTGTTCGTTTGCTGTGTGGGTTTGAACGGCGTTTCCTAAGCCGTGTAAATTTGGACGGTCCTATGTGGACCGCATTGTTCGGTTCGGGCGGTTTCTGTTGAACCGTTCTACCATCGTCGTCCCCGACGACGGTGGACGTCCCCAGCCGGCTGGGGAGATCGCCGTGGCCCCCTAACTAACCCCTAAACACCTAGACCCCCCCTAAAAAGGTTTCTAAACTGGCATGCACTAATGGAAATTGAATGAAAAATGAAATCTAGGGAGGGAGGCCTACCTCGGGGTCGCGGGGTTTCTTGGCCGCCCTCGTCGGTACTTGTTCTCCGGCGAGCTCTTCCTCTCCGACGGGGGCCTCCTCCTCGGCGGCGATGATGGCGAGCTCCTCCATCGTCACTCTGGGGGTCCCTCCCTCCTCGGACGGTGGCGGTGGTGGCGGTTGCGACGGCGGCGGCGAACTCTCACCGGCGGCCGGTGGCCTGGCCGCCTGGTGCTTCGTCCGTGTCATCGAGAAGACGGGGAGGGTTTGAGAGAAGGGCTTAAGGCTTAGAGAAGGGGGGGTTTACAGAAGAGAGAGTAAGGGAATGGGAGAATGTGGGTTTTTAGCCCCCCTTCGTCCCTTCCACCGTCGGTTACGGTGGAGGGAGACGAGGGGGTTTTAGTTTTTCGAGGTTACAGAGAAGGACGGTCTATCGTTAGACCGTTTGTCCGTTGGGCGGTTCCTATTTGGCCGTACATCACTAGTGACCGTTAACTTTAAGTCGGTTGAAATTCCAGGCCAGAGCGGTTCTCATAGAGCCGTTCTCTTATAAACGGTATAATGATGACCGTTCATCCCTGGCGACCGGCCCCTTTAGAATCGTTTAAAGGTCAGGTATACACGGTTAACATAGAGCCGTTTGGAATATTGCAGGGTTACAATAAGGCCGTTTATCTGGATAGTGTATTTAGAGAATGAATATTGATATTTTCTTTGGAAAATTGTCTCTTAACCATCTTATGCAGCATCCTTTCAGCCAATCTCGTCGTTTCGCCTGCACAGGTAAGTCAGGTATGGCCTTCTATCCCTAAACCCTTATTGCATTAATTATATGGTATTATGTTATATTATTTCGAGAGCCGGCAGGTTATCTACGTGTCCCAGGATCTGATGTTCCCCTTCAACAAAAATGATGATGATCCAGGCTCATGTATCTAACCTTCGAATAGGCCGTTAAGTTGGGATGTCACGAGGAGGACGGTTCTATCTACACGCCGTGGTTGCGGATGGTATCTTGACTCTGACGTTCCCAGCTTAGCATTATTACTCTCAAGTATTTTATATTTTAATCTTTCTTTGCACTAGTTTTAATGATTTCCTTTTCATTTAGCCCAGCATGCATCATATGCATCCTTTTGAACTTTCATGCCCCATGGTTTGCTTAAGAAATGTCCCGTCAGTATTGGTCAGCTATGTGTTCGAACGCTCGAGTAAGAGGAACTAATTCCACTCTGAATTTGAAGGTTTTCTTTGGTCGATTCGTTTGGTCCGGTTGATTGAAAGGTCCCCGTCTGGAGCTTTAGCCTTTTTCTTTTGCGGCCCCCTCATTGGACCGCGAGATTGTGTCCCCCATGAGGTCGGTCTTGTCGATTTGTTTCATTTAGTTTAGTTCCTCCAGATTTGGCGTCACTTTCAATTAACTATTCCCGGCGTTCGGTTCAAGGTTTTCCAGAAGATTCTCATCACTTGTTGGTAAAAACGGGTGTTGTTTTACCTTAATGCCCACTTTTTCGGTCCACTCCGATGCATTTCCGCTCCACCTCCATGTTCCATGTCACTTCCGCTTCACCTCCGCTTACTCCCCGGCAAAGAGGACGTTAAGGAGGGGCATCTATTGACACCCGTTTTATATTGATAATTTGAGTCGTTTCTCTTACTCCCATTAGTTGATGCCTGATAAGTCTCCATTTCTTATGATAATACATCGCATAAACACCATTTTATGTGCATATAATTAGGTAATTATGCATATTTCATAATTAACCTCAACTCCGCATTTAAATTGGAGCTTTCACGTAAATTGATTAATTTGATAATTTTATCTAATAATTTGAAGTTGAGAGCCATGAGCATTAATTCTCCATTGCATAACTATGAGCATTTGAGATTGATATGCACATTGTGGTAATTTTTATGGACTAAACTGTAATTGTGTATGTAGGACACCGAAAGTAATTACAAAAGAAGCCGGGGACAAAAGGGTCATCACCATTTTGACCAAGTCAAATAAAGAATTCAAATTATTCAAGTTGGAGGGAAAGGAAAGTTCAAAATTTCGAATTCAAAGTTTGAAAAGGAGGAATCTAAACTTTAAGTTTGGAAAGGAGGAAAAGGACATTCAAAGTTTCAAATAAAGGAGAGACATGATGAGCCTTGGGAAATGGGGTGCCTAAAGTCCAAGAAAGGGGGTGCCCACCTACTTTTTCTCTTACCCATACATCATATTCCACTTAAATCTCATCCATTCATCTCCTTTTGATACAATCTCCACCCTCCATCTACCTAACTTTCCCTATAAATAGCCCATGGCAAGGAGGAGAAAGGGAGTCTTTTCTTTTGGTAATCTTTCACTCTCCCTCTTTCTCTCCCAACCTTAGGCCTCCGGTTTCTCCCATGTAATTTCATTTTATCCTTTTGTGTTCTTCATAAAAGTTCTTTATTTTTAAGTCCTCTACAACCTCTTCTTCTTACTCATCTTCTAATTCCTTCTGGTTTTCAAGATATTTCATATTTGTCACTGTGCTGTCCTGTTCATCTGCGACCCAGTATTGTTCTCTGTTCTTTCCCTTATTTCTCCCTCTTCGAGTCATTTTCTGCTCTTTCTGTCTTCATAAAAGTTCTTGGTTTTTACGTGTTCTACAACTTCTTCTTCTTGCTCATCTTCTAATTCTTTCTGGTGTTTAAGATATTTCTCATTTTTCAACTTGCTGTCCTGTGATTTCACTGTTCATCCGAGGTGCTAGTTTCTGTTATGTCTCCATTTTGGAGCTCTTCTTCTCTTCTTTTCTCTCTGAGTTCTTCATTAAAGTTTTTTCTCTCTTCCCCCTCTTCAACTTCTTCTTCTTGGGCATCCCATAATTCCTCTTGGGTTCAAAGTTATTCACCCTCCAAAGACTGCTTCAACGACGAAGGCGACTTCCTCCCGGCGTAGACGACATCTTCCACAAGGCCAAGAGAGGACGGCGCTATCATCACCATTGCTGCTACCATCTCCAAACTCCAGGCTTTTATTGTGTTATTACTTTTGTGATATTTCACTTCATTGTAATATCATTGTGTCATTAGTATAAACTTGTTTCACATTTCATGTACTCTTTCTTTTAAGTTAATGAAATGAGTTGTTCTCTTGATCTAGTTCTTTCTCTTCTTCCCTATCTATCTCTTTCTTCTATATCTTCTTTCCACTTCATGTAATTATTTTCTATAGCATAAGCGCATAGTCATGGTGTTTTCAATTAAGTGTTCGATTTGTTCATCATTTCACTATTTTCTTTAAGCAAATCCAAATCACAAGTGTTTTTCAAAGGACTCTAAGATTTTTAACTCTAAAAATCTCTTCTTCCCTATGGATTCGACCCGTGCTTGCCATAGTACTACATTCTCTTTTGATCATTTTGTGCGAGTTCGATTTTAAGATTGTTAGCGCGCGTGTTTTAAACGACGAACTTTTACGTTATCAATTTTTGGCGCCGTTGCCGGGGAAGAATGATGATTTTTGATTTAAGAACTTTGTTTTCCTTGTGTATATAGTGTACTAATAAAGCTCTCTTTTCTTTTTTTACAGGTTAAAAAAATCAGAAAAAAAGAGGTAAGTTTATATTTCTTTCTTTCATTTTTTTATCATTTCATTAAAAAAAAGGAACGAGGGAACGCTTTTCAAGTAAGTATCCAAACTTTTCCTCTTTTATGTCAATTTCATTTCTCTACATTTCATATCTTGTGGTTAGATAGGTTCATTAAATAAAAACAAAAAAAAAGCATCACTTGAACTTCAATAAAAATGTTCATTGCAAGAGTAAAACCCACACTTCCATGTTTTAGGTCATGCATCATTTAGGATAGAATTTATTTTTCCTTGTTGTTTAATTATTGTTAATTACATTATTGAAGATTACGGGAGGCAAGGTGAGTACTCTAATTTTTTTCAAAAGCATGCTCATGCATTTTCATGCTTGCATAGAACCCCTTGTTTGAACTTGGTTTATTACATATCATTTCTAAAATATTCTAAGGGCAACACCCATAAACAAGATAAGGTGGGGATTTCATCACCCTTCCTTAGCCCACAAACCATAATTCCCTTGCATCTTTGCATCACCTAGACCTTAAATAAAACATTCAGTAGACATGGCCCTAGGTTCACACTGTGGTTCTTGTGTTATTTGGGCTTACCCTCTTGTGAAAACAGGTGCCTAAGGCAAGACGGTCGGACGGCAAACGCCTTAAGCGGGCTAGTGGTTTGGCATAATTAGGTCCCTACAAAAGTAGGGAGAACCTCCCACTTCCCCACCCCTTACCTGGCCGGTGGAAACATTGAGGGTGAACTCAAGTTGCACTTTATCCATTTTGTGAAACCCAATTTGTAGGTCTAAGTCACATCTAGGGCATTAAGTAATTTGTGTGATAACTTGTTTGTGTTTGCATAAAAAATAAATAAAAATAAAAATAAAAATAAAAACAAAAAAAAATCTCATCTTCTCTCTCTTCGTCTTAGTTTGTATCAACATAAAAAAAAAGATAAATTTTTTTTTAAAACAAAACAAAAATCATCATAAAAAAATCACTTTCATCTCTCTTCGTCCTAGTTCATGCAAGGTAGAAGATCTCAACATCCAAACCTACTAGAACCCATTCAAGAAATTGAGAGAGTCTTGTATCTAGGGAACGATCTCCAACAAGATCTCATGGCCGAAAATCAAGGACCTCATCACCAAAATCTAATGGCAGAAAATCCCGAGCCTCCAAAGCAAATGAAGGACTACTTCTTGCCCAATCAATACCAACCGTCCTTCTATGTCCAAGCACCTCAGAACCAGGCGGTTCATTATGAAATCAAGTCTAGTACCATCCAAATGTTGCCATCTTTCTATGGAAATCCCAATGAAGACCCTTACAAACATCTTGATTAGTTCCTTCAGATCTGCTCAACTGTTAAAATTCAGAATTTCTCTGATGATGCTCTTAGGCTAACTCTCTTCCCATTCTCTCTCAAGGATAAGGCCAAATATTGGTTAGGAGCCGTGGGTAGGATCATTGATACATGGGCAGAAATGCAAAAGGAATTTTTGAAGAAGTTCTATCCCATAGGGCGAACCAACACAATGAGAAGAGCCATAACTGGATTTACCCAAAATACTGGAGAACATATACATGAGGCTTGGGATAGGTTGAAAGATCTATTAAGAAAATATCCTCATCACGGCCTGTCAAGATGGCAAATTGTTCAAGCATTTTATGAGGGGCTAACGGAGAATTATAGACAGATGGTGGATGCATCATGTGGGGGAGCATTCATGAGTAAGAGTGAGGATGAAGCGTATGATCTATTTGAAATGTTGAGTGAAAACTCCATTAGTCACACCTCACTTTCATCATATGAACGAATGATCGGACCAAACAAGAGGGCCGGACTTTACGAAGTCAAGAATCAAGGGGAGTTTGAGAATAAGATGGACATCAATGCCATAACCCAGAAATTGAATAAAATGGATTTACTGGCCCAGAAGATAGAGAAGGTTGATATGGTGGCTCAGAAGCTAGACCAGTTATTGGCTATGAATAGGCAGGAACTTTCTTCATCTTCTGCTCCTCAACCTCAACAATTCTCAACTCCCAGTCAAGAAGAAATTTGTACTTTGTGTTCTAGCCCTAGCCATTCTATGAGTGAGTGTCCCACAGCAACCCAACTTCCCCCATTTATCCAAGAACAAATCTTTGCTGCTCAAGGTGTCTCCAAGCCTGCATATGACCCTTACTCAAACACCTACAATCCAGGTTGGAGAAATCACCCAAATTTTTCTTGGAAATCCAATCAAAGCTCATCCACCCAACCTCATCCCTCACACCATTTAAATCAAAAACAATCTTTTCCAATGCCAAGTTAATCTAATCCAAATCACTCTTATTCATCTCCTTTTCTCCATCAACGATTCTAGCAACCTCTTTTCCATCAAGCTCAGGCCCCATATCCTCAAGCCCAATTTTCTCAGGGCCAATTTCAGTAATTTCCTGCACATCGTTCACATCAACCACATTATCAATCACCTCCTACTCAGCCCACTTTTGATGACAAGTTTGAACAACTCCAACAACTCATCCTTACCCAAGCACAATCTATTTCCAAGTTGGAGAACCAGATAGGGCAACTTGCTGCCAACAACATGAGAAGAGAGGTAGGCCAGCTCCCTAGCCAACCGGTGGCCAACCCCCGCAATCAACAACCTCCAGGCTTCCCTCCAAGAGCTCCCATTCTTCCTCAACCCAATCAGCCCAACCAACCTCAGCTACCCCCTCCTATAGGTCCTCAGTTCGAGAATGCCAAAGCCATATCTAACCTTAGGAGCGGGAAAATTCTTAATGATCCTCATCAGGCTAAGGATGTCGGAAGTAGTTCGGGCCAAGATGCCTACAAGGAAAGTGATAGTGAAGATGAGGAGCCGGTAATTATGCAAGAAAAGAAGAGACAAGAGGGGGGAGAAAACAAGCTGGACAAAGGAAAATCAAAGGTTGATGAAGGACCCCGAGAGTTTGTTCCTAAGGTCCCATTCCCTGATGCATTGAAGCCAAAAGCTCAAAAGAGAAAGCCGGTCCAACAAGAAGAACTAGTGGAATTTTTTAAACAGGTGAACATCAATATTCCACTATTGGATGCGATCAAACATGTGCCGGTGTATGCAAAATTTTTGAAAGAGCTCTGTACACCAAAAAGGGAACCAAAGGCAGTAACACAAAAGGTCTGTCTGTCTGAAGATGTTAGTGCAGTTGTTATAAATCATTTACCTAAAACGTTGAAGGACCCCGGAGCTCCACTGATTTCTTGTGATATAGGTGGAATTACATTTGATAGAGCATTGTTAGACCTTGGAGCCAGTGTGAACTTGTTACCCACCTTTATATATGAACAATTTGATCTAGGGGAGTTGAAACCCACATCTATAATCCTTCAACTGGCAGATCGATCTGTAAAGACTCCGAGGGGACTATTGGAAGATGTGATTGTGAAGGTGCATGAATGTTATTTCCCGGTGGACTTTCTTATTCTGGATATGGCCTCGTCCCAGGAATTAAAGCACACACCTATCATTTTGGGACGTCCGTTTCTTGCTACGGCCAAGGCCAATATAAATTGTGCCACGGGGATGATGGATATTTCCTTTGGAGGAGAGAAGGTTTCTCTGAATGTGTTCAAAGCATCTCAATATCCAGACCATGAAGAGGAATGTAATGTCATTGATGTTTTTGAAGAACTAATTGAAGAAAGTCTGGAAGTTAATGAGGAATGTCTAGAAGAGGGTAGCATGCTCCAGGATTCCCCACTTTCTAGTGCACCCCACTCTAGAGTAGAGCCACTCCCTCCACTTCAAGTTGAACCTATTCTTCCATCTTTGGATCAGCCGCCCAGTCTAGAATTGAAGGCTCTACCATATCCTTTAAAGTATGCTTATCTAGGTCCTAACAAAACTCTGCCCGTAATCATTGCTTCCAACCTCACTGCTACTCAGGAATCCCAACTCCTAGATATCCTTCAGGAGCATAAGAGGGCGATAGGTTGGTCAGTGGCCGATTTGAAGGGTATCAGTCCGGATGTGTGTATGCACTATATTTACTTGGAGGATAATGTCAACCCTAGTAGAGAGATGCAGCGTCGGCTGAATCCAAGTATGAAGGAGGTAGTAAAGAAAGAAGTTGTCAAATGGTTGGATGTCGGGATCATATATCCCATTTCTGATAGCAAGTGGGTCAGCCCAACTCAAGTTGTTCCCAAAAAGTCAGGGCTGACAGTTGTAACAAATGAGAAAGGAGAAGAAGTTCCTACACGATTACCAACAGGGTGGAGAATATTCATTGATTATAGAAAATTAAATTCAGTCACGAAAAAAGACCATTTTCCACTCCCATTCATTGATCAGATCTTAGAGAAACTGGCTAGGCAGAAGTATTATTGCTTTCTGGATGGCTATTCCGGGTATAACCAAGTTGCAATTTTCCCGGAAGATCAAGAGAAAACAACTTTCACATGCCCCTATGGCACGTTTGCTTTTAGAAGAATGCCTTTTGGGCTCTGTAACGCCCCTGCCACATTCCAGCGGTGTATGATGTCCATTTTCTCTGAAATGGTGGGAGAATGCTTGGAAGTTCTTATGGACGACTTTTCAGTGTTTGGTGATTCATTTGAAGATTGTTTGGGAAACTTAACTCGGGTATTGAAAAGGTGCATTGAGTCGAATCTAGTGTTGAGCTGGGAGAAGAGCCACTTCATGGTAAAAGAAGGGATCGTTTTAGGCTATGTGGTTTCAGAGAGGGGAATAGAAGTTGACAAGGCCAAGGTAGATCTGATTTCTAATCTTCCTCCCCCTTCTTCGGTCAAACAGATCCGTTCCTTTCTTGGCCATGCAGGATTCTACCGCAGATTCATTCAAAACTTCTCCACCATTGCTCGACCACTTACACAATTGCTTGCCAAGGACACTCCCTTTCATTTTGATGAGTCCTGTCTAGAGGCGTTCAATTCTTTGAAAGCAGCCCTCACACAAGCTCCTATTATCCAATCTCCTGATTGGTCGCTCCCTTTTGAGATCATGTGTGATGCCTCAGACTATGCTGTAGGAGCTGTCCTAGGACAAAGAGTTGAAAATAAACCCGTGGTGATCTACTACGCAAGCCGCACCCTCGCTGATGCCCAAATGAACTACACCACCAAGGAAAAGGAATTGTTAGCTGTTGTTTTTTCCCTTGAGAAATTTTGATCTTATCTATTAGGGGCAAAAGTCATTGTTTATTCCGATCACTCAGCTTTAAAATTTTTGCTGTCCAAGAAGGAAGCTAAACCCCATCTCATTCGATGGATTCTCTTGTTACAAGAGTTTGATTTGGAAATCAAAGACAAGAAGGGGTTGGAGAATGTTGTTGCTGATCACTTGTCTAGGATTATAACTCCTAAAAGTGCTCCTATGTTCGATTCCTTCCCTGATGAGCAAATTCTTTCCATCTCTCACACCTCAACCCCCTGGTATGCTCACATAGTCAATTACTTGGCGGTAGGACAGATTCCCGGAGGGTGGTCTAAGCAGGAGAAGGATCATTTCTTCGCCAAGGTTAAGCATTATTTCTGGGAGGACCCGGAGCTATTTTACATGGGTCCTGATCACATAATTCGGAGGTGCATCCCTGAAGAGGAACAATAATATGTGCTGAATTTCTGTCACAATCTTGCTTGCAGGGGACATTTCTCAGGTAAGAAAACTGCTGCTAAGGTCCTGCAAAGTGGGTTCTTCTGGCCCACACTTTTCAAGAATGCCTATGAATTTAGCAAGACATGTCTAAGGTGTCAAGCTGTGGGGAACAATTCTAAGAGAGACATGATGCCACTCAATCCCATCTTGATTGTTGAAATTTTTGATGTTTGGGGGATTGATTTCATGGGACCATTTCCAGCATCATTTGAAAACGAATACATTCTTGTGGCCGTAGATTATGTGTCTAAATGGATAGAAGCAATAGCCACTCGGACTAATGATCACAAAGTTGTGATGAAATTTGTTCGTAAGAATATCTTCTCTAGATTTGGGTGTCCCAGGGCTATCATCAGTGACGGGGGTTCACATTTTACTCACTCCCAATTCCGAGCTTTACTTAAGAAATATGGGATCACTCATAAAATCGCCACCCCCTACCACCCCCAAACAAGTGACCAAGTGGAAATATCCAATCGAGAAATCAAAAACATCCTGCAAAAATCTGTTCGGCCCGATAAGAAGGATTGGTCTGAAAGATTGGATGATGCTCTTTGGGCCTATCAGACTGCCTACAAAACTCCCATAGGTATGTCCCCCTATAGGCTGATTTTTGGAAAACCCTGTCACCTACCAGTTGAGCTGGAACATAGGGCGTACTGGGCAATAAAACAAGTGAATTTGGACTTGGCCCAAGCTGGTTCCCATAGAGCTCTCCAACTTAATGAGTTGGAGGAGCTACGCAATGAAGCCTATGAAAATTCCAAGATCTACAAAGCTAAGACCAAAGCCTTTCATGACAAGCACATTTTGAGAAAATCTTTTCAACCTGACCAAAAAGTTTAGCTTTTTAACTCTAGGCTGCGATTATTCCCCGGCAAATTGAAATCTCGATGGGATGGACCATATGTGGTAATTAAAATATTTGACCATGGTGCAGTAACAATTCTTGATCCTAAAACTGGTCAAACTTTCACTGTCAATGGTCAACGTTTGAAATCTTACATTGAAAATCTTCCAATGCTGCAGGAGGACTCTCTCAGGCTGAGTGACCCATTGTGAGCTATATTGTGTCTGGCTGAAGACGTTAAACTTAGCGCTTCTTGGGAGGCAACCCAATTATCCTGTCTCTTTTCAAAAAAAAAAAATGATTGATTTTCCTCTTTTCTCTAAGGAGCATGGAGCATGGAGCAATATTTCTTTGATGACGACATCTCTCTCTCAGGTCGTATCTATCCTTCCCTATACTTTTTATGGCTTTATTTCATTTCTATATCTTACTCATGCCATTAGGGACAATGTCACCTAAGTTGGGAGGTAGCTTGAGCTCGAATTTTCTCAAAATAATTGCAACCTTTCATCACACCTCTAACACGTGTTTCATGTTCATATTCCATGATGAGAAACTTTTCTTAGAATGAAAGGACTTAGAGTCTTACATGTGAAAGTTGTAAATTAAAGGGATGAATTAATTGGTTATGTCTTTAGCCTTTTCCTAAGAATACACCTGAAAATTCTATTGAACTTGCACACAATTGCACAATAACAAGATCGGTGGATGACAAACATTAGGATGGTGGGAATTTTACTTGACACTTAGATGGTGATGAATATTATGCCCATTCGTTGAACATAATCATGAGGAAAAAGCTACCTGCCAAAAAAAAACACACATGGAAAATGCCCCTGAACTTAGTAACTGGGCCTGCTTCTCCTAAGGCAAGAGTTGAGGTTCGCGTCAAACGGCGAAGGGATGTGCAGCACCGTGTGTCAACAAAAAAAAGAAAAAAAGAAAAAAAAAAGAAGTATAAACTGGCAGAGTGAAGCTACCTGTAATTCGAAAAGCTCAATTCAAAAGGTGGGCAGAATTGAAAATCATCTTTAAGTGAAAGGTAGAAGACTCATTCATCTAGATTGTTTGGAAGTCACTAGTCAAGTTATATCACTCATACACAAAGAGAAATTTAATTTTGAGTGTATCCTGAGGAAAGGTCTAAACACATGGACTGATGAAATTTATACCAAATGCATTCTACTTGAACTAGTAATACTCCAAAGTCTAAATCATTATGCATAATGTTCTTGCCATGATCTGTGACACATGAGTGTTTGCTAGTCCTAATTTTATAATTTTTTACATTGCTAAGGGACTAGCAATGTTCAAGTTGGGGGGTGTGATAAGTATCCATTTCTTATGATAATACATCGCATAAACACCATTTTATGTGCATATAATTAGGTAATTATGTATATTTCATAATTAACCTCAACTCCGCATTTAAATTGGAGCTTTCACGTAAATTGATTAATTTGATAATTTTATCTAATAATTTGAAGTTGAGGGCCATGAGCATTAATTCTCCATTGCATAACTATGAGCATTTGAGATTGATATGCACATTGTGGTAATTTTTATGGACTAAAGTGTAATTGTGTGTGTAGGACACCGAAGGTAATTACAAAAGAAGCTGGGGACAAAAGGCTCATCACCATTTTGACCAAGTCAAATAAAGAATTCAAATTATTCAAGTTGGAGGGAAAGGAAAGTTCAAATTTTCAAATTCAAAGTTTGAAAAGGAGGAATCCAAGCTTTAAGTTTGGAAAGCAGGAAAAAGACATTCAAAGTTTGAAATAAAGGAGAGACATGATGAGCCTTGAGAAATGGGGTGCCTAAAGTCCAAGAAAGGGGGTGCCCACCTACTTTTTCTCTTCCCAATGCATCATATTCCACTTAAATCTCATCCATTCATCTCCTTTTGATACAATCTCCACCCTCCATCTACCTAACTTTCCCTATAAATAGCCCACGGCAAGGAGGAGAAAGGGAGTCTTTTCTTTTGGTAATCTTTCACTCTCCCTCTTTCTCTCCCAACCTTAGGCCTCCGATTTCTCCCATGTAAGTTCGTTTTATCCTTTTGTGTTCTTCATAAAAGTTCTTCATTTTTAAGTCCTCTACAACTTCTTCTTCTTGCTCATCTTCTAATTCCTTTTGATTTTCAAGATATTTCATATTTGTCACTGTGCTGTCATGTTCATCTGCGACCCAGTATTATTCTCTGTTCTTTCCCTTATTTCTCCCTCGTCTAGTCATTTTCTGCTCTTTCTGTCTTCATAAAAGTTCTTGATTTTTACGTGTTCTACAACTTCTTCTTCTTGCTCATCTTTTAAATCTTTCTGGTTTTTAAGATATTTCTCATTTTTCAACTTGCTGTCCTGTGATTTCAGTGTTCATCCGAGATGCTAGTTTCTGTTATGTCTCTATTTTGGAGCTCTTCTTCTCTTCTTTTCTCTCTGAGTTCTTCATTAATGTTTTTTCTCTCTTCCCCCTCTTCAACTTCTTCTTGGGCATCCCATAATTCCTCTTGGGTTCAAAGTTATTCACCCTCTAAAGACTGCTTCAACGACGAAGGCGACTTCCTCCCGGCGTAGACGACATCTTCCACAAGGTTGTTCGTGATCCAAGGCCAAGAGAGGACGGCGCTATCATCACCATTGCTGCTACCATCTCCAAACTCTAGGCTTTTCTTGTGTTATTACTTTTGTGATATTTCACTTCATTGTAATCTCATTGTGTCATTAGTATAAACTTGTTTCACATTTCATGTACTCTTTCTTTTAAGTTAATGAAATGAGTTGTTCTCTTGATCTAGTTCTTTCTCTTCTTCCCTCTCTATCTCTTTCTTCTATATCTTCTTTCCACTTCATATAATTATTTTCTATAGCATAAGCGCATAGTCATGGTGTTTTCAATTAAGTGTTTGGTTTGTTCATCATTTCACTATTTTCTTTAAGCAAATCCAAATCACAAGTGTTTTTCAAAGGACTCTAAGATTTTTAACTCTAAAAATCTCTTCTTCCCTGTGGATTCGACCCGTGCTTGCCATAGTACTACGTTCTCTTTTGATCATTTTATGCGAGTTCGATTTTAAGATTGTTAGCGCGCGTGTTTTAAACGACGAACTTTTACGTTATCAATGCCTCGAGTTGTCCATCATTCATTGGGCCATTTTTTGTGGCACGTCTTGGGCTCATTTTATGGGTCGTCTCCCTCCTTGGTGAAGTCCGTGGCAATTCAGGGCTTAATGGGCCTTGGCTTTGGTCAATTGAACGTTTCATAGCATAAACGGCCCAACCCAGCCGTTCAGACGATGAGCGGTTGAATACGGACCGTTCATACATTTTGTTAATTTCTGAGGTCTTTTCTGAATATTCACCGACAGGCTGTGGTGCGGCCCTATTAGGACCATTCAAACCAATGGACGGGCTTATTACAACCGCCTATACCTTAGAGTCCTACGCATGCCCATTTTCTCAGATAATTATCCAATTATCCGAATTATCACCGACATGGTGAAACGGTTGGCTATTGGCCGCTCTACACTAGAACGGTCTCACTAGAACCTTTCACCTTTGAGGGTCCAACGGCGGGCGTTTCGGCCAGTTAGAGAGATAATTGGGTTGATTTTCTGATTATCCGAATTTCCACCGACAGCTTGGACGGTCTGAACCAGACCGCCCAAATGTTGCGCGGTCTATCATAAGACCGCTCATCCCGTCAGATGAGGCTTTTTAACAGACTTTTATCTCTTTTATTCATGGCTTTATCCCCAGTTTGTTTTGATGATTTATCCGTGGATAATTAACCATTTTTGATGCCGTTTTAACTGGATAAGAGGTTATGATAATATCTATGATTTATCTTTTAAAATCTCGACATGAAAATACCTAAAAACCCAAATTTCGAGGCTGGCTTTCTAGGCTCTATAAATAGACCCTAGCGGCCGGACGTCGAAAGGGGGGGAGATTTTTGGTCGACGACGAAGCCCTGCCGCATTCCTGAGCGGTATAGCACCAAGGAGGGAGGCTCTCTACGTCCTTACGAGCCTCCGGTTCAGGGAGTAGTCCGCGTGTTGAGTCATAGTGTCGTTTTTCGATTTCTTCGTCGTCTGTTGCATGCATTGCTTTTCCCCCACGTCTTCCCTCGTTTTCGTTTCCATGCACACATCCACCCATACTTTTGTCACCCTAGGGGTTTAAAATCCCCCAGGTATTCCCCTTTTCATTAATTTATGCTTAATCCTCCTCATGTGAACATGTACTACGTCTTTTAGTTCTAATTTGGGTGTTTCTCTTGTGTCTTTACACTGTTTTGCAGGTCAGCACTTCATCAGCACGAGGCCCATCCCCTCTGGCCAGCAGGAGAGGGTGGAGGTCGAACCCTTGTCAGCTTGCTGCGTGAAGGGATTGAGCAACTTCACTTTGGCCGTTCAACGTGTGGTGCAGTTCATTGACGACCGTTCTTCCTTGGAGTGCGGTCTACCTTCCACCGTCTGTCCCACGACAGCAGCTCCTCCCGCCTCCTTTGTAGCATACAAGGATGGTCTGTCGTAAGACCGCGTCAAGTCAAGTGGTTCCTAAAGAACCATTCATCTCTCCAGCGCTGGAGCTCCCTCCTTTCCAAGGTACGATGTGTCTGTCACATGCAGTGCCTTGGTGGTGATCACAGTCCTTTCTTTTGTTCTCTACTTTCCTCTCGTCTTCGTTATTTGCCCATTATGCATTGGTCCACGCACTTGATGCGCTCTGATTCTTAGAGAGAGGAGAGGAAAAATATATATCTACAAGCCACACAAGTGTGGTTGGACCATTTGGTCGAAATGCCAAGAGTCCACAATCACGGCGCCACCCAGACAAGAAAGGGTCGACCCTTGGGGTCGACCCTCGCGAGGGGCCAGATGGGCCAGACAGCATGGGTCAACCCATGGGGTCGACCCCTCCAATAACCCATGCTGGTTTAACAATTCTGGCAACAGGGGTTTTCAGGGGTCGACCCTTGGGGTCGACCCTCGAGTGAATAGGTCGACCCTTGGGGTCGACCCTTGCAGGTCTGGTGAAGGAGCCCGTCGGGTTCTAAAAAAATCACCAGGGGTCGACCCTTGGGGTCGACCCTTGCGGCTGGGGGTCGACCCAATGGGTCGACCCTTTCAGCTGGAGATAAAAGATCCACGTTTTACAGAACCAGGGGACATAGGGGTTTTAAGATGGTTTTAAGATGGTCGACCCTTGTTCCAGAACATCCAAAAGATTGATTGAAAGACCCATTAAGTCCAAGAACAAGTCTAGGGGTTTTAAGATGGTTTTTAAAGCATGAGAGGGAATGAAACTCAAACCATTTAAACTTAGATAAGTTCTAAACCAATTTAATCCTTGAGATCAAAATAATGAACTTCAAACCACATATACAAAAGTCAATATGTTGAAGTCGATCTCACCAACCGTCCTCGAGTTCCTTAAGCACGTTCCTTACCCTGTAAAGACGTGCATTCTGAATTAGATTTAGCATTGTAATTTTACGTTCAAAAGCCTTACCAGACGAAGTTACTCTTGTACCTCCAAAAGCTCCAAGTCTACATCAAGAATGTGCATTTCCAAAGCTATTCATGTTGGAACAACTCAATTTCAATTCATACATAAAAATAGTGTTTGGTCATCATCAAAATCTATTTAGTAATACCCACAAGGAGGCGGTTCAACAGCTTACCATGCCGGCTATTCACGCTCCCCGAGTTAGTCTTCCGCTATAATAAAGGCTCGGGGCATGACAATTACCCTTTCTCATGCTATTTTCGAGGCTTTAGTCCGCCCTGATCTCAGTTAATCTCTGTTCATTCTGTATTTGGTTCCTTGTTATCAGGGCCTCTGTGCCTTAACAGGGGAGTTCTAGCCCTCGTCTCTCTTCCTTTTATTCTTCTTCGTCCAGTTTGGTGTCTGCCGCTCCTCCATCAAGAGGAATCTTCAAGTCCTTGTTATTCTCTCCCTTTTACCCTGACAAGTGAGGAATACAAAGCTCGTGCTGATCAAAGCTCGATGATCAAGATCGCTTTAGGATGCCGCCTTTCCATTCCATGGATTCGCAAGGTATCTTTATTTTGTGCAAGAACATGCTATTATTGCTATCATTTCTATTTCTCTTGCGCATGGTTATAATGTGGTTTCCTCAACACATTTTGAGCGGCTTTAGTTCACTAAGTTTGGTTAGTTCAAGTTGAGTTGCTTCTGCAGCATCCTTAGGTTGGTGATAGCTCCGCGCTGGGAGTCTAGTTTCTTTCCTCGATTGTTGAGGGTGACCTTTGAGTATGGGTTTTTCACACACTACACGGCAAGCCATAGCCTATCTCTCTAAGGCACACCATTGCTGCTTTGGCCATACTTTGGGTATGCACGAAAGCCTTTTCTCTTCTCTGCTCGGCTGACTGCAGGGGCAAGAGATTGATGGATAAGATGACCAACCTAGGTGCTCCCTAATACGAGGGAGGTCTCAAATAGGGACAGTCTTGACCCTCAAAAGTAAGCTTTCATTTTATATCTAGCCAATAAGGGCTGTCAAAATGAGAAAATGAATCGAATGCAAAATTATGAATCAAAGGCATGGCAAGAGTGGCAGTACAGTTCCCCGCGGGACGTCATGAGCCCGGTCGCATGCGTGCTTGATAAATATGGGTCAAAAAAATCAAAGACACAAAGCCCCGGCGCAACAGGCTATCTCTTTGAGGGGTAGTGCCCTGGAAGGAATTCGAGCCTTGATATCTCCCATCCTGCACGAAGCATGTCTCCAATTTCTCTTCTGCTTCTCCCTCTTAGGCTGGGTTGTATCCCAGGTATGGCCTTAGTAGGGGCACATTTCTTTAGAAGCGGTTGGTTGTGGTAAGCCACCCTCACATGCACGCCCTGCTTAAGGGAAGCCTTTAATGAAAGGGGTAGGAACGACGATCCCTGGCCAGTAGTTTGAGCCCGTCTTTAGTTGCTGCGGATTGCTATGTCAAAATCCAAAAAAAAAATATTACCAAAAGTCTAAAAAAAATCAAATACTTCAAAAAATCTAAAAAATTCAAATATTATCAAAAAATTCAAAAAAATCAAATACTTCAAAATTTCAAAAAAAATCAAATATTTCAAAAAACCTAAAAAATCAAATACTTCAAAAAATCCAGAAAAATGAAATACTATTGAAAATTTAAAAAAATCAAAAAAAAATTATTACAAAAAAATATAAAAAATGTGTCTTTTTCATGCATTTATATTTATTTTAAGGATAGATACGTAATCTATTTGCTAAGTGTGCAGGTTGCAAGTACTCATACATTCCTTGCTATATCTTTGTGCTCTACCTCTTGTCTACATCTTTGATCTGTTCTTTCCTTCTTCGATCCACTCTCTCGATCTGTTCTGAAGCTCATGTCCTTCTCAACTTTTGTTTGCAATGATCATATCTCTATGAGAGGGCTTCGCCTCATGATTATAAACCTGGCGGTTCTGCTTCATTCTGATCTTGGGTTTTGATTGAAGGGCGAATTTGTTTATGTCTTTTGTCCCGCCGTGTCCTTGCCACGTGTTTATGTCCCACCATGTTATCCTGCACATGTTGTTTTGTCCCTCACCGAGTGTTGTTAGTTGTCTTGCACATGTTGTTAGTCACCCCTCTATGTTCCCTGTGTTGTCTCAACCCATGTGATCATCCGTCATGTTCTTGTCCCAACCGTGTGTTGTCCCGCCGCATTATTGTCTTGTCGCACCGTGTTCATTCATGCATGCCCTTGCATATGTGTTCGTTTGCCTTTGTTATGTTGCACAGTCTCCTATTTCATGTGTTCGTTATGTTATGTCATGTTGTTTGTCGTTCAGTTAATCATTGTGTTATCTTTATGCTTATCTTATTTGTCTTATTCATAAAAATTCATAAAAATATGAAAATGAAAATCCAAAAAGCATGCCGCTTCACTTGCACAGGTAAGTCAGGTATGGCCTTCTATCTTTACATTCCTTATTGCATTACTATATGGTATTATGCTATATTATCTCGAGAACCAGTTGATTATCTACGTGTTCCAGGATCTGATGTTCCCCTTTAACAAAAACGATGATGATCCAGGTTCACGCGTTTAATCTCCGGATAAGCCATTAGGTTGGGAAAACCTGAGGAGGATGGTTCTATCTGTTGATATTTATTTGTCTATCTTCTATCTTTCTTTTGAGGTTTGGAGAGTGATATGGTAAGATAACAAACAAACAAACAAAGATCTACTCAAACTTATGAACATGTGATCATGAACCTAGGCAATCATAGCTAGCTCTAGCATGGGCATGCTATCTCAATCAAACTACGCTAAGGAAAAGGAAAACACACGCCGGGGCGTGGAGCAAGGAATAAATAAAAACACACCGTGAAGGTGGAACAAGCAAGGAAAATAGAAAGATATGATGAAGAAGACAGCTAATGCCCAATACCAAGGAAAGATGTGATCGCCACCAAAGTAAAAAAAAGTCAAAAAACCTGAATATACCTTGGAAATAGGTGGATGAAACACCCGCCCACGGGAGAGAAAACCAGAGAAAGCCTGCATATTAACTTAGAAGTAACGGCCAGAACCCCGTGCGTCGCTTGGAAGTGACGGCCACACGATAGACCGCCGGAGGAGAGTGACGCGCCTGCACAAGGCCGTCAGATAACCTGCAGTAACAAAGCTTGAATTCTTTTAACTCCAACTATTCCAGCCGGCTAGAAGACCTTGGCCTCGTGTCAATGAACCTGTAAACCTGCCAAAGATGTAGAAAGACCAAACACAATAACCTCAATTAGTCCTTTTCACAAGCATAGCATCAATTCTCAAAGGACTTAACATCATCAAAAGGAGAGTGGATTACCGGGGAGTTTTTGGTTTTTTAACCCCTCTGGGTGTTTTAAAAGTTTGGGAAGATGTTTATATGCTTAGAGGACAGTGAAAAACGTGGAGAAAGAGGAGGGATAATGCTTTGATTGAGGAAAAACCAGGGAAGAACTCAAGCATGCAATGATGAACTTGAAAGACCAAAACCAAAGTACTCCCTTGATTATGAGATGGATGGACGTGGGAAGCAATTCCTCTTGGATGAAGATGGCTCCTGAGTTTGGCAGCACTTCGTCGTGAATTCCAAATCTTTCCACCCCGGGCCATGAAGTCAAGGGCTCTATTTATAGACCCTCAAACTCTCAGGTCGAGCAGAGGATAATCAAACAAGATAAAGAGATAACTCTTAGCAAATCCTCGAAGATAATATCACCAAGAGTCCATAGAATCGAACGGAAGGTCCTAAGGATCAGATTTGAAAGAGATATCGTCAATCCAAAACCCTTATCTCGACCACGGAGTAGCAGAGAAAAGGCCTGAACTGCCAGGACTCTCTGAAGGAAGTAACGGCTGCACGACAGACCGCCACTTGGAAGTAACACATCAAGAACCGTCCGTTACTATCAACCTTATCCCTAAAAGATAAGATCGACGGGAAGAAGACCCAAGAAGTTGGACTCTTAAAGGAAGCAACGGCCAAGGCATAGGGCGTCAGAATGAAACAACGGCTGCTCGACAGACCGTTATTACCAATGTGGAATCAAAAGGATAAGCTTTACAACGAGGCCTTAAGCCTTAGGACTCTTCAAAGAGTAACGGTCCAGGCCCCATGCGTTATAATGAAACAACGCGCCTGGTTCAGACCGTTATTACCATTGAATTTCAAGAATAGCAATAAAGGGTTGCTAAGCTGTTGCCAACGAAACGCTACCAGAAGCCAATTCTTAATCCAGGAATTAAGACCCAAGAAACAGGCCTCAACTGATCAAGAGACTCAATGAAGAGTGAACAACTCGGAGCATCATATAGAATGAAATAAGGAGATGACCCGACTTATTGGGTATAAAATGGGTGTCAACAGATGCCCCTCCTTAACGTCCTCTTTGCAGGGGAGCGAGCGGAGGTGAAGCGAAAGTGAAAATGGAACATGAAGATGAAGGGGAAATGAAGCGGAGTGTATCAAAAAGAGGGCGTTAAGGTAAACGACACCCGTTCTTTACCGACAAGCGATAGGAACTTTCTGGAAAACTTTGAATTGATCACAAGGAAATAGCCAGCCAAAGGGATGCGAGTCTGGAGGAACTAATTAACTAAGGAAAGGAAACACGGCTAGCCGCCGGAGGCAACGGAAAGGAAAGAGACTAAACTCCGGACAGGAATCTTCAGCGAACCAGATCAAGCGAGCAGATCGAAGGAAACCTTCTAATTCAGAGTGGAATGATTCTCCTTATTCAGAATCAAGAACACAGCTGTTCACCATCATCGAGACCTTGAACAAATGAAACTTCACGAATGCTCAAAGAATGCGTATGATGCATGCTGGGCTAAAGGAAAATAAAATCTTCAAAACAAATGCGAAGAAAGATAAAATAGAAAAATACTCGAGAATAATATTGCTAGATCGGAGAAAATCAGAGTCAGGACACCATCTGCAACCACGACGTGCAAGATAGAACCATCGTCCCCAAATTTTCCAATCTAACGGCCTATCCAACGATTAAACATGTGAACTTAGATCATCATCATTTTTGTTTAAGGGGAACATCAAATCCCAGGACACTTGAATGACCAACTGGTTCTCGAGGTAATATATCACAAGTAACATATAGTAATGCATTAAGGGAGTGAGGGAACGAGATACAATACCTGACTTACCTGCCTGACGGACGATAAATCATGACTTCACTCATAATTCCTTCATGAAAGATAGGTTAGCCAACAATAAATATGATCATGAATCAAGGCATAACCATTGTACGCGCAAGGAACATCGATAAGGAACAACATGGAAGAAAATGGAACCATTTTGACATCCAATAGACCATTTAATTCATCAAGAAACTTGCAAGTTTGTAACGTTCTGAAGAAAGGGCGTTACATAAAGTAACGGACCATCCCGAGTCCGTCATAAACCAGGCGGTTCACATTCTTCAATAAAATAGTCCAATCATATGTAACGGTCAAAAACAGACGCGTTAGAAGGATGTGACGGTCGGTCGATAGACCGTCACATTTCCTGAGCGTTCAAAAAAAATAACAACCGAACGGTCACGGCCATTCCATTCCACATTCATCACCCAAAAAACCAACCGAGAGAAACCACCGGCGACCACCGTCCCACTACTACCATGGCCGGCGACGAGGCTCCCCAGCCACCACCACAGAGGAGGGAGAGGGGAAAGAAGAAAGCAATCCGGCGGTTTCACCGCCGGCTCGAACGGGAGGCGATCCCACCGGTCACGGAAGAAGAACCGAGGAGAAGAGAGCCAAGAGAAGAAGAAGAAGCTCCCACGGCCGTGGGGGACCAAGGTGAAGCCCCATTGGGTGCGGAGGAACCCAAAGAACCCGAGAAGAAGAGGAAAAGGGGCATGGACCGTGAGGTAGGTCCTTCTTCCCTAACTTCAAATTTTAATTTTTTTGTGTTTTTATTATGAATGCATGCGGGATTAAAGGGTAGAAATGGGTCCACAAACCCCCTAGGAACAATTGTAGGCCATTTGGCCATAGTGGGAGACCACGGGGATGCAAGGGAAAAAATTCCCAAATGCAGACAATGTGACGGTCCTGCCAGCGACCGTCACTCTTCTGACGCACCATGCTTAGTCCGTCAGAGTCAAACGACGCCCTACCCCAGGGCCGTCACTCATGCCAGGGACTTAAGCTATTTTTTAGGGTTTTCAATTTTCAAATTTTTGTTTTGTTTTCAAGTATGAATGTTTATACAATGATTATATGATGCAAGTTGGACTGATTAATGATCTAACATGCAATGCAGGGGAAGAGACGATCGCGGATCTCCTGGCTACAGATCCGGGCAGTGTACCAGGCATTGCCCGACTACCAGAGAGAGAGATTAGCCGGCATGGGATTCGCCGAGGTGCTCAGCATCGAGGTGATCCGGATGGACACGCCGCTACTGTACGCCTTGCACGAGAGATGGGACCCGATCAGCAGAGCTTTCATCTTCCCATGGGGCCACATGATCCCCACGCTAGAAGACATAGCGAGGATTACCGGATTGAGAGTTCACGGAGCCGCGGTGACAGGGTGGACATACGGCGACTACCGAGAGATGGCGCAGCAGCTGCTTGGGCTAGATTTGATTAGACCAGGACAGTCCTCCTCTCAGCTTTCGAGATCAGTGCTCCAGGAGAGCTTGGGACTGAGAGGAGCGGCGATCGCTGTGGGAGAGCTACCTGAGGAGCATCTGGGCAGAGTGATAGACCAGGTGCGCCCTCGTGTGGCGGCAGAGGCTGGACCAGAGGGAGATAGAGTGCTCAGACGATTCCTGATGCTGCTATTCGGGAAGCTCCTCTTCGCGACTCGGGCAGACGTCATCAGCTGCAGACTGCTGCCGATGATAGAGGATTTGGGCAGAGTCAGGAGATACGCCTGGGGAGCGGCAGTGCTCGCATTCTTGTTCGAGTCCCTCAGCACCACGGATCGGCAGACGATGCTGGGCGGCTTCTCGCCTTTCCTATAGGTAAATGCACTTCATATGTTTTCTATTATGCCATGATTTATGCAATGATTTATGCAATGCCATGTGACTGACTTGATTTCTAAATGTAGATCTGGAGCTATATGTACCTCCCGGGCATCGGGAGAGGCGCATTACTCCATCCCGGCCGCATACCGATCGCGAGGCGATGGTCGGTGGCGAGGGACACAGGGTCGATCATTAGACTAACCCGGACGATCCAGGATGACTTGGACTCCTTCCCGCATACGTCAGTAAGTCTAGAGCTGAAAAATGATTCCTATATGCTTCTATATGCTTCTAAATGCTTTCTAAATGCTTTTGCCTTTAATGCTTTTATATGCTAATGCTGATGAATGGACTAAAAATGCTTTCAGGTGAGATGGACCCCATACCGCGACGAGGGTTATACGGGACAGCCATGGGTGGAGGCGACTTTATCGTACCGGGGGCGAGACATATGGTTGCATTGCATCCACATCATCGAGCCTCTGCACTATAGGCTGATCCTGCGGACTCGGGGACTACACCAGCCCAAGGTGACCTTTCCACGCCACAGCGATGACCACCCCGGCAAGTCAGCAAGGGGCATCAGCGGCAATGTGGATTGGTGTGCCCGGAAGGTGAAGTACGTCCACGACTGGAATAGGCGGGGCCGAGCGGTGAAGGAACGAGACGAGAGCGACGAGGCATATCTGAAGGCCTTCGCTCGACTCTACGGCGACCGGGTGTACCGAGGTACCCGACGACCCATATGCAATTCTAAACCCAAAAGCTCTTTCTATATGCAAAAATGCCATGTGATGGATGTATTGACTCATGTTTTCTAAAATGCAGCTAGATCCTGAGGGACGAATAGCCGAGCTGGAGGGATTACTCCATTCCACCATCCAGCAGCGGGACGGGTACCGGACCGCTCTGGAGCTCCTGGTGAGACCTAAAATGCTTTATGATTATGCTTAATGGAATATCATGATGCAAATGCTGATTAACCATGACTTCTAACCATGATTTCTAAAATGCAGCGGGCCGAGGGAGCCCAACGAGTCGGACCGGATGCCCCATCGTCTTCCTCACAGCCTGCGGGAGGCAGGGCTGAGCAGGAGGCCGATTTTGCTCGAGCAGTTGCCCGGGCCGAGGAGGCGGAGGCCACCCTCGCGGAGCGGGTAAGATGCTAAAATGCTCATGCTTATGATTATGCCAAAAAAAATGCCTTATGGTTAATGATATGATGCAATCTACAGGTGAGGGAGCTAGCAGCAGCAGTGGTCGAGGCCAGTCAGGTGAGGGCAGAGGCAGAGAGAAGCCGGGCTGAGACCGATCGAGCCCAAGCGGAGACAGAGCTTGTACGGGCAGAGCTGGCTCGGCTGAGAGCGGAGACCCCGCGACGCTCGGATGATGCAGAGATGGAGCAACTACGGACAGAGTTAGCGCGAGCACAGGCTGAGGTGGAGCAGCTCCGTATCGGGACGGCGGACCTGGATCGCTACCAGACCGAGGCACGGGAGACGCGGCGTCAGATCTTCACACTGAAGATCGAGCTGCGGACGCTGGAGCGGACGGTCCGGATGATGGGCCGGGGACCAGAGCGGAGTGCCTCCCAGAGTGGGGCACGGAGGAGTGCTGCCCCGAGCGGCTCGGTAGGGGATTTTCTTGTCAGCTCCTCCGGCCAACGGAGGAATGAGAGGGCGGAGCGGGGACAGCAGGAGGAGAGTGCTTCTATAGCGCCGCCACCCGCGAGGAGACCCGAGGATGGAGAGGATGAGGGTGGTCCGCCGGATAAGCCGACCGAATGATGTATTTTTTATGTTTTTTCTTATCTTTTGTACAGAACTTGTGGTAGATGGAATGAGATCTTTTTTCTTTTTAGTTTTCAATTTTATTTTGCGCAAGTGTGAAATGAAGGGATGTGTGCAGGAATGTGGATGAGATGCGAATGAATGGATGAATGAGTCATGGGCAGGAATGTGTGCATGAGTTATTTGTGGGAATGTATGTGTGTGAAAAAAAATGAGAGAAAATGAGGTGTACAATGCGAGAGACCGCCAGGTCTAGGCAAGGGCAGAAGGAATAACCAAAATTCAGCAGCAGAGAAAGTAACAGTCTAGGCTCAGACCGTCATAATCAAACGACGCGCCGGTGAAAGGCCGTTACTCATAACAGGGGCCCATCCTGGTAGTAGGGCTTCAGGAGAAACGACGGCCAACGGCAGGTGCGTCAAAGACAAATAACGGCCAAAGACTAGACCGTTGATCATGGCAGAACGATGGTTGTCAGGACAACTAGCAGAAAATGCGACGGCCTGAGGGAGACGCGTCAGAGTGAAGCAACGGCCATAACCAGGGCCGTCAGGAAGTGCTTAGCCTAGAAGAGAAAGGACTAAGCGGATGAGAATATAACGGCTCAACATTCGCGCGTTATAAGAAACGACGGTCAAGCCTTAGACCGTTAATCTTCACAGAACATGATCGGGGAACTAAACCCACAGGAAAATGCGACGGCCTAAGGTTGGCGCGTTGGAGTGAAATAACGGCCTTACGATAGACCGTTAGATTCTGGGTTGTATTCCGAGACGGATTGAGCCGTGAGAACTTAAACCCGAGGTTTAGCCATCTAATCCCTTACTGGAACTTATCCTGATTGAAGATAAAGCTTTCTAGTCCGAATCCTATCCTTCCAAAAGCCAAAATCAAGCTTTTAAGACTCGGAAACTCAATCAAAATCATAGCTTTACTGAAAACCTCTGCTTTAGGGTTGAAGAACCTCTCCTAAGGGCAGAAATCAAGATGAAGAGGAGCTTTGATGCGATGATCATGGAAGGGAAGGTCTACACCGGACCTAAAGCTGCCAGAAAAGAACACGGAGAGCTCCAGCGGTTGACATCAATTCCCAAGCACTTAAGCTCCAATGTTCAAAGGGTGGTAAGTCCCTCAACAACACATCCAAGTTCAGAACATTCTGCACTTCAATCCATTTTATGACTTCTTCTTCTCCTTCTTTCTTCAAGCCTCTTCCTGGCCCAAGATGCTACTCTAATCTGAAGTGGGTGGCTCCCATGGTGAAGGCCCTCCCTATAGAAGTTACATCAATCCTTAAAGCTTGGCACCTTCAACCACTCTTGGTTTTAGGCAAAAATTTCCAGAAGTTATCCTTAGATTGGCCAAGTATTTCAGCACTTGTAGAGTTATGGCATCCACAAACTCATACCTTTATCTTCCCTTCCTTCGAAGCAACTGTCCTATTAGAAGAGGTAGAAGCCTACCTAACCCTTCCTAAGACTAAGGTGGGGGATGAAGACCAGGTTTGCTATACAATAGAGCCCATTGACCCGTCCTTGATCTTGAGTGACTTCATTCATAATCCAAAGGACGTGAGAACCATGATCAGCCCTCACCACATTCACTTGATACCCTTGGCACAATGGATAGTGTCTCATTGTAAAAACAAGTGGGAGAGACATGAAGCAATAGCCAAGGCGGTGGCGGTTTGCTTGTGCGGGGTCTTCCTTTTTACCACAACCGACCACCTCTTAGACATCCAAAATCTTGGTATTATTAGCGGGCTGTGGCAGGGAATGTCTATTTCTAAAGCGGTCCTCTCATACCTCTATGAAGGACTAAGCTCGGCTTGCATAGGAGGTCCTTTGTTTGGTTCCATGATACTCCTTGAGTGCTGGACAGGAGTGAGAGTCAAATTCCTTCCCAAGGAAGACATAACTTCTGCAAGCTGGATCTTCGGGAGCCACCCTCTCTTCTTCATTGGAGGGGCATTTGGATATTCTTCTCAGGTGGAGTGCAGGACGGCGGATAAGAAAACTCGAGATGAATGGCGCCTCTTTTTCAACACTTTGCTAGTGGATAAGTTCATCATGCGACCAAGAATCCTTCGAAGCACTCTTCTCAAAATACCGCGGCGTCAAGGCCTGGACCTCCAGCTAGTGGGGAATACTACCATGGCGATCTACAACCCACACCGGTGCCATCTTTAGATCAGACTACCTCGAACCGGCGTTTCTGCACTATCACACTACCCTCCCCTTCTACCTAGGAAGATGGGGACCGAGGAAGATGAACGAGCAGTCCCGAACGTGCTGATCATGTGGGAGATCAGCAAGGTGCGCCCGTGGCAAGCAGAAGTTGAAGAGAACGACGAAGCACGTCGAGATTATGTGAAAGAGTTGAGAAGAATTCGCCCTCTTGCGGATAAGAAATTGAATGTATCTTGATTTTCTTTTTGTTCATGAGAGATGTTATGTGTACGTGATCATCAGAGCTTGGTTTATCATGAATTATATTTCATTAAGCTTGCTTGAATGAGATGAAATTGTCTTAGTTGAATGAGCTTGAGTTTCGTGGTTTGAATGGCTGGAATGATGTGGACAGGCAGAGCCTCTGGAGATAGCAACGGATATGCAATGGGCCGCCACACGGAAATAACGGTCTTACGACAGACCGTCAGAATGAGAGTAACAATAGAACCTTGTCTCTGAAGGATATGATGGATAGGCCTTGGGCCGTTATAATAAAGTAACGGTATTCTCCAGACCGTTATAGTGATGATTAGTGAAAGAAAGAAGGCCCATGCCTGCATGAAAATAACGGTCGAAGAGGGGGCCGTTATGTGACTGTAACGGTTCGATGTTGGCGCGTTACATACCTTGAACCTGCATAGCTGTGAACTTTTTGCTTTAAATCTTGCCCCTGCATTCTGCACACACACTTTAAACATGAATCAAGTTAGATCTGTTCTTGGACTCAACCCCTTGCCTTGAAGCAAGTTAGATAATGACCGTTCCTTGATATTCGGTCAAGGGGTGGAGCCTTTATTAAATAGGTGAAAACATAATGAAAATGTAATGCATGCTATGCACATGATGGTATTTTTGGGGAGTTTTTGGAAATATTTAATGTTCTTGGATTTTTAGAGATATCTGTTTTGTTTTGGATTTTTGAAAATATTTGTTGTTTTTAGATTTTGAAATATTTGATGTTTTTGGATTTTGAAAATATTTGATGTTTTTGGATTTTGAAAATATTTGATGTTTTTGGATTTTAAAAATATTTGATGTTTCTTGGATTTTGAAAAACCAGTGCCTCTCTAGCAACGCGAACCCTTCCTTGTTTTAGATTGAGTCCCGAGATTGGCGTGTAATAGTGTGACAACCCCTGGCCAAGACCTAATCATCATGACAGTGTTTCTACCAATGCCATACTCAGGGTACTAATCTTAGTCCTAAAAGAAAAAAGATCATGGGGGACGCTTAGGCCAGATATGAGAGTTTTTAGGACTTGATTTTCTCACCGCACAACCCCATTAGAGATCTGGTCTGTTGCGCCGGGGCTTTTGCGTCCATCATCGAACCTTTGTCCACCCTAGGCATGCATGCGACCGGGCTCATAACGTCCCGCGGGGAACTGTACTGCCACTCTTGTCATGCCTAGCTTTCTTTTCTCCTTGGAGTTTTTCAGAAATTCAGAATCTGTAGACCTTTGAGATAACGCTTCTGACTTTGTCGTAAAGTGCACTCCTTTTCTTTTCTTTTCCTTTCTTGCTTATGGCGTTAGGTCATAACGGACTTGCCCCTATTTGAGACCTCCTCTCGTTAGGGTGTTTGGATTGGTCGTCGCCTTCTTATTCACTCCTTGCCCCTGGATTCAGCCGAAGAATGAAGCGGACAGGGACTTCGACTTTCCCCTAAAGCATGGCCAAGGAGAAACGGTGTCTTTTAAACAAGGAGCCCGACCAGAGATGTCGTGTGGTGCGTGATTGCCTTGCTCGGGACCTCTTCTTTTGAAGATAGGAAGGAAGATCTTGCTACCGGGAAAGCACGTGGTTTAGACTCTAAGGAAAGAAACGCTTAAGATACAACCCATTCGAGCTCCTCACCTTCCGCATTCATTAAACGATAAGCATTCCCTGGATAAGCTTCTTTTATTACAAACGGCCCTTCCCAGTTAGGTTGCAATTTAGACCTAGGACCTGCAGACTGAATGAATTTGCGTTTCAAAACAATATCACCCGTCATAAACTTACGTTCAATCACCTTCTTTTGAAAATAACGCGAAACCCTCTTTTGATAAACAGAAATGTGATCAGCCGCATTCATCCTCTTCTCATCCAAGAGTTCCAACTGGACCAGCAACGCCTCCCGACGTTCATCGAGATTAAGTTTCTTATCGAGCTACACTCTAAGGGAAGGGATTAAGATCTCATATGGGAGCACCGCCTCCATCCCATAGGTCAGGGAATAGGGAGTTTGTCCCGTAGGGGTACGGATGGAGGTGCGGTAAGCCCACAGAGCTTCCACCAATCTTTCAGGCCAATCAAAAAATTTATGTGCTTCGTATGTTTTCTTGATGATTTTAAGAAGGGTTTTATTAGTGGCCTCGGCTTGACCGTTGCCTTGAGGGTAATATGGAGATGAATGATGTAGTGCAATATTGAACTTCTTACATAGGTCCTTAAGCTCTTGGGAGACGAACTGGGGTCCGTTGTCGGTGATGATGCTGCTTGGCACTCCGAACCGCGAGATGATATTCTTCATGATAAAGCGACACACTGTTGTAGCTTTGATTTCTGCGTACGCCTTGGCTTCGGCCCATTTGGTGAAGTACTCAGTAGCGGTGAGGATGAAGGATTTTTGCTTGATCTGAGAATTAGGATCACCGAGCGGGCCGACGACGTCAAAAGCCCACATAGAGAAAGGCCAGGGAGCAGTCATAGTGATGGGGGACGGGGACCGACACGGACTAAGACTCACAAGGACTCTAACTGAGGCAAGCAGTAGCACGCTCAAGGGTCGCCAAGTGGCTGACCACCGTGATACCCCACAGAGTGAGGGACGTCTCTCAACAGAAACTCCGACCTCGGCCGTCCCAAGGAGGGAAGCGCACGTGTCTAGGCGTAAAGTCGATTTCCAAAGACAAGGGGAGTCGCGTTCTAGCTCGATGCTCTAATGGTGCTAAGGGATGGGTGCTCTCACTCACGATCCGTGGTGATGGCAACAAAGTAGCTAGGCGCCTACTCTCTCTCACGCGGCATAATCAAAAGCATACTAAAAGAGCAAGCACAAGAGAGGAGTCGGAACGCGTACCTCCACGCCTAGGCGTGGGGAAGGAACCCCGGCCGTGGGCCAACAACCCCGATACACTGAAGACCAATAAAATACAACCCAATAGTGGCCCACTCCTCGCAGGGAGGTAAAAGGCTACAAGCGACGCATTCGGGGCTGCCGGGCACGGGCTGACGGGCCGCACTCGGTGACGGGCACGATGCTGCAGAATCGGTGTCGCGCGCGCCTGGACGGAGACGGGTCCCACGGGCTGATGCGACGTCCGATCGAGGCGCCGTCAGAGAGGACGCGTCGCTGACTGCTGGAGGAACGCTCCGGCCAGAGGGGGCGCGCTGGGTGCGCCGGTGGTGGCCGTGGGCGCTGCTGAAAACCAGGTCTGGTTCTGTGGTCGCAGAACCGCGCACGCCGCCGGTAAAATCTGGAACTCGGTCGTCCGGTGCCCGAACAGGTCCGGGCCGGTTGGAGATGAGAGCTGACTGGTAGAGGAAGCCCTCGGCCAAACGGCGCGGGCAGACGATGCCGGTACGAGTCGCAGGAGCCGCTGGAAGTTGGTGTTGATTCGCTGGCCGGACTGTGCAGGCACGCCGGCGCAACCCCACGAGAACGACTGCCACGGACGGTGACGACGTCGAAACGCGACGTCGTCGGCGGCGTTGGACAGGAGACCTGGAGATCTACGAACCCTGAAGAAACCAGGGTAACAGGCGCAGTGTGGAGGCCTGGGGAAAATTCGGAAGAAGGGCCTCCCTGCTGGGCGAGCAGAGAAGGGGGTGCTGGCGCAGGTCGACGGAGAAAATCGGTACGGGCGGTGCCGACCTCCGATTGACGCGAAACCAGTGCCGACGCGAAGCGGATCCGCCGACGTATCTCCAGAATTTAGCTTGGGGCGAAACTCGTCCAGGAGAGGGGCGCGACCTCTGCTACAAGTCGGGGCAGAAATCTGATTCACGAATACGAACCGTCGAGGAAGAAGAAGAAGATAAGAAGGAACCCCGGAGTCCACCGGGGGCTGAGGCGTCGCACCTCGCCGATCTCCCGTCGCAGGAGAAGAGAGAAAGAGAGAGGGGGCGCACAAGGCTTTTGCACAATGGCTCAATATTTTAATTCATGTGTAAACTGAAACAAGTACAAGATGGAGACTACTTATAGGGGAGGGGAGAAAACCCTAATTCTACTAGAAGGAGGGGTGCGCCTAGCTCCAAGGAGAGAAGGGCGGCCCATATTCCAGCAAGTCTAGCAAAATAAGAAAGAATCTAAGTGGGAGAAGGGAGGGGTGGAGTTGTGGAAAGGAGGAGATGGGGAAAGGGGGAAAGGGAGAGGGGAGCGCCCCCCACCTTCCCTAGTAGGGCTAGGAAGGGTGGGCGGCTGCCTCCACCTTCTCTACATGAAGAGGGGGCCGCACCCTAACCCTAATGGGCCCTCAATAAGTGGGCTTCAAGCCCCATTATGCCCATGAACCAACTACAAGACCCATTATCCCTAAATGCAACCCAATAAGCCATCACATGGCCCAATAAGTGTCTAAATAAGATAAAGTGTCCACGCAGGGACCAAAAGACAAGGCCCACATGGCCTGAGCAAGCAGAGAAGATAGCTAGAAGATGCCGCCATCGCCGAGCCACAAGGAAGTAGCGGTGTGCCGGGTGCTCCGTCGAGGATAGCGCCGTGTGTCCTCACCACATAGGATGGAGAGACGAAGCTGGAGAGTGAATTTTATCAGCATGGAGTTGGCATTTAAGACACCTCCGGACATAGAGGGAGCAATCTTCCTCTAGAGTGGGCCAATAGTAGCCCTGCCTAAGGATCTTCTTCGCTAGAGCCTGGCCATTAACATGACCTCCACACTCACTAGAATGGGCCGCTTCAGCCACTTTCCAAGCTTCTACATCATCCAAGCATCTCATGAGCATTCCATTAGTAGCGCGCCTATACAGTTCTCCTGCAATGATAGTGTACCTTGCGGCGGCTCTTCTTATTGCTTTACGTTGCTCGGCCTTTGCCCCTTCTGGGAATGACCCTTCTTTGCAAAACAACTCGATTTCATGATACCAAGGCAATTCTTCTTCGTCCAGAATCTCCTCTAGCTCTGTTAATGAAACTTCCTTGAGATCTTCCTTCTCAGCTATTGCCTCTACAGATTTCCTGAGGTTGATGAACCAAGGATCTTGAAGAGAAGGTGCGTCCAATCTCTGGACGACGATGGTCTCAGTACTACGACTGAGAGGGAAAGATAAGGAGGAAGCAAGAGATGCCAAAGCATCAGCTAGAATGTTCAGAGAACAGGGAGTATGGATATAGATCAGCTTACGGAATCACTTAGCAATGAGCGTGACCAAATCTTGATAAGGTTTGAGCTTGGGGTCACGAGTATGGTAAGTGGACAGAACTTGCCGTAGAACGAGCTGAGAGTCTCCTATGATGTTTAAATAGTGCGCGCCTAGGAGATAGGCGTGTCTCAAGCCGGCTAGGAGAGCCTCATACTCAGCGATGTTGTTGGTAGCAGGAAATCGAAGTAGAGAAGCAAAGGAGATGGTTACTCCCTCTGGAGTAAGCAAGACAGCACCGATCCCTTGGCCTTGGGAGTTGAGTGCACTATCGAAGTGCAGAGACCAAAAGGGATGATGAGAAAGGACAGAGAGATGCTCATCAGGGAAATCATCCTGAATAGAATCGGTGTGAGGAATAGGGAGATGTGCAAGATGTTCAGCAATGGCATATCCTTTGACTGCCTTCTGAACAACAAAGGTGATGTCGAACTGAGAGAGGAAGCTCTGCCAGCGAGCTAACCTACTAGAAAGGACAGGTTTTTCTAAGAGATAACGGATCGGGTCCATTCTAGAGATCAACCTAACTGGGTGGGCGAGAAAGTAATGTTTAAGCTTCTGAGCTACCCACACTAAGGCGGCACAAGTCTTCTCCATAGCGGTGTACTTGGATTCAGCTGGATTAAATAGTCGAGAGAGGTAGTACGCGGCCCGCTCTTTTCCTTCATCATCCACTTGTGCTAAGATCGCCCCTAGGGAGTCCTCAATAACCGAGATGTATAGGATTAGGGGTTTCCCAGGGACAGGAGGTTGCAAAATCGGGGGATTGGACAGATACTCTTTGAGGTCCTCATAGGCCTTCTGACAATCTTGATTCCATTCGAACTTGACACCCGCCTTAAGCAACTCATAAAATGGACGACACCTCTGAGAATGCTGAGATATAAATCTTCTAATGAATTGCAGTCTACCAATCAATCCTCGAAGTTCCGTAATGTTCTTTGGCGGAGGCATGTCCATGACGGCCTGTGCTTTATTAGGATCAATCTGGATCCCCCGTTTGCTCACTATGAACCCTAACAACTTCCCTGAGGAGACTCCGAATACACACTTCTTCGGGTTCATCTTAAGCTTGTACTCCCTGGCTCTCTGCAGCACCTTAGCCAGGATAGAGGGGTGTTCTTCTTTTGTTCTTGACTTCACCAAGATGTCATCCACGTAAGCTTCCATGTATATGTGCATCATGTCGTGGAAAATGGCCATCATCGCCCTTTGATAGGTGACACCTGCATTTTTCAAACCAAATGGCATAACTACATAACAATACGTGCCCTAGGGCGTGGTGAAGGAAGTTTTCTCTTGGTCTTTCGGAGCGAGAAGGATCTGATTATAGCCCGAGTACCCATCCATAAATGACAGAGCTTCATACCCTGCAGTGTTATCCACTAGGACGTCTATATGAGGTAGCGGGAAATCATCTTTGGGACATACTTTGTTTAGATCTCTGAAATCAATGCATATGCGCACTTTTCCATCCTTCTTGAGAACAGGGACTATGTTCGCCACCCACTGAGGATATAAAACCACTCTGACGAACCTGGCCTTATATAGTTTGTCGACCTCTTCTTTGATCCTCAAGGCCATGTGGGGGTGAAATCTTCTTGACCGTTGTTTCACAGGTGTTGCCCCTGGTTTAAGCACGAGTCGATGTTCCACTAAGGAGGGGTCAAGACCTGGCATGTTCTCATAAGACCAGGCGAAAGAATCACTATACTCCCTTAATACCTTAATTAGATCTTCTTCTACCAGTGAAGGGAGATCAGCAGAAATAATGATGGGCCTTGGGTCTTCTTCCGTTCCTAAGTTGATTTCCTTTGTAGGTTCATCCACTGCCGTCGACGGCTGGTCGAATCTCTTTAGTCCTTGTGCATATAAGTTGGCAGTGTTATCTACATCGCTGTCGTCATCTATTGGATCCTTCTCATCCAAGACCTCATAGACGCCTAATCCGTCGTCGCTCCATTCCCCTTCTATTTCCTCTTCATCCTCAATCACGATTGCTGTAGCGACGAATTCCAGACACTTCAAAAGAGCATGACACCGCTGAGCTAGATCTTGCAAGAACCTATCAGGAACAGATCGGGAAGGATGCACAAGCGAGCGCGGTTCAGAATGGGAAGGGTTGGACGACCCAGAACAAGACCCTACTTCTCTAGACCTAACGGACTCTACTCCTCTAGACTCGACGGACCCTAACCCTAACCTAGGGGAGAAAAGGCCTAGTGGAAGGGGAGGAGCAGGGGACTCGTGCCCTTGGGAGGAGGAGGATGGAGATAGGATAGCGTAATCTTCCACTGAAATCTCCGTTTCAAATTTGACGTTTTTTTTTGGAGATCAGTGGAGACTACACAGCAAGATGGAGGAGGTGGGAGCTGCATAGGGAACAGCTCGGGGAAGATGCAATCAAAGAATGGATCAGAAGAAGAAAACCACATCTCGTGGAGCTGAGCGTTGGGAGGAGGAGGAGTAAACAGAGTGGATAGATCAATGCGTGGACATTTCCCGCAAGCACAAGGAATGAATAGAATCTCCGGTGGATCAATGAAAGATGAATTTATCATGACAGGAGGAAGGTGGGGTACGAACTCCTTTTGTTGAAAGATAGATTGGAAGCGTGAGAGAGGCCAAGAATAGACAACTGGAGAGCTCTCCTCCTTCTGTAGATCAACAATAAGCTGCTTCTTCGGCCTCCACTGCATAAGCCGAACTTCTTGTTGCTTCTTCTGACATTCTTCCTCATAAAAGAGCCCCTGCAAGGCCTGACTGTAGTCGAGCATGTCATCATCCGACCCTCTTGGCAAGGGAGGCGGACTGGCAATTGGACAAACTGTATTCTTTTCTTGTTGAACCGGCTTTGGAGCTAATGTGCCAGACTGGAGAGGCCCTTTGACAAAATGCTGACGATAATCCAGGTGAGCGGCCCAGAATCACCTATCATAGATAATATTGTCTCTTTGTAGCCGAGACCTCTCCTACCCATTTTTCTTTCCTTAGGTATAGGCTTAGTCATCCCTTGCAGTTACGCACCGAGGCCTCTCCCCGGTTGATAGCCCAGTTTCAATATAATGTTCCACCCCTTTGAATCTCGAATCTGCGGCTTCACTTTGACATGAACTGGAGTAGCGACGGGCTTAGGGGATGTGTAAGCCCAAGGAAAGTTCAAATCCAATACTGACAGAACGGGCCGGCTGCTTGGCCAAAGTGTGGGAAGAACCTGCTCTGAAATAGCCTTTACTGACTGTACTGTGGATAAGCTCTTAACTTTGACGACCCTCCCTTGGAAGGGGAATTTAATGCACTGATGTGCGGTGGAGGGCACGGCGCCGAGTGTGTTAATCTAGGGACGACCCAAGATAGCCTTGAACATAGGGTCGATATCAAGAACATAGAATTCCACGGCCATAGTAAGGGGCCCGAGCTCTGCCTGAATGGTGACTACCCCGTGACATGCTCGCCTTGAGTTGTCATATGCTGCTATAGTGGTGGGGGTAGGCCGTAGTAACTCTTCAGATATGTTGCATGCTTGGAGGGTGCTGAGTGGGCAAACATTAATTGAGGCCCCTGTGTCAACCAGCGCTGCTTCAATGTCGACTTTGTTCAGGGTAATTATTATGCAGAGCGGCATTTGCCGAGCCCCCGGAGGTGCAAGCTCGGTTTCAGAGAACGTGATTGTCGGCCCTTTGGAGATAGTTGCCAGTGCCGTTGGTAGGCTATCAACTGCCATGTCTTCGCTAACCATTACCTTCTGTAGGAAATCCCTCAGTGCATCTTGATGAAGGGTAGACCTTTTGATCAACTCTAGCACAGATATTTTGGCTGGCACTCGATCTAGATGATGTAGCAAGTCATATTGAGTACCCGGCAAAGGTCCAGTTTCTTCTTGCTCGGCCACCGGCTGAGAGGACTGGGGATTGGAAGTAGTAGCGTAATTCCGATGGAACATCTTCCCGCTCCTCAAAGCACAGTTTGCCGCGGCATCTGAAGATAGTATGATGGGCCCTGCGGGAGGGATGAATGGAACATGTGGTGCGGGGGAGGCGGTTTGGTGGAGCGTAGGGTTGGTGAGGTTAATGGGCGGTGCGCGGATGATGGATGAAGGATTGGTGGATGGCAGGGTGGTGATGGATGTTGATGCGGGTGGAGGGAAGGCTAGCGGATGGGTAAGAATGGGTGAGGGATTGGATGGTGGTGTGATGGCGGTGATGGGAGTGGGTGATGGAGAGTATGATGGAATGGAGAGTGGTAGAGGATTTGCTGGAGCGGGTGTAAATGGGAGGACGAGTTGAGAGGACGTCGGCTGTGCAGGGATGATGAAGGGAGGATTGCGGTGGTTATGGTGGAGGGCCATGACCTGCGGTGTGGCGCCATCATCATCGAAAGACCATCCGGCGTTGGGGGCCGGTGGCTGGACCATGTTTACTTGCGCTGGTGCTGGCGGCTGCTGCTGAGGAGCGGGTGGATGATTCGGCATCGGGTTCTGATGGATGCCCAGGTCTTGTACTTGCTGTGGTTGCTACTGTTGTGGTGGCTGCTGCGGCTGCGGTGCTTGATGCTGCTGCACTTGCTGCCCCTGCGGCTGCCGTCTCTTTTCTTTAATCTCAAAAATGGCCCTATGCATTTCGGTCCAGTCGATTCTCTGCCCCTCATGAAGGTCATATACCAGATCTCGGAACTGAAAACATCCTTCTATGGTATGGCCCGGCTGCCGGTGGAACATACAATACTTAGTCTGATCGACTGTCGGGTTCCAAACAGGCCGTTCCGGAGGAAGTTGGATTACATTTACTGACATGAGAGCCGAGAAGATATCTGTAAGCGTCTCTGGCAACGGAGGATACTGGGCTCTCCTGGGAGCTGGGCGCTTGCTATTTGGATTGTTGTTGTTGTAGCTGTTGGGTGGAGAGACGTTATGGTATTGTGGTGGTGGTGATGGTTGTTGTGGTGTGGCGAAGGTGTTTTGTGGAATGGTGAAGGCGGGGGGAGGGTTTTGTGGAGTGGCTTGGAAGTTTTGCGGAGCGGCGTTTTGTGAATTGCGGGGGTTTTGGTTGTAGCAGAAAGGTGCGGCCTGATATGGAAAAGTAACGGCTTGTACTTGCTCATTTATTTGGACTCCCTCAATAACCGGCCCTTGTGGTTTCTTGTGGTACTTGGGCTTTTGGTTTTCGAAGAGGGAATGGATAGGGGAGTCCTTGAATTGAGTTTGGATGAAGCGCGCCCGGCTATAGAGTTGATGCATGTTGGCTATGTCATTCATTGCCAGGATGTTGCGGAAGGTCGGGGTGGCATTGGAAATCAGCAGTTTGACCTTCTCTTCCTTCGGAATGTGGCCCGGTACTCTGGCGGCCATTTGTCTCCACCTGTCTGCATAGGTGGCGAACTCTTCATCCGACTTCATCTTCTCGGCCACTAGATCTATAAATGAATATTCAGGGCCGACCCTGTCTTGGAACCGCTGGATGAATTTATCTTTTACTACCTTGAAACTCTCGGCCTCTTCCAGTGGTAGAGAATAGAACCATTCTAGAGCAACACTGTCCAAAGATCGGCGGAATAAGTACGCCATGAGGCGATCATCATATTGGAACTGCTCCGATTCATAAAGAAAATCCCTCACATGGATGAAGGGATTGTTGTTCCCATCGTACTTGCGATAGTTGGGGAGCTCTGATTGCGGAGGGAACCGAATATTCTGGAAGCTCGGAATAGGAATATCGGCAAGGATTGTGGGCCAACCCTTTTCTGGAGAAAGTCGAGTTGTTGCTGCATGGTGGCCCACTTGTCAAGCAAGTCCTGCTCTCGGGAAGGAGCAGGGGTAGTGAAGGATGCTGATTGTATTTGAGGGGCAGATGGAATGGCTGTAGCAACAGGCGGGAGCCCGTAAGAAGGAGTGGAAGGATAGACAGTGGAAATAGGCGGCCCGTAAGAAGGATATTGGGCCTGAGATAGACCCGGATTAGAATGATTTTGGGCCACTCCTTGCTGAGGGCGTAAGAAATCGGAAGGGTTCATAAGAAGCTGTGGAACTACCGAACCAGAGTTGTGATGATCCAACTGGACAAAGGAAGGGATGGGTGTCTTCCCTTTATCGAAAGATTGATGGGCTGAATTAGAAGACTGGCCCATCTCCATGCCAGCGAAAGTGATGGTCCGGGGTTGGACCTGAGTGACATCAATCGGAGTGGGCTGAACGGACGGCCCAATAATGGAAGGATTAGATTGACCTTGGATAGTGGTAGAGGGAGAAGTATTGGACCCTTGCATAGCTTGATATAAAACTTGGAGTTGGGTCGGATCCAATTGGGCCATCATATGAAGGACGGAGCCCGCGGAAGGAGTAGAGAGAGAAGGGGTAACTTGACTACCTTCCATAGAGGTGGAGGATGGGAGAGGGGCAGTCCCCTCTCCAGAGAAAAATGTAATAACCCTAGGGGGGTTTTCAAGGAGCCCTTGAGGAAGAGAGTCCTCTTGGGAGCGAGGAGGATTGAAGGATGCCATGGTGGACTCGAAGAGGGGATTAGAATAGAACGTGAAGAAGGAACTGACTCGAGAAGATGATTCAGACGGACGAAAACAACTCCACATGCAACGGACCACCTTGACAATGCGAAAACAACCAACACAAAAAACACTCAATAAGCAACCAAACTTAGGTGATTCTAACAAGATGTAAGTGATAAAAGATGAAGACACTCAAAGATCAACCAAGTTGTTTAAGATGATGCAACAAGGTTCTTATGATTTCTCCTTTGAAACTTTAGCGAATTGATTGATATGTGCTCTCAACAATGGGTTCCTAGTAGGAGATGGATATAGGACTTGGTTTGACTCTAAGTGTAACCACTCCTTCACCTATGCAACCCTAGACACGGGGTGGGAAAGGTACAACCAGCCCGGTGTCCGTGTGGGAATCCACGGCTCGCGGGGACTTACGGAGGTCCCTGCTGTGATTTCCTAGTCGGCCCCAAGGAATATGGAGACGAGAGGTCCTCACAACAAGGTAGGAAAATGCAATCTAATGTATGAAAAGATGAATGACCCTATGTGCACCGGAGTGCATGCAAAGTCTAGCCTAGAATCTAACAATCAATGGTGCACACAATGATATGGAGATATGAGCAAAGCAAGGAGGAGGTCAAGTATCGCCCAAGCAATAAATCACAGCAAAAACTGCGGAAATAAATACACCTCGCATGTGTACCTGCCAGGTGAATAACGGTCGAAGGACCCTGCGTCAGAGCACAATAACGGTGAAAGGCCAGACCGCCAGATAATATATAACACAGGGGGATGAGGCCGTCGGATGAGCCAGGGAACCAAAACCAGACAGAAGTAACCGGAAAGCCCGTGGAAGCTCATACAGCAGAACCAAAGCGGCGGTCTAATGCCCCTGCGTCAGAGGACTGTGACGCGGGGACACCTGGCCGTCAGAGAACTCAGAAACCAGAATGAGCAGTAATCAAAGGGGAAACAAAAGGCAACTCAACAAGCAGATGATGGCAGGTTTAAACAAGAATCAAAAGCACGATTGGCACAAGTTGTCCCACCGTGATCGCCAAAAAATTATCTGTTGATATTTATTTGTCTATCTTCTATCTTTCTTTTGAGGTTTGGAGAGTGATATGGTAAGATAACAAACAAACAATCAAAGATCTACTCAAACTTATGAACATGTGATCATGAACCTAGGCAATCATAGCTAGCTCTAGCATGGGCATGCTATCTCAATCAAACTACGCTAAGGAAAAGGAAAACACACGCCGGGGCGTGGAGCAAGGAATAAATAAAAACACACCGTGAAGGTGGAACAAGCAAGGAAAATAGAAAGATATGATGAAGAAGACAGCTAATGCCCAATACCAAGGAAAGATGTGATCGCCACCAAAGTAAAAAAAGTCAAAAAACCTGAATATACCTTGGAAATAGGTGGATGAAACACCCACCCACGGGAGAGAAAACCAGAGAAAGCTTGCAGATTAACTTAGAAGTAACGGCCAGAACCCCGTGCGTCGCTTGGAAGTGACGGCCACACGATAGACCGCCGGAGGAGAGTGACGTGCCTGCACAAGGCCGTCAGATAACCTACAGTAACAAAGCTTGAATTCTTTTAACTCCAACTCTTCCAGCCGGCTAGAAGACCTGGGCCTCATGTCAATGAACCTGTAAACCTGCCAAAGATGTAGAAAGACCAAACACAATAACCTCAATTAGTCCTTTTCACAAGCATAGCATCAATTCTCAAAGGACTTAACATCATCAAAAGGAGAGTGGATTACCGGGGAGTTTTTAGTTTTTTAACCCCTCTGGGTGTTTTAAAAGTTTGGGAAGATGTTTATATGCTTAGAGGACAGTGAAAAACGTGGAGAAAGAGGAGGGATAATGCTTTGATTGAGGAAAAACCAGGGAAGAACTCAAGCATGCAATGATGAACTTGAAAGACCAAAACCAAAGTACTCCCTTGATTATGAGATAGATGGACGTGGGAAGCAGTTCCTCTTGGATGAAGATGGCTCCTGAGTTTGGCAGCACTTCATCGTGAATTCCAAATCTTTCCCCCCTGGGCCATGAAGTCAAGGGCTCTATTTATAGACCCTCAAACTCTCAGGTCGAGCAGAGGATAATCAAACAAGATAAAGAGATAACTCTTAGCAAATCCTTGAAGATAATATCACCAAGAGTCCATAGAATTGAACGGAAGGTCCTGAGGATCAGATTTGAAAGAGATATCGTCAATCCAAAACCCTTATCTCGACCACGGAGTAGCAGAGAAAAGGCCTGAACTGCCAGGACTCTCTGAAGGAAGTAACGGCTGCATGACAGACTGCCACTTGGAAGTAACGCATCAAGAACCGTCCGTTACTATCAACCTTATCCCTAAAAGATAAGATCGACGGGAAGAAGACCCAACAAGTTGGACTCTTCAAGGAAGCAACGGCCAAGGCATAGGGCGTCAGAATGAAACAACGGCTGCTCGACAGATCGTTATTACCAATGTGGAATCAAAAGGATAAGCTTTACAACGAGGCCTTAAGCCTTAGGACTCTTCAAAGAGTAACGGTCCAGGCCCCATGCGTTATAATGAAACAACGCGCCTGGTTCGAACCGTTATTACCATTGAGTTTCAAGAATAGCAATAAAGGGTTGCTAAGCTGTTGCCAACGAAACGCTACCAGAAGCCAATTCTTAATCCAGGAATTAAGACCCAAGAAACAGGCCTCAACTGATCAAGAGACTCAATGAATAGTGAACAACTCGGAGCATCATATAGAATGAAATAAGGAGATGACCCGACTTATTGGGTATAAAATGGGTGTCAACACTATCCTGCACGCTGTGGTTGCGGATAGTGTCTTGACTCTGATTCCCCCAGCCTAGCAATATTATTCTCGAGTATTTTATATTTTAATCTTTCTTCACATTTGTTTTAATGATTTCATTTATTTTAGCCCAGCATGCATCATACGCATCTTTTGAGCATTCATGACCCATGGTTTGCTTACAAAATGCCCCATCAGTGATGGATGGCTGTGCGTTCAGTGATTGAGTAAGAGGAATAATTTCACTTGGTTTGGTTGATTAAGCGGTCCCCGTCTGGAGTTTTAGTCTGTTTCTTTACTTTTCACTGTTTATTCCGGTCTCCTCGGTCTGAGGGATTGTGTCCCCCATGAGGTTGATCGTGTGTTTCTTTTTATTTAGTTTAGTTCCTACAGACTGGTGTCGCTTTTGGTCTAATCGTTCCTTGTGTTTGGTCTAGAGTTTTCTGGAAGATTCCTATCGCTCGTTGGTAAAATGGGTGTCGTTTTACCTTAACTCCCGCTTTTCGATCTGCTCCGCTTCATTTCCGCTTTATCTCCATGTTCCATTTCGCTTTCGCTTCACCGCCGCTCGCTCCCCTGCAAAGAGGACGTTAAGGAGGGGCATCTGTTGACACCCATTTTTTGCCGACAAGTTGAGTCATTTCTCTTACTCCAATTTATTGATGCCTCGAGTTGTCCATCACTCGCTGGGCTATTTTCTGGCATGTTCTGGGCCAATTTTATGGGTGGCCTCCCTCCCTGGCTAGGTCCGAGTTGATTTAGGGCTTAATGGGCCTTGGTCTTGGTTGATTGAGCTTTTCTATGAATTTTAAGCGCCCATATACATGTACGGCCAGTCTCCAGTCGCATAACCATATGCGCGGTTGATACTGGGCCGTTCATATATTTATGGGATATTTAGCTGATTTTCTGAATTTTCACCGACAAGCATTTATACAGCCTAGCCACAGCCGCATAAGACCATTGTGCGGTACATACTAAGCCGTCTATCTCTCAATAGTCCTACATTCGATTGATTGTTCAGATAATTATCTATTTATCTTATTTATCTTGATTTATCACCGACAAGGCATGGGCGATTTTCTATTGGCCACTCTTGTGGATGTATGGCCTACCATCAGCCGTTCATTTGTGAGAGTCCAACGGTGATGTTTTCGGTCATCTTGATGGATAGTTGTATAATATTTATGATTTATTTGAATTTCCACTGACAGGGTTGGACGGCGTAGGAGATGGCCGCTCATCCCGTTGGGTGGTCTATCGTGAGACCGTTCATCTGCTCGCATCCTGAAAAGATTAACAGAGGTTCTCTCTCTATCCGCGGTTTTATCCCTAACTACTCCCGTCATTTTCTCCGTAGATATTGAGTCATTTTGAGTGTCGTCTCTTCTGGATGAGAGATAATTTGATTATCTTCATCTTTTATTTGACAATCTCGACCTGAAAATGGCTGAAAACCCTAATTTCGGGACTGGCTTCCAAGGCTCTATAAATAGACCCTAGAGGCTACCTTCGAAGGGGGGGGGGGAGATTTCAAGGTCACGGCGAAGCCCTCCCAGATTCTAGAGTGACCTACGACCAGGGAGGGAGGCCTTCTACGTCCATACAGGCCTCCGGTTCAAGGAGTATCTCATTATTTTATGTCTTTAGTTCATTAGTCCATTGCCATCTTTTGTTTGTATGCGTCATTTTCTCCATGCTTCTTCCATGTTTTGTCATTCTTATGCATCATTCACACACCCTCTCACGTTTTTTGGTGCCCCTAGGGGTTTAAAACCCCCCAGGTATCCCCCATTCCATTTAGTTATGTTTATTCCATTCCATTCTAGCACTTACTACACTTTGCAGTTCTGATATTGGGTTCCCTTTTGTATTCTACACTCTGTTTCGCAGGTCAACAACACACTAACGCGAGGCCCATCCTTTCTGGCCGGCTGGAAAGGGTTGAGGTTGGACCCTTACAACTTCTGGCGGGGTGGTCTTGTGCGGCTTCTTCAGGACCGTTCAGTGAGACGTACGGCCTAGTATCAACCGTTCTTCCTCCTCCTGCGGTCACCATCAAGCCATTCAACCCTCCATCCATCTTCATCTCGCGTTCCACCTCAGCACCGAAGAGCGGTCTATCGTGAGACCGCACGTACCTACAGGTAGTCCATAAGGAGCCGTTCAGAGAGTCGGTGCTGGTTTTAAGGTGAGTACCTCCCTCATTACAAGGTACGGTGTGCATTCATCGCATGTTCGGCACCTTGGTGGCGATCACAGGTTTCTACTCCTCCCTTTCCCTCTATCTTTCGTTCATTTCCCATATTTGATGTGGTAAGATAGACATGGGAGGGCATTAAGAAAGGGGAAGGAACAACATGTCAACAGGGGGTCCATAATGTAAAATACTGGCCAGATTGGCGTCCCTATCATTCCGACGCGACTTGGGTGATGAGAGTTACTTGGGAGAGCTGACGGAATCCAAATCAGATACCTGGTTTGAGCCCGGTGCTCAGAAGTACATTCTTCCAATGCACTTAGTTTAAAATTAAAGAAGTTGGGTTCAGGGGTCCAAAATCTAAAATAACACTCTGATTGGCATTCCGATTATTCCAACACGACATGGGAGACAAAAGTGACTTGTGAGAGCTGACAGAATCTAAATCGGATATCCGATTTGAGCTCGGCGCTCAGAAGTGCATTTTTCCAATGCACTTAGTTTAAAATTAAAGAAGTTGGGTTCGTGGGTCCAAAATCTAAAATATCACTTTGATCGGCGTACCGATCGTTCCAACACTACTTGGGAGGTAAAAGTTACTCGTTAGAGCTGACGAAATCTAAATCGGATACCCGGTTTGAGCCCGACGCTCAAATTACTCAAATCAAAACTAAGTTAGTTTTCAAAGATAACTTAGTTTAAAACAATTCATATAACTAGGGGTTCGGGGGTCCAAAATGTAAAATACTGGCCTGATCGGCGTGCCGATAATTTCGACGCGACCTGGGTAATGAGAGTGACTTGGGAGATGATAGACACGGTGAGTTTGATCTAGAAGGGGGGGATGAATAGATCACTCACAAATCGCGGTAAACCAGGAGTAGTTCAATCAGAGAATTCAGATTGGCTAAATTGAATATGTGAAAAGCTCCAATATTCAATAAGATAATTGAACAAATAAGTTAGTTGCATATATAACTCAGAGAAATGAATCAGATCTGAGATCAAACAAGTGACGAGCAATAAAACTGTCAAATGAAAATCCTCGTTCAACAACGTCTGCAAGAAAGATGAATGTGAAACCTACATGGAGATTCACGAAACAGCCAATGTGATACTAGGCGGAGGTTGAGCGAGGAAGTCTCCTCACGCAGAGGTAGCTTTCCAAACAGGCAAGGCCTATCCTCTCGACTGGACCCTTTGATATACCACTTGCTGTAGGGAAATCACTCAAGCAAAATCTAACAATGCAAACCACACAATACGACAAAGCAATTTTTTAGGTGGTTCGATTGCATAATGCAATCTACGTCCACCCCTCGTTCACACTGAGCGAGGATTTCTTGCACAAAGCAAAATCGTCAAGCATGATATTCACGCAGAAGGTGAGCTAGAAGGGGGGGATGAATAGATCACCTCCAATTCAAAAGAATTCAAAAAATGACTTATGTAATCCTAAAACACAATAGAGAATCTTCCCTAGTCTAGCCACAGAGCAGACAGATAGGCAGATGCTGTAACTAGAGAGAGAATGAAGTTGAGACAAAAATCGAACAAATGATGTGCTAGAGCCAAATCGAGAGAGTAAACAAGCACACCACACGGATGGAACAAAGAGCTTTTAAGGTGGTTTGGTTGTGATCCGCAATCTACAGTCACCCCTTACTCCAACAGAGTAAGGCTTCCTTGCACTGAGCAATTCAGAACAGCAGACTCAATCTACTAACATCCGATGCCTTACAGCTTGCCCCGAGGAACACTCTCCTTGCACTTCTGATGACCAGAAAACTCACTGGAGGTCCAACCTCCCTTCCTTTGCACACCGCACAGGGGACCCCGTGAATTGCTCCCAGCAACTCACGAACCAGAGGATCAATCCTCTTTTCCTCCAAACACGATGGAGGGAAACCGGAGAACCTCTCCCTTCCTCCAACTGAACTTGGAGGGTAACAGAAAGGAATTGAGAGTGCAAAACAAAAAACTCAAAGATGGAAAAATAATCAGAAAGGTAGATAAATCACTCAGAATCAGTAATAATGTTGCTTCCATAGAAGCTGACTCTCAGACTCAAATACTGGCAATCACTCAGGCTTTTCTTAACTATCTCTCTTCTCGAATGGGAAAATTTTAGAACTGGCTCTCACTTTAGATAGTCTCTCTTTTCTTTTTTCCTTTTTCTGCTTCTTCTCTCTCACTTTTTTCCCAGCTTTTCGATCCTCTTTTATAGGCAGACAATGGGTGCATGGATGCCACGTTTCCCACCCAAACATCCGGTCAAATATGATACTTTGAGGTTCCACGTGTCAGAATCGTGGTGCTGTAGCAGTCGACGCGGCTGGATCATCTGTTCCGGTCTTTGCCTTGGATCACGAGCCATCGACCTGGTACTTTAAATAACACGTGCAGTTTGCTCAGTAGATGCTCGACCATATGACTGACCTGGCAATGTAACAATCATAAGTGTTAGCTGTTTGATGATATGTGTATGAGCAAATCAACATGCCAACATAGACACATGCATTGACCTTAGTATAACATATTGACCCATGTATTGACTTTAACACTCTGAGAATGGTACTAGCATCGACCTTATTATATAGGACACACCCAACTAGCACAGACCTTAATACATGAGACAACATCAGCTAGCATCGACCTAAGTATAAAGTGCTGCCTACTAGCACAGACCTTGTACACAAAACAATGCAAGGTAGCATCGACCTTACGCGAACACTGCTAGCTAACATTGATCTCAGGTATGCATGAGACACAGCTAGCATAGACCTTACATGCGAACAATGCAAACTAGCATCGACCTGAATATGCAAGCGTGACAACTAGCATCGACCCTATATGCTCACAGCAGACTTGCACAGACTTAATGCTCACAACAGCATCTGCACCGACTCTATCACTGACTAAGACCGATATGCACCGGCCTTATTACGCATGTATGAAGACATGCACGAACATTACCCGTACGTCGGGCAAAAACATGCACCGACTTATACATGCTTAGGATAAAGGTGAACAGACATTTACATGTTCAATGCTAGACCGTGCACCGACCTTATCATTCATAATGCAAAAACTTACACCGACCTTTAGTGTGTGCGTGACGAAAGCCTGCACTGACTTATGTATGTGTATGACACCTGAACTAGCACCGACCCTATATGCAATACACATTGTGCCAGCGTCGATCTTATCTTATGAAACTTGATGCTAACATCGACCTTATAACTGCACTGACCCAGCAAGCACCGACTTATATGTAGGCACAATGCTACAACTAGCACCGACCTTGGCTGTGTGAAGAACACAACTAGCACCGACCGTAGTTATGCATAAACTACAACTAGCATAGACCTTGGCTGTGATTCTATGTAAGCCTATTTGCAGTATGAAAATCATGCACACCACCTGTTTGACCAAATGCATGCCATCTACATAGGCTATTCAGTGAAGTGTCATGAGTACAGACTTTATGTAGACGCGCTGACTTAATGTGCACAACCTCCAATGCACAGACTCATGAATGCTTCAGACATATTCTGTTTGATTTAAGGTGTTTGATTTTTATGGTGTCTGACATTTGACTTATGGTGTTTGTCATCATCAAAACCACATGGATACAACAGTCTCCCCCTTTTTGATGATAGCAACACTATGACCCAAACTAATTTAATGTTGTCATTAGAACATGAGGGTGTTCAAACATGTAAACAATCAAACATGCAAATAATGTCATACATTAACTCCCCCTGAGACACAGTCTTTACTCAAGACACACTAGCTCCCACTGACACTATGACTAACAACCAGAATATACTCTATGCTCAAAAACATTCTCAAGGCTATTCTCATAAGCCATTCTGCCCTTAAACCCTCAGAAATCATTCTCCCCCTTTGACATCATCAAAAGGACTGTAGGGAGGAACAAGGTACTATGAAGCTTGAAAGACCAGAGACAATTAATTCATGTAGTAGAGAACCATCTTATATGCAACCCTTAAAGATCCAAGTAAGGTAACTAAATGGAGCTGAAATACCTCATAGCTAATTAGCCGGAAAGACATAGAATAAGAGTGAAGATTAGCATCGTACAGAAGTAAGAATGAGGACCAAGGTGAAACAGTTATGCCAGGAGAAAGCTGTTTAAATGCTTTACTAATCAAGTAAATGGATGCTCATCTACTGTTGGATGGTCCAAAAGTATTGAGGATAAATAGTCTGCAAAAATTTAGGAGGGGGAAAATTTTTTCCTTTGCTGAGCAGTAAAAGTCATTGAGTAATTTTGGTAAATCACACATTGATATGTGAGAAGACACCTTGATTAGAGGCCAGAATTCTCAGATTCTCAGTGTGATAACCGTATTACTTCTCTTTAGAGAACAGAGTTAGCAATATAAGTATCTTTTGACGTGAGGAGACACCTTGATCAGAGGCCTGAATCCCCAGCTACTCAACACTTAATGCCATTGCTCTGTCATGGATTCTTAAAATTTTTCAGAAACTTTTCAAGCAGAGATATTCTGGCACTTCATGACTTAAAGAGAGTTTCATTTCTTTGATGAAGTATCTAGTTTCTCGATAACCAGAACATTGCTCTGAACTGTTGAAAATCCCGTAAACAAATTGACTTTATTTGTTATATGATGTTTGAAGACAATACTAGATGTACTGATCCTCATAGAATTTGCTTCCAGAAATTTAACTTTCAAACATTTAGGAGGTTTTATGACATAAGAGTGTCAACAGTGATCCATCTTCATTAATGATGTAGGAAAATAGTCTTCAGGTTCTCTATCTAGGTCTTTGCAAGATTTTTAGAGGGAAGCTTTCTAGCAAAATTTTAGTTAATCAGATTTGGAAATTTAAGAGAATTGAGCGGTTCTGGCTTTTGTGAAATAAAACTGCATAAGGTTCTCAATAAGCTTTGTGCAGTGCCAAGTTCAAAAGAAAAACCTTTTGAATCAGTCTCCTAAGACCTTAAAAAAATAAACAAGCAACTCCCCCTTTCACCTTGACTGACTGATGAACTTACACTTATCAACTTCATACCTGCAGAAATATTCTACATAGAGAATACCTAGAATACTTACCTCCCCCTCACAATATGAAACAGTTAAGCTGATAGCTGGAATGCCAAATGTATTGAAATGCAGAAAAGCTAAAAATTTATGGACATTGACCATGACCTATATGTAAATGAGCCTGTGGTACAGGGTGGAGAGCTTAGGTCAGAAGACCTCCTCACACATGATGTGGGTTTCCAGTCAGAAGACATCTGACCTTCTCCGAGCTTATCATTTTATATACCAACAGGTTATACATGCCAATGTTAAATAAATGACAGACACTGAATGGAAATTCCATGCAAATGGGGTATACATGCAGCACAACATGGACACAGACGCATGAGTGCATTTTATTCCAAAATTTAGAAATTAAGAGGGTTTTTAAAATGCCTAGTTCTCTCCTCAGGGTTGTGAATTTGTCAGTGTCCAGAGGCTTAGTAAAAATATTAGCTATCTGATGAGAGGTGTCTACATGGATCAGCTCAAAAGTATTTTTAGAAACCTAATCTCTGATAAAAGGATGTCTGATTTTAATATGTTTGGTGTGAGAGTGTAAAATAGGATTTTTTGCAAGATTTATGGCACTAGTATTATCGCAGTAAATGGGTGTGCAGCCCAGTTCTACTTGGTAGTCCTGAAGCTGGTGTTTGATCTAGATCACTTGTGTACTACAACTCCCTGCAGCTACATACTCAGCTTCTACAATGGAGAGGGCCATAGAGTGTTGCTTCTTGGAAGCCCAAGAAACTAAACACCCACCTAGAAATTGACATTGACCACTAGTGCTCTTACAATCTAGTTTACACCAAACATAGTCTGCATCCGTATATGCAATCAGATCTAAGGTGTGTGATGCAGGAAACCATAATCCTAGAGTGTGTGTAGCAGATATGTATCTAAAAATCCTTTTCACAGCAGCTAGATGCAGTTCAGTAGGCCTAGATTGATACCTAGCACACATGCCTACACTGAATTGTATATCAGGTCTCGAGGCAGTTAAATAGAGTAGAGATCAAATCATACCTCGATATAATTTTGCATCCACTTCTTTACCTGATTCGTCTGCATCTAATGATGTATTGGTACCATTGGAGTTGAGATATGCTTCAAATTGTTCATGCCAAAGTACTTGAGAATGTCCAAGGTGCACTTGGTCTGGTTAATGAAGCATCCATCATCCAGCTATTGTACCTGCAAGCCAAGGAAGTATTTTAATTCTCCTACCAAACTCATTTCAAATTCAGCAGACATCAATTGAGCAAATTCATTACATAGTTCAGTGCATGTTGAGCCAAAGACTATGTCATCTACATATACTTGAACTATGATGAGATCCTTACTCAAACTTTTGGTAAACAGGATTTGATCCACCTTACCTCTGTTGTAGCACTTGCTGATCAGAAATTCTGTCAGCCTTTCATACCAGGCCCGAGGGGCCTGTTTTAGACCGTATAGGGCTTTATTTAACCTAAAAACTTTGTTAGGATGTGAAGATAATTGAAATCCAGGGGGTTGTTCTACAAAGACTTCTTCTTTAATGAAACTGTTTAAAAATGCTTTTGACATCCATTTGATGAAGTTTTATGTTTTTAGAACATGTAAAAGCCATTAAGATTCTTATTGCCTCCATCCTAGCAACAAGTGCATAGGATTCATCAAAGTCAACCCCAAATTCCTGACAGTAACCCTTGGCTACTACTCTGACTTTATTTCTTAAAATTGTTCTATCCTCATTCATCTTATTTTTGAAAACCCATTTGGTTCCTAATACATTTGTATTTTTAGGTCTCGGAACTAGTTCCCAGACATTATTTCTTTCAAATTGACATAGTTCCTCACTCATAGCATTAACCCATGATTCATCATTCAAACCCTCATCAACAGATTTTGGCTCAATTTGAGATACTAAAGCAACTAGGTCTTGATGATTTACATTTTTGAGATAAGACCTAGTCCTAGGGGGATGTCCTAGGTTGCCTATTATGTTATTCACAGGATGATCTTTCAGAATTCTAACATTGGTTGAGGACTCACCTGTTCCGTCTGACCTTACTTGATTTGGAGCATTTGGTTCTTCAGGTGGTTCAGATTCTTCCTCTACCAAATCCTCTAGAAAGTTTCCATCATGCCTTGAACTCCTGTCATCATCATCCAAGTTAGTGACAGTGTTTGTTTCATCGAATATAACATGAGGAGATTCTTCTACCGTTTGGTCTGAAACATTAAAAACCCTAAATGCCCTAGTTGTTTCATAGTATCCTAGAAAAATTCCTGGGGTACTCCTTGCATCAAATTTATCTCGGTCCCTTTTATTATTGTTATGAATGAAGCATTTTGAACCAAAAATCTTAAAGTATGAGATATTGGCTTCATAGCTTTCAAGAGTTCATAGGGAGTTTTCTTATGGATGGGTCTTACCAAGGCTCTGTGGATGGTGTAGCAAGCGGTGTTAGCTGTCTCTGCCCAAAATATTCTGGGTAGCTGGCTCTCCACCAGCATAGTTTTGGTCATTTCAATGATTGTGCGGTTTCTTCTCTCCACTATGCCATTCTGCTCCGGAGTCCTGGGAGAATAAAATCCGTGAGTTAATCCTTCATTGTTACAAAACTCAGAAAATATGGAGTTTTCAAATTCTCCTCCATGATCAGATTGAATCATGGAAATTCTATGAATTCCCTCTTATTTAACTTTATTGAAAAAGTGTTCAAATTTCTGAAAAGCATCACTTTTATTTGCTAAGAAGAATAACCATGAAAATCTAGTGAAATCATCTACAATCACAAACCCAAATCTCTTCCCATTAAGACTGTGAGTTCTGGTTGGGCCAAAGAGATCCATATGCAAAAGCTCCATTGGCTTGGAGGACAAAGGCTCTGATCTGAGCTTAAATGATTTACGGGTTTGTTTGCCTAGAGCATAGGCATCACAGACTTTTTAAATGGAACTAAATTTAATCTTAGGCATGCCTCTAACTAAGTCATGTTTGACCAATTTATTCAATGTAGAGAAGCTACCATGTCCTAATCGTCTGTGCCAATTAAATGCATTATTTTCAAGATCAGCGGCCAAACAAAGATTTGATTTAGGATTTTCATTTAAATCTACAATGTAAACATTATTGACTCTATGTGCTTCAAACTTGACCTTGTTAGAATTTATTTTAAGTATTTTGCATGCATTATTATCGAACACAACTCTGTGACCCTTGTCACATAACTCACTAATACTAGGCAAGTTGTGTTGAAGAACCTCTACAAGCAAAACTTTCTCAACAGAGTTTGTGGAAGACTTACCAACTGTTCCAATCCTAACAATCTTACCTCTGTTCTTTCCTCCAAGTTTGACTAAACCCCCTACCTTCATTTTTAGTTTACTGAACTTGGATCGGTCTCCTGTCATGTGCATGGAGCAACCGCTATCTAGATACCACCTATTGTGCTCGGCTGCGAGGCTAACCTGTAGAGGGACATATCAAGCAGAGTAGTTTAGAACCCAAGATAGATTGGGTCCAAAGACATTGTTCAAATCTCTAAGCAAAAATTTCAGAATCCAAAACTATTTTAAAGTATTTTTCTTTTGTAAGTCATCGGAAGTTTTGTTGAAGTTATGACTAGAGTTCTGTACACTTGGCGTAAAGGTGTGGAATCTATTCCTATTGTTGAACTGTTCATTCCTCGGGTATCTTTTGTACCCATTCTGTCTAGGATAGACATATTCGTTAGAGAGTTTCTGTGGAACAAGATTTCCCCAGTTTTTCTTATATTGACCCATGTTTTTATAGAAGAATGAATTTTTGTTTTGGGTCATATGTCTTGACTTGTGAAAATTTTGGTTCTGAAGGGTACACACAGGGGCTTGCCTTGTTGAATTCTTTCCAGTTTTGGATTATTGTCCAAGAGGGTTTGATGAATTATTTCTTGGTGGCTGGACATTCTGAGCATTGTTGGAGCTGGATGGTGTGTCTAGCTTTTCCTTCCCTTTCTCTGGGCAGAAAGTTACTATTGTGAATTCAAAAGGTCTCTTGTGAGTAGGGTCATAGCCTAAACCCTCTTTGTTGAAATTGACCCTAGTACCTAGCATGGTATCCAAATTCATTTTTCCTTGAACAAATTTTTCTAGAGTTCTTTGGTTGTCTTCCAGTTCTTTTTGCAATGTTTTACAATTTCCATGAAGTTCAGAATTCACCTTCCTAATAGCTTCATACTTTTTAGTGATTAAATTATTTTCACTTTGGCTTTCTTGAAGTTTTATCTTGAATTCATCAAGTAGTTTTTGAACTTCCTCATTTTTCAGACTTAAGGTTTTCATTTTCCTTTCTGAGAGAATTCATCTCTTATAATTCTTCCTTGACCTTTTGATTTTCTTTGTCAGTTTGAATTTGTTCTTCATTAGCATCATTCAATTTTCTCTTTAACACCCTATGATCTTTACTCAAAGCATTAAACTTATCTAACAATTCAACATAGGCATCTTCCCAGTCATCAATTGTGAAATTCTCAAAAGTGTCGGTTACCTCTTCGTCGCTGTTAGTCATAAGGCATATTCCTTGGTCATCTTCTTCTAAAGAGTTGGCCTCAGGGTCTTCCTCCTCGTCACTCCACGTGCAAACCATAGCCTGAGGATTCTTGTTTTGCACCTTGGAGCCTTTCTTCTCGAGGTCGGGGCAATCCCCCTTCATGTGTCCAGGCCTCTTGCAATGAAAACATGTAATCTTCTTAGCATTCCTATTTTTATCATTGTTAGAATCAAAATGCTTACCAGAAGGATACAACCTTTTTCTTCTAAATGTTTTCCCTTAGTTCTCAGGAACTTATAAAACTGTCAAGTCAGCATAGCTTGCTCTTCTTGATCAAGGTTTGAGAACCCGCCAGACTCCCAACTACTACTGCTATTGCTACTCCCACTACTGCTACGGGACACCTTGAGAGTAATGTTCTTGCCCTTCTTGTCACTTCCTTCACCATTTCTTTTAAAATTTATTTCATATGTCATTAGGGATCCTATAAGCTCAGTGACTGTCAGTTTTGACAGATCCCTAGACTCTTCTATCACAATGGCCTTGGTGTGCCATGCGGGGGTTAACAACCTAAGGATTTTCCTAACTACATCCCTTTCTGAAACCTGTTTCCCCAGCCCTCTAAGATTGTTAGTGATCAGCGACAGCCTAGCATACATTTTCGTAATATTCTCCTCGGATTTCATCTTAAATAATTCATACTCAGAGGTGAGCATATTTACCTTGGTGCCCTTGACTTGGGATGTACCTTCGTAGATGAGCTCTAGTTCTTCCCACATCTTCTTGGTTGTCTAACAGGCTGAGATCCTGGCGTACTCTTCTGGATGTACTGCGCATTGAATTATGTTTAGAGCCGACCAGTTCACAGTTGAAAGCCTGATGTGATGTGGGACGGGACCATGGACATGACAAGCTCACGATCGTCCCTTAACGAGGGAAGCGTCAGACGTGCGCGGTTGAGAAACCGGCAAGAGCTAGGGTGGTCGGCTCTCTCTTTCGTGCCCAGATCGGGTCACGGGACGGTAATGCTCTCTCTCGCAGTAGCGGTGATATAAATAGAAAGTGAGCTAATTACCCTATCATGCTCTCTAGCGGCGGCATAAACAAGCATATATGAAATTAAGCAAAATGCCAAGTAAGGGAGCGAAGGCGATACCTCCACGCGCTCGGCGTGGGGAAGACGGACCCGGCCGAAAACTCGTACTCCTGAGAAACTTAACACACAATAATTACAGCAATGGGAACATGCCCACTCCACGCAGGGAGGTAAAGGGCTATACAAATGGGCCCGGGAGGACCGAATTCGAGTTGACGGACAGCTTCGGGTGTTGATTCGGCTACACGCGTGTTCACGACCGTGGGGCCCACGTGCTGTCCGGAGGGGCCGTGTGGGACCCGGTGGTACCGCTGTAGTGGAGACACTTGGAGAAGTGCTCCCCGGGCTGGCGGCACGCTGGTTCGCCGGCCGGAGGCCGGGCGGCTCCGTTCGGCACCGGTCGGAAAAACCGATCGAAAATCTGCCGGTTCTGTATTTCCGTGCGCGCTCCGGCGAGAACGGACGCTGCGATCAGCACCGGTGTCAGAATGCAACGAGATCAGAGCCGTTGGAAAGCTGCTTCGAAGTACTACAATCTAGTGGCCTTTAAAAAATTCACCAAATTTTTACTTTATGTTGGCGAATTTTATATGCTGCTGTTGTACAGTAACCGAAGACTCAAATCTGTAGAGAACTTTCCTGAGAACTGCCTTTGACCGCTATGAAGACCTCGGATTCAGCCCTTGACCTCTTCATAAAAGGTGTAGGAAATTAAGTAAGGAAAGTAGGAATAGTTTTGGATCTGGATTTGGAGGTGGTGATGATTTGTTATGATTTTGGAAGTGAAGGGTGGTCGGATCTGGAATCTGACTGAAAACACTATAGCAGAGGAAGAACACGAATTTCTAAAAATAGATAGAAGGTTGATAAAAAATTAAAAAAAATTGTGGAGGTAGGGAGTTATGGACAGAACTCCCAGTAAAATTGGGAGGGTTTGGAAAAATCAGAAAGATGGTCGGAGGGGGAGAAATCAGAGGTTCTGTCACTGTAGATAGAAACCTGGCAGATCTGGGATGATAGGTTGGACGAAAATGTAAAAATACTAAACGGTGGATTTTGGGCGTGACAATTTAGGTGACACTTGGGATGCAAGGGTAGAACACACCATAAAAAATTTAGATCAATCCAAGCTCGTGGCGGAGACGGACAATTCGTGGAAGCTGCTGTGGTCGGACGAAGACAGAACTGCAGAGGCGGCTCGATGGCGGCGTGATGCCGGCACGAACGGCGGCGGCGGCGGCACCGATGATCACCGGAGATAGAGGGGAGGGGATTGAAGATAGAACCACTCTAGAATTTGGGGTTGGAGAAGGAAGAACACCAGGGGAGAGAGGGAGAGAGGGCACACCCTTCTTGCTTCAAGCAATTTTCACATATTTTCTTCATTAATCTCTAATGACACTAGACATAGGCTTATATAGAAAATGGCAAGGGGTGGGGGGCTGGGAATTTCGTGGGAAATAAGTCATTTTCTTCCCCCATGTGGTCAAAACTCAAAAAAAATAAATTACATATGAATGGGGCACTCCTTTGACTAGGTAGGTAAGGTAGGTGGCCTACCTTTGAAATTTTAACCCCTTTGTCTCCCATGTGGTCAATTAGCATTCAAACCTTCTAGATGGCCACCTAGGATGGTTGACCAGCGCCACATAGATTAGGTGGACCAATGGGGAAGGGGAGGGGGCCCCCTAGCTGGACCTACTACACATTTGCACAAAAACCCACACAATCCTAGGGAATGACACATTGGCTTACAAAGCCTTACAATTGTACATATACTCTCCCAAGGATATAAAAGCCAACTAACAGGCTGAGATCCTGGCGTACTCTTCTGGATGTACTGCGCATTGAATTATGTTTAGAGCCGACCAGTTCACAGTTGAAAGCCTGATGTGATCCTTTGTCCACGCATCTTCATTTGGTGGGAGATCGTATGGTCCCGTGGTGATTACTCTCCAAAGTTCGTGACTCTGCGCTCTCAGGAATACTTCCATCCTATTTTTCCAATAAAAGTAATTGATACCATCAAAGAAAGGAGGGCGACTAATAGACTGTCCCCCAGCCATGAAACTGCAACGAGTGCTAGATCCAGATTTACCCTGGTCGTTGGACCACATGTTAGGTAACCTGATCTGATACCAATTGATAGTTCACGCAGAAGGTGAGCTAGAAGGGGGGATGAATAGATCTCCTCCAATTCAAAATAATTCAAAAAATGACTTATGTAATCCTGAAACACAGTAAAGAATCTTCCCTAGTCTAGCCACGGAGCAGACAGATAGGCAGATGCTGTAACTAGAGAGAAAATGAAGTTGAGACAAAAATTGAACAAATGATGTGCTAGAGCTAAATCGAGTGAGCAAACAAGCAAACCACACGGATGGAACAAAGAGCTTTCAAGGTGGTTCGATTTCGATCCGTAATCTACATCCACCCCTTACTCCAACAGAGTAAGGCTTCCTTGCACTAAGCAATTCAGAATAGCAGACTCAGTCTATTAACATCCGCTGCCCTACAGCTTGCCCCGAGGAACACTCTCCTCGCACTTCTGATGACCAGAAAACTCACTGGAGGTCCAACCTCCCTTCCTTTGCACACCGCAAAAGGGACCCCGTAAATTGCTCCCAACAACTCATGAACCAGAGGATCAATCCTCTCTTCCTCCAAACACGATGGAGGGAAACCGGAGAACCTCTCCCTTCCTCCAACTGAACTTAGAGGGTAACAGAAAGGAATTGAGAGTGCAAAATAAAAAACTCGAAGATGAAAAAACAATCAGAAAGGCAGACAAATCTCTCAGAATCAGTAACAATGTAGCTTCTGTAAAAGCAGACTCTCAGACTCAAATACTGGCAATCACTTAGGCTTTTCTGAACTGGCTCTCTTCTCGAATGGGAAAATTTCAGAACTGACTCTCGCTTCAGATAGTCTCTGTTTTCTTTTTTATATTTTTTTGCTTCTTCTCTCTCACTATTCTCCAAGCTTTTTGATCCTCTTTTATAGGCAGACAATGGGCACGTGGATGCCACGTTTCCTGCCCAAACTTCCACGCAGATCTGATCCTTTGAGGTTCCAATGTCAGAATCGTTGTGCTGTAGTAGTCCACGTGGCAGGATCATCTATTCCGGTCCTTACCTTGGATCACGAGCCATCGACCTGGTACTTTAGATAACACATGCAGTTTGCTCAGTAGATGCTCGACCACATGACTGACATGGCAATGTAACAGTCATAAGTGTTAGCTATTTGATGATATGTGTATGAGCAAATCAACATGGCAACACAGACACATGCATTGACATTAGTATAACATACTTACCCATGTACTGACTTTAACACTTTGAGAATGGTACTAGCATCGAGCTTATTATATAGGACACACCCAGCTAGCACAGACCTAAATACATGAGACAACATCAGCTAGCATCGACCTGAGTATAAAGTGCTGCCTACTAGCATAGACCTTGTACACAACACAATGCAAGGTAGCATCGACCTTATGCACGGGCAGAAGACTAGCATCGACCTTATGCGAACACTGCTAGCTAACATTAATCTCAGGTATGCATGAGACACAGCTAGCATAGACCTTACATGCAAAGAATGCAAACTAGCAACGACCTGAATATGCAAGCGTGACAACTAGCATCGACCCTATATGCTCACAGTAGACTTGCACCGACTTAATGCTCACAACAGCATCTACACCGACTTTATCACTAACTAAGACCGATATGCATCGACCTTATTACGCATGTACGAAGACATGCATAGACATTACCCGTACGTTAGGTAAAAACATGCACCGACTGATACATGCATAGGATAAAGGTGCACAGACCTTTACATGTACAATGCTAGACCCTGCACCGACCTTATCATGCATAATGCAAAAACCTGCACCGACCTTTAGTGTGTGCGAGACGAAAGCCTGCACTGACTTATGTATGTGTATGACACCTGAACTAGCATCGACCCTGTATGCAATACACATTGTGCTAGCATCGACCTTATCTAATGAAACTTGATGTTAACATCGACCTTATAACTGCACTGACCCAGCTAGAACCGACTTATATGCAGGCACAATGCTACAACTAGCACTGACCTTGGCTGTGTAAAGAACACAACTAGCACCGACCCTAGTTATGCATGAACTACAACTAGCATCGACCTTGGCTGTGATTCTATGTAAGCCTAATGCAGTATGAAAATCATGCACACCACCTGTTTGACCAAATGCATGCCATGTACACAGGCTATTCAGTGAAGTGTCATGAGTACATAGTTTATGCAGATGCGTTGACTTAATGTACACAAACTCCAATGCACATACTCATGAATGCTTCAGACATATTCTGTTTGATTTAAGGTGTTTGATTTTTTATGGTGTCTGACATTTGACTTATGGCATTTTTCATCATCAAAACCACATGGATACAACAAAGCAGACTCGGTCTGCGACAAGAGGCTGGCTCACAGCTTGAAATCTGAGGGAGACAAATCCTTCAACCCAAGTTCTACTACCCACATAAACTTAGCACCTGGGCTTGCTACCCACAAGTCCAAAATCGGAGGACGACCTCCCTTCCTCTGAATCCTCAGAGGGAACCCGTGAGAGACACCCCGTCACTCACAACCGGAGACCTCAATCTCCCTTCCTCGAAGGACACTTGGAGGGATCAAAATGACAAACCAAAACGAAGAGAAAAATGGAAAAACTGAAAATAGAAACAAGATGTAACTTCGCAGAAGCACTTTGAATCAAAAATGGCTAGCTGCTCTCAATTTTCCTTTTCTCACTCTCACTCTTCTTTCTAGCGCTGCTCTCTTTTCGTATAGGATCTTCACACTGCAGGAACTCTCGCAGCTTTCTGTAGCTTTCAGCATCTCCCTTAAAGGACGAGGGAGTCTTTAAATAGAACAGGGGCTTCGAAAAAGTGAGATAGAAAACCTAGTGAAATCCCATTGGTCCACTTGGCAGTAGAATATTCTTCCTCTGAAAACCTCTGAAAAAGCATGCCATCTTTTCTTAGATCACGTGCCATCTATCGTTGAAGTTGTTTTTCCAATCGGGTCTGATTTTAAGTTGCAGAATCTGGGATTCAGATCTTCAGACCTGTCAGTGCCCAAATGTCTGCATCGACCTTATTAGTGGGCTTGTACTGTGGCATCAACCTTTCTTCTTGCTCAGTGACTGTCAGTTTTGACAGATCCCTAGACTCTTCTATGACAATGGCCTTGGTGTGCCATGCGGGGGTTAACAACCTAAGGATTTTTCTAACTAGATCCCCTTCTGAAACCTATTTCCCCCGCCCTCTAAGATTGTTAGTGATCAGCGACTGCCTAGCATACATTCCGTAATATTCTCCTCGGATTTCATCTTAAATAATTCATACTCATAGGTGATCATATTTATCTTGGTGGCCTTGACTTGGGATGTACCTTTGCAGATGAGCTCTAGTTCATCCCACATCTTCTTGGTTGTTTAACAGGCTGAGATCCTGACGTACTCTTCTGGATGTACTGCGCATTGATTTATGTTTAGAGCCGACCAGTTCACAGTTGAAAGCCTGATGTGATCCTTTGTCCACGCATCTTCATTTGGTGGGAGATCATATGGTCCCGTGGTGATTACTCTCCAGAGTTCGTGACTCTGCCCTCTCAGGAATACTTCCATCCTATTTTTCCAATAAAAGTAATTTTTACCATCAAAGAAAGGAGGGCGACTAATAGACTGTCCCTCAGCCATGAAACTGCGAGGAGTGCTAGATCTAGGTTTACCCTAGTCGTTGGACCACATGTTAGGTAACTTGCTCCGATACCAATTGATAGTTCACGCAGAAGGTGAGCTAGAAGGGGGGATGAATATATCACCTCCAATTCAAAATAATTCAAAAAATGACTTATGTAATCCTGAAACACAGTAAAGAATCTTCCCTAGTCTATCCACGGAGCAGACAGATAGGCAGATGCTGTAACTAGAGAGAGAATGAAGTTGAGACAAAAATCGAACAAATGATGTGCTAGAGCCAAATCGAGTGAGCAAACAAGCAAACCACACAAATGGAACAAAGAGCTTTTAAGGTGGTTCGATTGCGATCCGCAATCTACATCCACCCCTTACTCCAACAGAGTAAGGCTTCCTTGCACTAAGCAATTCAGAATAGCAGACTCAGTCTACTAACATCCGATGCCTTATAACTTACCCCGAGGAACACTCTCCTCGCACTTCTGATGACCAGAAAACTCACTGGAGGTCCAACCTCCCTTCCTTTGCACACTGCAAAGGGGACCCCCTGAATTGCTCCCAGCAACTCATGAACCAGAGGATCAATCCTCTCTTCCTCCAAACACGATGGAGGGAAACCGGAGAACCTCTCCCTTCCTCCAACTGAACTTGGAGGGTAACAAAAAGGAATTGAGACTGCAAAACAAAAAACTCGAAGATGAAGAAACAATCAAAAAGGCAGACAAATCTCTCAGAATCAGTAACAATGTAGCTTCCGTAGAAGTAGACTCTCATACTCAAATATTGGCAATCACTCAGGCTTTTTTGAACTGTACCTCTTCTCGAATGGGAAAATTTCAGAACTGACTCTCGCTTCAGATAGTCTCTCTTTTCTTTTTATCTTTTTCTGCTTCTTCGATCTCACTTTTCTCCAAGCTTTTCGATCCTCTTTTATAGGCAGACAATGGGTGCGTGGATGCCATGTTTCCTGCCCAAACTTCCGTACAGATCTGATCCTTTGAGGTTCCACGTGTCAGAATCGTGGCGCTGTAGCAGTCCACGTGGCAGGATCATCTATTCCGATCCTTGCGTTGGATCATGAGCCATTGACCTGGTACTTTAAATAACACGTGCAGTTTGCTCAGTAGATGCTCAACCATATGACTGACCTGGCAATGTAACAGTCATAAGTGTTAGCTGTTTGATGATATGTGTATGAGCAAATCAACATGCCAACACTGACACATGCATTGACATTAGTATAACATACTTACCCATGTACTGACTTTAACACTCTGAGAATGGTACCTGCATCGAGCTTATTATATAGGACACACCTAGCTAGCACAGACCTAAATACATGAGACAACATCAGCTAGCATCGACCTAAGTATAAAGTGCTGCCTACAAGCATAGACCTTGTACACAAAATAATGCAAGGTAGCATCGACCTTATGCACGGGCAGAAGACTAGCATCGACCTTATGCAAACACTGCTAGCTAACATTAATCTCAGGAATGCATGAGACACAGCTAGCATAGACCTTACATGCGAACAATGCAAACTAGCATCGACCTGAATATGCAAGTGTGACAACTAGCATCGACCCTATATGCTCACAGTAGACTTGCACCGAGTTAATGCTCACAACAGCATCTACACCGACTTTATCACTAACTAAGACCGATATGCATCGACCATATTACACATGTACAAAGACATGCACAGACCTTACCCGTACGTCAGGAAAAAACATGCACCGACTGATACATGCATAGGATAAAGGTGCACAGACCTTTACATTTACAATGTTAGACCCTGCACCGACCTTATCATGCATAATGCAAAAACCTGCACCAACCTTTAGTGTGTGCGAGACGAAAGCCTGCACTGACTTATGTATGCGTATGACACCTGAACTAGCACCGACCCTGTATGCAATACACATTGTGCTAGCATCGACCTTCTCTTATGAAACTTGATGTCAACATCGGCCTTATAACTGCACTGACCCAGCTAGCACCGACTTATATGCTGGCACAATGCTACAACTAGCACTGACCTTGGCTGTGTAAAGAACACAACTAGCACCGACCCTAGTTATGCATGAACTACAACTAGCATCGACCTTGGCTGTGATTCTATGTAAGCCTAATGTAGTATGAAAATCATACACACCACCTATTTGACCAAATGCATGCCATGTACATAGGCTATTCAGTGAAGTGTCATGAGTACAGAGTTTATGCAGATGCGTTGACTTAATGTGCACAAACTCCAACGCACAGACTCATGAATGCTTCAGACATATTCTATTTTATTTATGGTGTTTGATTTTTTATGGTGTCTGACATTTGACTTATGGTGTTTGTCATCATCAAAACCACATGGATACAACAAAGCAGACTCAGTCTGCAACAAGCGGCTGGCTCACAGCTTGAAATCAGAGGGAGACAAATCCTTCAACCCAAGTTCTGCTACCCACATAAACTTAGCACCTGGGCTTGCTACCCACAAGTCCAGAACAGGAGGACAACCTCCCTTCCTCTGAATCCTCAGAGGGAACCCGTGAGAGACACCCCGTCACTCACAACCGGAGACCTCAATCTCCCTTCCTCCAAGGACACTTGGAGGGATCAAAATGACAAACCAAAACGAGGAGAAAAATGGAAAAACAGAAAAACTGAAAATAGAAACAAGATGTAGCTTCGCAGAAGCACTTTGAATCAAAAATGGCTAGCTGCTCTCAATTTTCCTTTTCTCACTCTCTCTCTACTTTCTGGCGCTGCTCTCTTTTCGTATGGGATCTACACACTGCAGGAACTCTCGCAGCTTTCTGTAGCTTTCAGCATCTCCTTCGAAGGACGAGGGAGTCTTTAAATAGAACATGGGCTTCGAAAAAGTGAGGTAGATAACCTAGTGAAATCCCAGTGGTCCACCTGGCAGTAGAATATTTTTCCTCTAGAAACCTCTGAAAAAGCGTGCCAACTTTTCTTAGATCACGTGCCATTTATCGTTGAAGTTGTTTTTCCAATCGGGTCTGATTTTAAGTTGCAAAATTTGGGATTCGGATCTTCAGACCTATTAGTGCCCAAATGTCTACATCGACCTTATTTGTGGGCTTGTACTGTGACATCGACCTTTCTTCTTGATTTGCTTAAGGTGCACCGACCTTGTTGGCATAAGTTGTTTAGCTGCACCTACCTGTCTCCTGAACTGACTGAGGTGCATCGACCTTAGGTTGCTATCCTGACTTACAAGCATCGACCACCTATAATATGCATGGACCTTAACATATGCAGTGAACAAGATGCACCAACCTGAAAGATAGCACCCCACATATGTGCATCGACCTCAAGAGCATAACAGAGTCATGTGCATTGACCTTATAGCACATACAATGAAAACGTGCATCGACCTCTATGCAAATGTGCATCGACCTACATGCAGATGTGCATCGGCCTTCTAATGCAAAAATGTTCATCGACCTTCTACTCCAAAAATGTGTATGTGCATCGACCTACATTCAAATGTGCCTCGACCTACTCATGCAAAATGTGAATCGACCTTCTAATTCAAAAATGTGCATCGATCTTCTACTGCAAAAATGTGTATGTGCACCATCCTATATTCAAATGTGCATCGACCTTAGGTGCTTTGATTGTACATGAGCATCGACCTTTCTTAGCACAATCTTTTAACTGCCTCGACTTGAATCTTTAAGTTGTAACCTCTGCATCGACCTTTCAATTTCTTCAATGGCTTCACTGCTTCTTGGATTGAGCAAGTGTTGACTTTTCTGCTTGAGATCATTATTGCTTTTGACTCAAATCTAAGTGTGTTGATGTACTTCTCCATCAATCCTGTAATTTGATTAGACAATCTTTTGGTCAATTTGAACCACACCACTTTGACACATATAATTAGAGTTTATTGATTTAATGAAATAACCATATTGTTCGGACATCATCAAAACACAGAATACAACATTCTCCCCCTTTTTGATGATGGCAACAATATCAGTCTTTGAGTTTGATGGTCAAAGAAAATTCATCTTTCTTGAAGTAAGTTTGAGCAAACAAGGAATTTAAGATTCAGACGAACTTGAAAGATTCAGAAAGATTCAGAATCGTGACTACATGTACCAATCAAACACTCAGAGCACCAATTAGACCAATCAAAATAATCAAGGAAGATTGAAGATTGTCGAGCAAAATAGATAGACAGAGACAGACTCAGACACAACTCAAACACTCTCAGTCTATTAATCTCTCCCCCTTTGACATCATCAAAAAAATAGAGAGAACAAGAGGTAGAGGCAAGAGAAAGCAGATACAGTAAGGTCACAGATTTAGAAAATATCATTTTCATCTTTTAATGGATTAAGTGAGATAATTGAAGTTTATCGAGATGTTTAAGATTGATAAGCCACATAGACAAGAAACATAAGTGAGAAGATTATCTTCATACAGAAATAAGAAGAGTGAGCAAAGTTTTATATGAAAGTCTTGAAGGTGCTGTCTAAAAGCTGTATTAGTTAAACACAGAGACTTATCATGCGGAAATTTTCCAACAGCATTGAAAATAAGCATTCCATCATAATTTTGCATTTGGGGCTTATACTATGTATTGAATTTTCTGTAGGAACCTTCTTTTTCATTTGAGCAATGTGGTTGAATCTACACCTTTTTACATGAGAAAACACATTGGTTAGATCCAAGAATCCCCAGCTACTCAGTGTGATAACCTTATTGCCTCTTCAAAGAGAACAGAGTTAGTAATAGAAATGTCTTTTTACATGAGGCACAATACGTCTCAGGTGAAGTGACCCAGTTACTCAACAATCTATGCCATTGCTCTGCCATGATTTCATTGAGACTTGACAGAGTTAATCTGGCCCTTCATGACACAACTGACTTCACTTCATGGTGAAGAGATAGCAGGTTTCTCAGGAAACCAAATCATTGATCTAAAAATTTTAGCCTCCTCCCTTTTTCAAAAAATATATTTCAATGAATTGAAAAGTTTGAAGACAATACAGAGTGTACAGATTTTTTAACTAGAGTTGTCTTCATATGTTTAATGTTCTAGCTTTTAGAAGATTTCAGGGCTTTATATGTCAACATTATTCTTTACTCATGATATATGTAGGAAGATATTTTTTAGAACCTTAATCTCAGTCTATAATCAGGATTATAAGGCTTAAACTTTTTGACAGAAATTTCAATTAACCAAACTTAAAGTCTTTTAAGAGAAGTTCTAAGATTCAAGATCTATGACAGCACTGTATGAGATTCTCAAAAGGCTCAAAGGATTCAGACAGACTTGGAAGACAGACACATTTTCATTGAGCTGGACTTTCTGGACAAATCAGAGAATAATGGGAGACTGAAGAAGAATATCTCCCCCTTTCTATTTGCATCACTGCCCTTTGGTACTTGGCGGAGACTTAATCTCTACGCATAGTGTGGGTTTCAGATAGAAGAGATCTGTCCTTTTCCTAGCATCCATTTGATATACCAAGGGTGGTTAGCAACTAAAAAGAGATAGACAAAACAAGAAGAGGTAGTGACATCAAATTGAGACACAAACTCAACTCCCCCTGACTTCATGACAGAATAGAGCATTGAAGTAAACAGCAGACTTCACAATAACATGCAGAGTTAAAAAGGAAATTCATAACTTAGAAATTGAATTAAGAAGATACTCAGGCAGATTTGAAAATGCCCAACTCTCTCCTTAGGGTGGAAAATTTGTCATTGTCGAAAGGCTTAGTGAAAATATCTACAATTTGTTGTGTTGTGCCTACGTGGATTAATTCAAAAGTTCCTTTTGAAACTTCGTCTCTTATGAAATGATGTCTTACTTCAATGTGCTTGGTGCGTGAGTGCAACACAGGGTTTTTTTGAAAGATTAATGGCACTTGTATTGTCACAATATATGGGTGTACAGCCCAGATCTACTTGGTAGTCCTGAAGCTGGTGTTGGATCCAAATGTCCTATGTACCACAGCTCCCTACAGCTACATACTCAGCCTCTACAGTGAAGAGGGCCACATAATGCTATTTCTTGGAGGCCCAAGAAACCAGACACCCACCTAAGAATTGACAGTGCCCACTAGTGCTTTTCCTATCTAGTTTACAACCAGCATAATCTAAATCAGTGTAAGAAACCAAATCTAGTCTGAGTGATGCAGGAAACCATAGTCCTAAATTGTGTGTGGCAGAAACATATCTAAAGATTCTCTTAAGCAAGATGCAGTAGGTCTAGATTGAAATCTAGCACACATACTTACAATGAATTAAATATCAGGTATCGAGGCAGTTAAATATAACAGAGATCCAATCATACCTCGGTACAGTTTTGCATCAACTTCTTTACCTGATTCATCCGCATCTAAAGATGTATTGGTACCCATTGGAGTTGAGATATGCTTTAGCTTGTCCATGCCAAACTTTTTGAGAATTTCCAGTGTGTACTTGATCTGACTAATGAAGCACCCATCCTCCAACAGCTACACCTGCAATCCAAGAAAATATTTTAGTTCATCTACTAAGCTCATTTCAAATTCATTAGACATCAACTCAGTAAATTCATTGCATAGTTCAGTACAAGTTGAACCAAAAATGATATCATCTACGTATACCTAAACTATGATGAGGTCTTTATTCATAACTTTTGTGAATAATGGCTGATCCACCTTACCCCTTTTGTAACCCTTGCTGACCCGAAATTCTATCAGCCTATCATACCAGGCTCGTGGAGCCTGCTTTAGTCCATAGAGGGCTTTGTTCAACCTGAAAACATGGTTAGGGTGTGCAGACAACTGAAATCCAGGGGGTTGTTCTACAAAAACCTCTTCCTTAATCTATCCATTCAAGAAAGCACTCTTGACATCCATTTGTTTGAGTTTTATGTTTTTGGAGCATGCAAAAACTAGCAAAATTCTTATTTCTTCTAATCTAGCAACAGGAGCATAAGATTCATCAAAATCTACTCCAAACTCCTGGCAATAGCCTTTAGCTACTAACCTAGCTTTATTCCTATAAATTATTCCTTCTTCATTCATTTTATTTTTAAAAACCCATTTTGTTCCAATGATTGATGCATTTTCTGGTCTAGGAACTAGTTTCCAAACATTGTTTCTTTCAAACTGTCCTAGTTCCTCATTCATAGCATTAACCCAAGATTCGTGATTCAATGCCTCTTCTACACTTTTGGGTTCTATTTGTGACATTAATGCAACTAAGTCTTGATTATTCACACCTCTATAAAAAGATATAGTCCTGGGGGGGTCATGTAAATTGCCTATAATGTTCTGTACTGGATGATCTTTCAAAAATGTTAAGTTTGTTGAGGGCTAACCTAGTTCAGCCGACTCACCCTGATCAGGATTATGTGAAGCAGTAGGTACTTGACTTTCCTCGTTCAGCTTGTCCTCCAAAAATTCTCCATCATGCTTTGTATCCCTGTCATCATCATCAAGATTAGTTACATTGTTTGTTTCATCGAAAATAACATGAGGAGACTCTTCAACTATTTGTGCAGAAATGTTGAAAACTCTATAAGCTCTAGACACTTCAGAGTAACCTAAGAAGATTTCGGGGCTACTTTTGGCTTCAAACTTATCTAGATCCTTCTTGTCATTGTTATGAATAAAGTACTTAGAGCCAAAAATTCTGAGGTGCACCAGGTTTATTTTCTTACCTTTCAGGAGCTCATAAGGGGTTTTCTTGTAAACCGGTCTTACCATTGCCCTGTTTTTTTAATAGAAAAACCTAACCTAGGGCTCAATGGGAAAGTGCACCCCTTACCAGAGGTAAGGAGAAAACCACTCCACCATCAGGCCGCTAGGAGGCAGCTATATTTCATAATATAAGAATAAAGAATTACATCAATCTGATACTAGGCAAGCCTAGTGAGTCCAGCCGAGCATCACCTTTTATAATGGAAGGGAGCTCACTGTAAGAGTAGAAAGAATTACATTTAGTGGTGCAAGCTATAGAAGCAAGTAAATTAGCTACAGTGTTTGCTTCTCTGTAGATATGAGAGATCAAATCACATTGGGAGATGGAGCTCCAGATATCACTGACATAGCTGAGAATTGACCAGGGGCAATGAATTTCCTTTTTGATAATTCGAACAAGAGTAAGTGAATCACACTCTATAAGCGCAGGTTTGGAGTCCATTATCTTCAAATATTTAATGCCATCCATGAGGGCACGGGCCTCTGCTATTAAGCTATTAGAGTGACCATAAAAGTGTGAGAAGGCAAGGATAACCTTGCCTTTAGAATCTCTGATTATTCCACCTCCTCCAGTATCTTTGGTTTGCTTGCAAGCACCATCAGAATTTAGTTTTAGAAATGGCCAAGGAGGGGCAAGCCATCTCACTATCTTCATTTGTTGTCTGCCGGGTGCTTGATATTTAATACCCAATAGATCTAAGATTCTCTGGTGAGAGGACTTAGATTCCTTAAGAGAGGCAGCCGAACAAGCCCTCTTGATTTGGAAAAAGATATGATGCATGCTGCTGGTTTTGGAGAAAGGTTTGCCCTCATACTTGACATTGTTCCTGGCTTTCCAGATTTCCCACATACCAAATCCAATGGATGCAAGAGTGAAAATAGCAAAGGCCGTACCTGTTTGAGCATAACAGATGGAATTAAGAATAAATTCCTTTATGGTGCGCCCTTCGAAGGTTAACCCTGCTGCTTTAAAGGCAGTCCAGACAGAAACTGCAATTTCACTGGTCAGAAATAAATGGGTGAGGTCTTCCACCTGCGGTGATCTGCAGCAATAGCATTTGGAGCAGAGAACAATGCCCACTCTTAGAATATTAACATCAGTCGGTATACTGTTATTCATAATCTTCCAAAGGTGAACAGAGATTTTTGTAGGAACCCAACAAGACCATAGTCTACTCCAAGGTATATGTGCAGGAAACTGATTGGTTTCCAAAAATTTGTTGGTCGATGCTACTGAGCACTGACCAGAGGGGGAGAGACTCCATACACCCACATCCGGTTCCTGATTCAGATTAACAGAACAGACAGCTAGCTAAATATTGTTGGGAAGCAAGGCATAAATAATTACAGTTTCTTCTGAGGATGGGTTTTGGAGCACTTCTCTAACAGTAGCTTTCGGATTAGGGATCTGAACCTCAGGAACAAATGTGCTTAAGCAATGTTGGCCCAGCCAATTGTCAAACCAGAAGTTGGTATTAATACCATTCCCAATAATGATCTTCTTGAATTGAAGAATATAATCCTTGGCCTTCAACCAGCTCCTTCTAGCAAAACCATTCATGTTTCTGAAATTGGCTTCCCGGAGATGACATTGGTACAAGTGCTTGGCTCTAAAGTAGGAAGCCCATAAAGAATCACTGTGAATAGCAGTCCACAGCATTTTGACACGTAGGGCAGTCTCCATATTCCTAAGAGATATGATGCCAAGGCCCCCTTGGGATTGAGGCTTACATAAAGCCTTCCAAGATAACCAATGTCTTTTATTTCCATGGGTTGAGGAACCCCAAAAGAAATTTGCAAAAACCTGCTCGATCAGATTGTGAGTACCAATGTGCAGAGGAGTGGAGGATAGAGAGTAAATTGGCAAGGAAGTAAGCACATGCTTAATAAGAACCAGTCTTGCCCCTTGGGATAAAAGGTTTGCTTTCCACCCTGCAATCCTCTTTTGTATAGAATTAAGAACCCCTGCAAAATGGATCTTTTTAGTTCTGCCAATCACCAAGGGAAGTCCAAGATACTTGTGAGGAAAGGACAATTTGGAGAAACCAGTGAGACTCTGGATGCGCTGAGCAACAGAATTGGGTTTCTTTGGGTGGATTAAAAATCCACTTTTGCTAATATTGATCAATTGACCTGAAGCCTATTCATACTTGTGGAGAAGCTTGAGCAAATTTCTGATAGAGGCTGCAGAGGCTTTACTGAAGATAAGGGTATCATCTGCAAATAGTAGGTGGGATATTCTTGGACATCTCTAAAATCCTGTGAACCATTCGACCCGGCCATTACTAAAAATTTCTGTAAGGGATCTGCTCAAAGCTTCTTCAGCTATCACATAAAGAGATGGAGCAATTGGATCTACTTGGCGAATGCCTCTAGTGGATTTGAAAAAGCCAGCAGTGTCTCCATTCATCAAAACAGAGAACCAGCAGTTGTTAATCATTCTGTCTATCAAATTAATAAAGCTGTTACTGAAACCAAATCTGAGCATAACTGAGTACAAGAAGTCCCATTCTAATCTATCATATGCTTTTGCCATATCAAGTTTGAACATAACATTAGATCCTCTTGTTTTTCTGCCCAATTCTAGGGAGAGCTCTTGAGCAAGAGCAATGTTTTCAATAATCTGTCTACCCTTAACAAATGCAGACTGCTCGGGAGAGATGATTTTAGGCAGGATAGGAGACAGTCTTCTATTGATTATTGAAGATATAACCTTATAGAAGAAGTTGCATAAGCTTATTGGCCTGTAATCAGTAATAGCCTCTGCATTCGGTAATTTAGGAATGAGAGCAATCAAAGAGGAGGTTACATATCTTGGCAGAGGATTCCTGGAAGAGAAGGCTTCTTGTACAGCACTAACTACCAAGGGAGCAATGATATTCCAAGCTTTTTGGAAGAATATTCTAGAAAACCCATCAGGCCCAGGAGCACTATCAGCTGATAGACTGAAAACTGCATCATGGATCTCTGTCTCATTAGGAATTGCACACAGACTGACATTGTCTTCTTGGTTAACTAAAGAAGGAATGCAATCCAGAAAAGTATTGTCAAGGCTGTGGTCTTGAGAGGAGAATGCATTCTGAAAGTGTGATACAACAATTCTTTTCGTGTCCTCTTGATCTGTAATAGTATTGCCCGCATTGATCAGCTGTGTGATTTTTTGCTTTTGTCTCTTGGCTAAAGTGGACACATGGAAGAATTTTGTATTTCTGTCCCCCTCAAGGAGCCACCTTATTCCAGACTTTTGTCTCCAAAAATACTCTTGCTGTAGCAGTCTATCTGATAGCTTGTTTTTTGCTTCTTCTAAAGCAGCCAGGTTAGTATCACTGGGTTGCAAATCATAACAGTGCTCAGCTCGAAGGACATCATCCTCAGCAGCAGTCAAGTTGAGATGAACATTGCCAAAAGTTTGTTTGTTCCATTCCCGGAGCATCATTTTCAAGGACTTGAGCTTGAGATGCAAGCAGTGAATGGGAGATGAGGCGACAGGGCTAGAGTGCCAGCAATTCTTAACATCTTCAAAAAACTTCTCATGTAAGATCCACATTTTCTGAAAGCAAAATCTGCTAACTTTCCGATCTCTGGAAGTCAATTTAACTAGTAGAGGAGCATGGTCAGAAGCCTCCCTGGATAGATGTTCTATATAAGTGGGCAGATGATTAAGCCAGTCTGTATTAAGGAGAGCCCTGTCCAATCTAGCCCAAATTCATCTACTTCCAGATTGATTATTATGCCAAGTGTATTTAGAACCAGAATATCCACCATCAATTAACGCACAATCAGAAATACAACAGTTAAAGTCTGTCATTGTAGAGAGGCTAGGAGAATTACCTCCCAATTTTTCATCCACATTAGTGATGCAGTTAAAGTCCCCTACAACAATCCAAGGCCCGGTAATCTGTGCATGAATGTTAGATAAAGTGGTCCACAAGGTCTGCCTTTCATTAACATTACATTTGGCATAGACAAAAGTAGAGTGAAAGTCTAGGGAGGCAGCATTAGAATGCACAACAGTGAGCTGTTGATCATCCCTGCAAACAACTGAAAGGTTCAGGGGATCTTTCCAAAGGACCCAGATGTGAGCCAGACCATCAGAGTTTGCAACAGCATTGTCCATACCCAAACGTCTGCAAATATTGACCATTCTGCTAGTGTTAATTTTAGGTTCTAGGAGCACAATGCAGTCAAGATGGTGGGATCTGATTAGGAATTTCACTCTGCCAATGGACACATCATTCCCTATACCTCTGATATTCCAAGTAATGCAATTCATAAAAGATGTTTGGTATCAGGAATGTTACCCGTGGACCCAGTCCTTAACATCGATCTGGTAATAACCCCTGATCTCTCATGATGCAATGCCAGGACATTTTGAGTTGCCGCTAGTGAAGCTATTTCCTATCTTCTAGATGAGGCCTCTACAGCCGAGTGAGGATCATGCTCTTGCAAGGCACTCTCAACAGCAGGATCACGAGCAATCGCAAAGGAATTAACTAGCACATTAGTTTGGATTGAAGGGAGCTCCAAATGAGGGCACACCAATTCTTCATGGTTGGCTGTTATAGAAGCTTCTTGTTGATTTATCTCTGAGGAAGCAGGATCCAAGACGGGTAAAATCGGCTCACGCCCAGGAAAAGGCTCCAAACTGAAATTTGAGACAATCTCCTTAGGAACATCTTCTGGCAGACAGTGGCTGGGAGAATTGGCAGGGTCCCCTGGATCTTGCTCAGGGGGATTTATAGCAGGGGGATTAATTGAATTGACGAAACAAGGCTCACTCACATCTGAATTCTGGTTAGAACATTCGCCCAAAGTTGAGCTCCTTGCATTAATCAAAACAGGGCGATTAGGTTGGTTACTACCATCATTAGCTCGGGAGTCATTAAAATTTCCATCAACTGCATTCTTCTGATTAGTAACAGGTTGCCATATTGTCTTGCCTTTGGTATCTGCACTTATTTGAATGGGCTTCACTGAGGAATCCGAATGCCTTTGACCTTTACATGTTGCTACATTATGGCCGATGCGAGAACAAGCAGAGCAATAGAGTGGAATGTTCGGGTAAAGAACATACTGCCAGGCACCACCTCCTGGGAATCCAATCCAAACTCTGGATGGGCGGGGTATGGAAATGTCGAGCTCAATGCAAACACGGGTAGCAGTTGTTTGGGAAAGGTTCAAAGTGGATTGATCAACTTTCAACACCCGACCAACATTACCAGCAATGGATCGAATCAAGTGCTCAATGTAGAAATTCACCGGAAGAGTTGGGAAGGAAATCCATACCGGGAGAATTGGCGAGTCAGTTGAAGGTGAAAAATCCATGGTCCATTTGAAGAACCGGAACATCCGACCATGAACCAACATTGTCTCCTTCAGCAACAGGGACAGGTAGTCTTCGTAATTTCGGAATCTTAATAGAAGATGTCTGTTGTCGAGGGCACTGATCATGAAGTCATCTTTGAATCTGCATCTGCTAATCAAATGTGCTCTAATATCCGAGAACTGCGGCCTTCCTTGAGGAGTGCGAGCTACCAGGGAAAAGGAGAAGGGGCCCAGGGATGCCGAAATCTCCTCCAGGGAGAAGAACACTGCAGGTTCCCCTTTATCAGTAAGCGCCGGAGCATGGACAGAGCCCGGAACAACCGGCGGCGCCATGGAAGAAGACATGACTTCAGCAAAGGTTCGAACACCAGAGGCTGAGGAGAAGCCTGGACCTGTTTGAAGAGGCGAGGAGCTCCGAAGCAAGGGGACCAGCGGGGGACCAGGCACCGAGGGGACCACGGGAGGCCCCCCGGGGTCAACCATTGGAGAAGACGACAAAAGCTAGGTCAGAAATCCTACGTTAGCTGATCGAGGTTGAAGTTGACTCTAAAATGGTGGATGCTAGGATTTGAACCCTGGTCATTGGGTTTAAAGGCAAGTCACTTAACCAACTACACTAGGAAGTCACTTACCATTGCCCTGTTAATTGTATAGCATGCTGTGTTGGCCGCTTCTGCCCAGAACTTCCTTGGTAATTGACTCTCAATCAACATGGTTCGGGCTATTTCCACAATAGTTCGATTTCTCCTTTCCACAATTCCATTTTGCTCGGGTGTCCTGGGAGAAGAGAATCTGTGAGTTAATCCCTCATTGTCACAAAACTCAGAAAACATGGAGTTTTCAAACTCTCCTCCATGGTCAGATTGGATGGTGCAAATTCTGTGATTTCCTTCTTGTTTGATTTTATTGAAAAACAGTTTAAACTTCTGAAATACATCATTTTTATTTACTAAGAAAAATATCCAAGAAAATCTAGTATGATCATCTACAATCACAAATCCAAACCTTTTAATGTTCAGACTCTGAGTTCTGGTTGGACCGAATATATCCATATGCAAAAGCTCTATTGGCCTAGAGGATAGTGGCTCAGATCTGAGCTAGAAAGACTTCCTGGTTTGTTTACCCAGAGCATAAGCATCACAAATTTTTGAATTTGTGTTGAATTTTATTTTTGGTAACCCTCAAACCAGGTCATGTTTCACTAACTTATTTAACGTACTGAAACTAGCATGTCCTAACCGTCTATGCCAGTTAAAAGCATTGTTATCTAGATCAGCAGATAGACAAAGGTTTGATTCTGAATTTTCATTATGGTCTACAATGTAGACATTATTCACTCTATGTCCTATGAACATGATTTTGTCAAAATTAACTTCAAGGATTTTGCATGCTTTATCATAAAAAACTACTATGTGACCCTTGTCACATAACTGACTGATGCTAGGCAGGTTATCCTGAAGACTTTCTACAAGCAAAACTTTTTCAATGACATTTGAAGGAAACTTACCAAATGTGCCTATTCCTATGATCTTACCTTTATTTTTCCCTCCAAATTTGACCAGACCTCCTCCCTTCATTTCCAATTCACTGAATTTAATCCGATCACATGTCATGTGCTTGGAGCAGCCGCTATCTAGGTACCATCTATTATGCTCGGCTGCTAGACCAACCTGTAATCAATTCAAATGAAGAAAATTTGGAACCCAAGAAAGGTTGGGTCCAAACAAGTTACTCATCCCTTCTAGTACAGTTTTGGGGATCCAGATCTGTCTGGCACCCTTCTTGTGAACTAAGTTTTTGTTTTCAGCTTGAAAAATCTCATTTGTGCCAGTCATTAGATTTTGTTGAGTTTGATTCTTATTGTAGAATGATTTGTTCCAATTGTAAGAGTTTCTTTGTGGATTTTTCCAGAACCTTCTCTGATAGAGGTGCTTCTGTGAAAATTTAGGATGAACCCAATTTTGTGTGTGATAATTCCGATTCCTATTTTGGTTGGGCCATCTGTGTTGAGTCCATTGTGTAGACCTGTCAAGATTGTTGCCTCTATGCATCTGACTCTGATGAACATGGTTGGTTTTATATGCATAAGCATGACTCATAGCAACGGTCCTACTGCGTTGATGTAGATTAGTCTTAGCATGAAATTTTTGATTGTTGAGTTTAGGTGCAGAGAAATTTGTTTTCACAGGTTTTTGTGAGTTATTGTCGCTGTTTGAGCTGGATAGGATGTCCAGCTTTTCCTTACCCCTTTCCAGACAAAAAGTGGTCGTCTTGAACTCAAAGGATTTTTTATTAGTTGGGTCGTAGCCCAAACCGTCCTTGTTGAAATTTACTCTAACACCTGGCATGGTGTCCAAATTTGTCTTGCCCTGCACAAACCTTTCCAAAGTAGTTTGTTTATCTTCAAGCTCCTTTTGAATTTTCTCACAGTGTTCTTGAGTTTCCAGATTGACCATTTTTACAGCTTCATACTTCTCTAGAATGAGATCATTTTATTTTTGAAGTTCTTGAAATTTTATCTTGAACTGATCTAAGTTTCTTTTAGCATCTTCAAATTGATATTGGAGATTTTTATTCTTAACTTCCAGAGTACTTAATTCTTTAAGTTGTTTCTTCATAACATCATTTTCCTTTTTCATATTTGTTTGTTCTTCAACAACATTGCTCAGTTTTCTTTTCACCAATTTATAATCTTTGGTTTGACAATTCAACTTATCTAACAGGTCAGCATAAGCATCCTCCCAATCATCTAATGTGTAATTTTCAAAAGGAATGATTACGTCATTATCTGTGTCAGCAATGAGACACAATCCTTGCTCCTCCTCTTCAGACGAATCCTCTTCAATATCCTCTTCCTCGTCACTCCATGTACAAACCATAGCTTGAGGCTTCTTTTTCTGCACCTTTGGATTCTTCTTCACGAGTTCCGGACATTCACTTTTCATGTGTCCTGGTTTTTCACAATGAAAAAAAGTAATCTTGTCCGCATTTTTGTTTTTATCAAATTTATAATTAGTACTTTTGCCAACCTGTTGAGGTCTCCTTCTCCTGAAAATTTTACCCCTGTACCTCAGAAATTTCTGAAACTGTCGAGTGAGCTGTTGGGTCCCATAGTGTAGTGGCACAGATCTAGAGGGGGGTGAATAGATCCCTCTCTAAAAATTAAGACCAAGTAAAAAGACTTGATGGCTTCTCAATCAAACCTCACTGAACATGCAAGTGACAAGATCACACACGGAGAGATGGCAATTTGAACAAGCAGTGTACGATAACAAATTTAGCATCAATGTGCAAGATAATCAATAATCCATCCTGTGAATGGGGGTAGAAGATAAGGAATACACACTCAACCAATCACACATGCACAAGAATTTTTAGGTGGTTCGAGATCATGACGGGTACCCTGCGTCCACCCCTCACCACCTCGGTGAGGCTTCACTAAAACGCTACACGAGGTAGCACAAGGGGACGAACCCCAATACACCACACGCTGCTCGACGGCAGCAAACCACACACACACACGAAGGCAAACCCTCAACACGGTGCTCAGCACCACACACACACACACCAAGATAGGGACGCACCCCAACAGTCAATCCACACTCGGAGGCACCGCTCCGAACATGCACAAAGTTTTCTTCAGTTTAAGAGATGAACACAGATTTACATTTGCAAGCTCAATAAACACAAATCTTCAAAGCAATCTCACTAAACATCAACTAAGCACTAGACTGCAGCAAGTAAGAACAAGGATGAGTTGAGAGAGCTCCTGGCTAGAGGACGATGGCCTTGGCTTCGTTAATGACTGAGGCGGACAGGACTTTGGAAGGAGGATGAAAGTTGATGCTTCAACAGGTTCATTTCTGAAGGGTGGAAGAGGATGAACATCAGACCCTTTCTTCTTCACATTGAGTCACTTTCTGCGCATTGGGTAACTTGGAGATGGAACAGTCGTCTTCTTCAACAAGATGGCTTCTGGAAGGTGGAAGATGATAGTCTTCAACCTTGAATCAAGCTCAGCACGACCTGGGAAGAAGCATCCTTCAGCTCCGACTGCACTCCCTGCAAAAACCCCAAGACAGAACCTAGTGATAAAAAGGTTTGATGGAAACCCTATCTCATCCGATTTATACCCAAGAGGAATGGGCGGCCACATGGAGGATATCATCCCCCAAGGACCAATCACAATAGGGCATAAAAAGAGGGGATCGAGCTAGGGCTCCGGCCGCTGCGCGAACCGGTGAATTTCCTGGTCGCCGGAAAGTGTCGACCCCATGGGTCGACACTCGCGTTCGGGCAAGACATAACAAAGGCCTAAACAGAACCCAGTGAAGAAAGTGTCGACCCATGGGGTCGACACTTTCTACCTGTGACAAAGAAACAAGCCACGGCAGAAAGACCTGGAATAAGTGTCGACCTTATGGGTCGACACTTATGTCCAGGGTTCTGAAAAATGAACCCAGACAGAACCTAGTGATAAAAAGGTCGACCTTTTGGGTCAACTTTTTATCCCTACGTTCAAAGACATGAGAGGGCCAGCTGAAAACAGCTTACCCCTGGACAAAGTGTCGACCCATGGGTCGACACTTTTCCTGACATAAGCAAATTATAACACAGCACATAATGGGGTTATTCAAAAGACATGAGACAACAAAGACGAATACCTGTAAGAGAGAAATGGGTATTAAGTACCCCAAATCATAGATATACCAAGTAGAGATTGTTAGGGAATTACCTTGAGAGATGTCCATCCATTTTTCACAATAAACCTCCTCCTACCATTCAACCAAAGCAACTTACCATTTTGTTGGTCCACATGCATGTGAAGATCCAATGTGGTCTATATGTTCATTTCCATTTTTTACACCTATCACATTACATATTGGATGTTAGTCTTCCATATCATTCAAGTTCTAGAAATTGAAACCTCTCTGTCATAAATCACTTAATATTTAGACTAAGTCTCTTCAAACCATATGTTAGCTATCACAATAGCTTGAATCCTATCCAAATCAACTAAGAGTTAGAAGAATTTCACCCAAATTGTTCGGAGACTTTCCTTTCTCACTAACTCCTGTAAACATTTCAAAACACACGTCAGTTAATTTCATCAAATCAGTTGACCAAGTCATACACTAACCGTTCAATCAAATGGAGTTTGCTCAATTCATTTCAAATCCACAAACTACATATGCAAAATGTTTACATGGAGAACAATCACATGGTATATAGTTCATCATCAAAATTCCTTAATACACGGTTTTGCACGGGGTTCAACATGAGCAAAGCTTGCTACTCATCATCTAGGTCTGATAAGTTCTCAAATTCCTCACTGCTTTCTCCACTACTTCTAGACACCTTAAGAGCTATAGTTTTTCCCCTTTTTATTTTCCTCATTACTCCTCTTAAGATTGATTTCGTAGGCCATCAGAGAGCTTATCAACTCTGTGGCCATCATGGTGCATAGGTCCCTAGACTTTTCTAGAACAGTTACCTTGGGGGTTAAGGACCTTAGGATTTTCCTAACAAGTTCACTCTTTTGAATCTGCTTGCCCAGAGACTTCAGGTTGTTGGTGATCTGTGAGAGCCTAGCATACATTTCTGATATGGACTCTTCTGATTTCATTTTAAACAATTCATAATCAGAAGTAAGCATGTTTACCTTCGTGGCTCGCACTTGTGATGTACCTTCATAGATCAATTGGAGCCCATCCCACATTTTCTTGGCTATCTTGCATGCAGAGATTCTGGAATACTCCTCGGGATGTACAGCGCACTGCATGATGCTCATCGCCGTCCAATTTACAGTTGATACACAGATCTACTCCCTGGACCAAGTATCTTCATCTTCAGGAAGCTCAAATGGTCCGATGGTGATGACATTCCACAGTTCATGGCTCTGAGCCCTTATGAGCACCTCCATTCTATTTTTCCAATAGAGATAGTTAGTACCATTAAATAATGGCGGACGATGAATGGAATGTCCCTCAGCGATGAAGCTACGAGGGTCGCTAGTGTTGTGTAGTGGACAGCGGATCTAGAGGGGAGGGGTGAATAGATCTGCCCCTCTTTTCACAATGTAACCCTCTATATAGCTAGATGAAATAAATTGCAGTGGAATATAACTAGCTAAACGAAGGACACAACGATTTGCTTAGCAAGATGATTACTAATATATTGATTCGAACCTAAGCATGCATTTGGAACGAAGCAATCACACAAACAAACCACAACACATGAGATTTTAAGGTGGTTCGGACTGAATCCCCAGTCCTACGTCCACCCCTCACCAAATCCGGTGAGGCTCCACTAGTGCCACGCACTAAACCGCAAATCGGAAAGACCACCGATTGCCTTCCTACTAACCACCTGGTAGGGACATCAATAACGCAGATCGGGCAACCTCTGATTGCCTTCCTACTAACCACCGGTAGGGACGATTCTCAGATTCAATTGTTTGTATGAAATGAAAAAGAGAACAAATATGAAATCACTCAAACCAGATATAGAGTATGCTCAAAGAAAAGAATCTTGTCTGAGTTGTAGAAGCTTGAATCAGATGCTTTGACGGTGTCTTCTTTCTTGTGGGATGATCTTCCTTGAACCTCTTCTAGTTGATGAAGAAGACGAAAAATGTAGCTTCAATCTTCCTTTTGATCTTCTTGAGTCGATGAAGAGGATGTAGAAGATGTAGGATGCAGCTTAGATCACCCTTGAGAGCCTTGATTCCTTCTTCTTCTTTGGAGGTTGAGATGGCTTTAGATCTGGACTTGAATGCCTTGGAATGGATGAAGAACTCCTTCCCGAAACACTGTTCACAGAGGTGCTACAGTGCCTCGAAAATGAGCTCCATTGATCTCCCTTGAAGCCTTGAAGCCCTAGTGTTTCTAATCCCTCAAGTGAGAGTTTTATAGACCTTGAATGGTCTATAGACAAGCCTCAGACCCGATCCACAATTTATGGGTGATTAGGTTACTTTTGGATTAAAGAAATCCATGTTGAATGGTCCTTTTCGAAGTTGGAAACAAAGTCAACATTGAAGGCTCGGGGCTGGCGGTCGACCTGCAACTCCTGGCGGTCGACCGCTACTGTGAAATGCTGTAGACGAATGGCCCCTGGGATTTCCGATCGACTGCTACTGGCTGGCGGTCGACCGCTACTGAAACTCGTGCAGGCTGACAGTTGCTGGCTGGGGCGGTCGACCGCCCCTGTGCTGGCGGTCGACCGCCAGCTGGGCTGATTCCGGGCTTGCCCGGGTTGGTCTGTTATCCGCTTCAGCTCCGTCGTTCAACTCCATTAGCAGCCCGTGCATGTTTGTGGCATCGCCCTTGACATGTTTGTGGCATTGCCCGTGCGACGGCGCAACATTGAGCTTTAACTTGTCCATTCATTTGCATATCTGTCATGAACACAACAGCACATATGTCAGTCATATAAGAGTGAAAAACAACAATGACTAATAGTGTTTAGCCATTATCAAAACTAAGAATACCACAGAATGCATATGACCATAGAATGATGTCGAATGACCCAAGTGACCACAGAATGACTCAAATGACTTCAGGGACACAATAGCTAGATCCAGGTGTTCCCTGGTCGTTGGACCACATGATGGGAAACCTGCTTTGATACCAATTGATAGACACGGAGAGTGTGATCTAGAAGGGGGGGATGAATAGGTCACTCACAAATCACGGTAAACCAAGAGCAGTTCAATCAGAGAATTCAGATTGGCTAAATTGAATATGTGAAAAGCTCCAATATTCAATAAGACAATTAAACAGATAAGACAGTTGTGTATATAACTCAAAGAAATGAATCAGATATGAGATCAAACAAGTGACGAGAAATAAAACTGTCAAATGAATATCCTCGTTCAACAACGTCAGCAAGCAAGATGAATGTGAAACTCACAGAGAGATTCACGAAATAGCCAATGTGATACAAGGCGGAGGTTGGGCTAGGAAGTCTCCTCACGCAGGGGCAGCTTTCCAAACAGGCCAGGCCTATCCTCTCGACTGGACCCTTTGATATACCACTAGCTGCAGGGAAATAACTCAAGTAAAAATATAACAATGCAAACCACACAATACGACAAAGTGATTTTTAGGTGGTTCGATTGCATAATGCAATCTACGTCCACCCCTCGTTCACACTAACCGAGGATTCCTTGCACAAAGCAAAACCGTCAAGCAGACTCAGTCTGTGACAAGAGGCTGGCTCACAGCTTGAAATCAGAGGGAGACAAATCCCTCAACCCAAGTTCTACTACCCACAGAAACTTAGCACCTGGGCTTGCTACCCATATGTCCAGAATCGGAGGACGACCTCCCTTCCTCTGAATCCTCAGAGGGAACCTGTGAGAGACACCCCATCACTCACAATTGAAGACCTCAATCTCCCTTCCTCCAAGGACACTTGGAGGGATCAAAACGGCAAACCAAAACGAGGAGAAAAATGGAAAAATAGAAAAACTGAAAATATAAACAAGATGTAGCTTCGTAGAAGCACTTTGAATAAAAAATGGCTGGCTGCTCTCAATTTTCCTTTTCTCACTCTCTCTCTTCTTTCTGGCGTTGCTCTCTTTTCGAATGGGATCTTCACACTGCAGGAACTCTCGCAGCTTTCTGCAGCTTTCAGCATCTCCCTCGAAGGATGAGGGAGTCTTTAAATAGAACAGGGGATTCGAAAAAGGTGAGGTAGAAAACCTAGTGAAATCCCATTGGTCCACTTGGCAGTAGAATATTCTTCCTGTGGAAACCTCTGAAAAAGCGTGCCATCTTTTCTTGGATCACGTGCCATTTATCGTTGGAGTTGTTTTTCCAATCGGGTCTGATTTTAAGTTGCAGAATCTGGGATTCAGATCTTCAGACCTGTCAGCGCCCGAATGTCTACATCGACCTTATTAGTGGGCTTGTACTATGGCATCGACCTTTCTTCTTGATTTGCTTAAGGTGCACTGACCTTGTTGGCATAAGTTGTTCAGCTGCACCGACCTGTCTCCTGAATTGACTGAGGTGCATCGACCTTAGGTTGTTATCCTGACTTACAAGCATCGACCACCTATGATATGCATAGACCTTAACATTTGCAGTGAACAAGATGCACCGATGATGCGCTCGGCACCCGTCGTTTAAAAATACTGTACCATACATAATTTCAAAATTTACATAACCACACTCACTCACTTAAATGGCTTTGAAAATTCATGTAAAGCGATGAATAGCGGGTCGATCCCACGAGGAGGAAATATTTCAATTAAGCATGAGATGGAAAATTCTTATATTTGAAAGCTCCATTTTTTGAGTGAGATTAAACTAATGAAAAGGAAAATTACATGAAAATAAACTATCTAAAGAATATGAGAGGGTTAAAGAAGAGAATTTTGAAAGAGAGAGAAAAGAACACAATTTTGTCAAAAAAGAATTTTATTGCTATGAAAATAAAAAGCACAATTTGAAATTAAAAGAACAAGGGAAGAAATGAGCCAAGGAATCGAAAGAGTGACGCCGTCCACACCGTGCCGAGCCTTTGATCGCTGCCCCGCCTTGGTGTAGAATGCCGCTAGGAGAGGACCGGGAGAAGCAACTCCGCCATAGGGATGTGTGAAGAATATGAAGAGAGGGAGATAGATGGAAGAAAAACACAGGGAAAACTAAACTGAAAATAGGGTCAGTTAAGAAGAAGAATAACTTTAAATATGGGAAGAAATAGAAAAAGTGAAAGAAACGAAAGTTGAAGATCGGAGGATGAGGAAGAAGTTTCATTAAGATTACAAAGCCAGAAAAAGACCAGAAGATGGTGAAAACTGAGGAGGAAGACAAGTGATCTGCGTGGGTGAATGGTGACTGTGCAAAAAATGGAACTGTGGGAAAATAAATATAACTTGAAAACGGAGAAGAAATGGAGGGAGTGGTATCCAAGAAAATAAAGATCTAAGAGAGATGAGGAACTTTCATGAAGAACTCGGAGAGAAAAGAAGAGTGGAAGGGCTTCAAAACGGAGGAAGAACAGAGACTAACATCTCGGAGGAACAGTAATATGCCAGGACATCAAGTGGAAAAATGGGAAATAACTTAAAAACGGGAAAGAGTCAGAAGAAATGGTAGAAAGAGAAAATGTAGAGCATTGAAAATTGAAGAAGTTTTGTGAAGACAAGAAATTGAAACTAAGAAGTTAAAAGGATGGAAGAAAGGATCTTAGACATGCTAAGTCAAGCTAAGTTATCAAAAATAATAACAACAATAACAAAACCCACAAATTACACATCAAAAACTCCCCAAACAAACTCTACGTAACCCTCCAAAGGTCAAAAAAAACTCTCCCCCACATCACAATAGGACCCCATTTTATAGGGCCAAAATCATCATCATTCTTCAATGTGAAAACCCCTGCTACATTTTTTGACTTGGGAATGTGTGCAACCATGTGTTGCACATATTTTTATTTTTTTATGAATTTTTTTAATTTTTTATTCCTTCTTTCTCTCTCTTCCTCTCTCTTTCTCTCGCGTCGGCCACCTGCTGGCCCGTCGCTCGCCAATGCGGCTTGGCCGCATCTGCTAACCTGGGTGTCGCAATGCTCGCCGCAACGCCCGCAACGCTGCGGTGCGCCCGCCATCGCCCGAGCATACACCATCGGCCGCCTGAAATGTTGACCGCCCACCGAAGCCACGTTCACACCCGCCGTATTGCTGCTGCCGCACGTGAAGCCCGCCATCGCCCGCAGTTGACTTCACCCACGCTCGCATCAGTCGATGTGCCAACGCCCAACCCGCTGGTGTGCGCGAGGTGGCAGCGGCCAATCTCGCGCCTGAGTCCGCCTTGGGCACCTGCTGTTCGCGCGCGTGAGCCCGCCAAAGCATGTTGACCCGAAGCGCCCGCGAGCTGGCCACTTGAAGCCCGTGCCAGCGCCTGCTGAAGAACCACCCGCCGAAGCCACGTTGCCCAGCCAACATTACGCATGCATGCAAAATTATATATATCATATATGAATATATATATATATATATATATATATATATATCATATATGAATGAATATATATATATATATATCATATATGAATATGTATATCTTATATATATATATCATGTATATATATCTAATATATATCTAATGCCAACTACTTTTGTTTCTTTTTCTTTCTTTCTTTTTCTTTTTTTTTAACAAGCCCATGGGCCTTTGGCCCATTTATATTTTTCTTTTTTTTCATCTTTAACAGACTTTGGCCCAATATTGTGCAGACTTGTGGAGTTCTTATCATCGTCCTCTTTGTTCTTGCAAAATAAATAAATTTATTTATTAAAATCACTTAATTCCATCAAACTAAATATTTTAATCTAGATTGGAATTAATTGTGATAAGTGTATATTTATTAATATTAAAGCTCATAACAAATGTGTATATCGTAAATTAACTCCTAAAAATGCACACTTATCACAACCCATAACTTACTCATTGCTAGTCCCTTAGCAATGCGAACAATTAAAAATTTAGGACCAACAAGAGTTTGCAAAGTCCATACCTTCATATCCAGCTTTTCTTTCACATAATCAACTAAAGATTAGGAATCTGAAAACATTAACACACACTAGCCCTAGATTTGGAAATTCAGCTACATGATCAAGAATTCAACTTAAAGTTCAATAGTACTTGTGTATGTGTAAAATTAAATTCACAACGTAGATAATTACGTCTCTCATTTGCTATTCTAAGTAAGTGCCTTTCAACCCTGCACCTCTTAATCAGAGCATTAAGCATATTAACTTTTTGTCTGCCATATTGCTTCATCCCTTAGAGATCTTTTTATTTTTCTACAGACATGATGTTGCACTACCCTTCATTATTTAACACGAACCACAAAACAGGTCTGATTTTACAGATCAATGTTTCCTTTTCCTTTTGACGCGAACCTCAACACGTCTTAGGTGAAGTAGACCCGGTTACTAATATTTGGGGCATTTTTCATGGTGCCTTTTTCTCAATTTTTTTTTCAATTGTGCTTTTGCACTAATTTTGATAGATAAGTTGGGTGAAAGCTTATAAATGATCTCTTCTTCAAGATGTGCTGAATATCAGGCACATACCCAAAATAGCAAAAGGCTTATCCCGCATGTTTCAGTAGCGTGCAAAGTGATTTTTCATTTTTCTAAAGTGCATATGAACTTTAAAGAGATTCTTAGATCAATTTTCCATGCCTAGCTTAAATTCATTTTCCATCATTCTTATCCTAGTCTTTTCTATTCTAGAATCACTTTCAATTCAAGCATGAATCATGAAACTAAAAATGAGATTTTATTTTATTTTTATTTATTTTTTCATTTTGAAAGAAAAAAAATGAGGTTACATATGAATGTAACATGTGAAACATGATTTTCGTCCCCCCAACTTAAATGACATTATCCTCAATGGCATGAACAGTATGGAAGAATGAACAATGTAAACATAATAGTTTTGGGAAAGAACGGGACAACCTGATGGAAGTGAATTTCGACGGGCATCCTTTGCTTGAATGAAAGGCGGTACATGGCTTTTGAAGGCGAGGCATATGTGCAAGCAATCTGATCTCTCCTCCTAACTTATTCTTTATTCACACCTGTAAAATAAAAATAAAAACATAAGAAAAACTTGAGTTACCTCCCAAGAAGCCATTTATTAGCACACAGAATCACGAAAACTTTGGGTTGCCTCCAAAGAAGCGCTAAGTTTGACATCTTCAGTCAAACACATGAAAACTTCATAACCAACATGTTGACTTGAGAATGAGCCACCAAGTGATCTTGTCCTCCTTCACATTCCAGCCCTTGTGCTATTGGAAGACAAGAGTAAGCATGTACATACTGGGGTTACAATTTTGTTGGTCTCGCACATTATTGATTGTAACTTTAACCATATGTGAAAGCCAGTTTTCATTTTTGGGGATCATGGACTGATCAATGGCTAATCATCTTTCAAGATCGAGGTGGAACATTTGCACAACATCAACCCATTGTTCCCCTTGTCCTGTATCTTCCCTCCTAACTTACCCTTTAGTGACGACTTCCTCCATGGTAACTTGGTTAGGCCCTGGTGGCTTAGGAATAAGATTGTCATTCTTAGCCACTTTCCTCTCAATAACAGTCTCATGAACATTAAGTGCATTAATCAACTGATTTTCTTGATAGGAAGTTAAAATCAAAGGTGAATGTGGTTGGCATATCCCTATCAGGTCCTAGAATGTCATATTCGAGAGGCTGTACAGTCAGGGGAATCAAATTAGAGGGAAACGTGAGCCCAGAATCTAACTCATCCACTGATTGAAACATAAAGGGCTCAAGGGTAAGATCAAATGTGAATTTCTCTAAGATGGACCCTTCATAGCACTCATCACTCAACTGAAGTTTATCACTCAAATTTTTCAACAATGGGGTTGGTAGATGAAATGTAAACTTTTCCAACAAGGCCCCATCATCATGTTCTTCAAGGGGAGGATATTCAGAATTTGTTTTCATTAAATCAACTAGATGATTACTCACAAAGCAATCCTCCTCTATAGGTATATCTTCAAATTAGTTGTTGGGGTCACTATTCTTTACAATGGTATTCTCAATCTCAAAGCATTAATAGAATGGGGTGATGATATCAATCTGATCATCTTTATCCTTTAATTCACCCCCTAATTCCTTCCCTTCCTTCATTATGGTATTACTTGTGCACTCCCCCTCACTCCCAGTATTGATATCTTGAGCCAAAATGACAGGCATAAGATCATCATCATCATCATTCACATATTGAGGGGGTTGGTTGAATATTGAAGGAGGGCCCTAGTAAGTAGACTGAGAGTACACAATTCGAGGTACAAAGTAGTGGCCCCGTGAATCACCCCTAGTAACGATGTTACTTTTGAAATTTGGGTGAGATGAGTGGGGCTGAAGTTGATGACACATTTGGGTTAATGCTACAGCCAAGATTATAATCATCTGAAAAGATATCACACCGGTGCGGGGAGAACCCTAGGGCATTTTCGACTTAAGCTTGGATGACTGGTGAGAGTCGGGCTACAGTAAGACATTCACTTACATGGTGAGTGGAACTAGTACCGAAATCACAGGCTTCCTTGAAAGTTTGGATTGGATTTTCAGCCTGTCTAAAATGTCCTACATATTGTTTAAGAGATGATAGTGAGGCACAATTCATCAAATTTTCACTTAAAATTTCAAACAGATCATAGGCCTCATCTTCAATTTTGTTTATAAATGCCCCTCCGCAACATGTGTTCACCATTTGCCTATCATGATTAGATAACCTCTTATAACATGCAAACATAATTTACCATTTAGACAACCCATGGTGTGGGCATTGACGTAACAAATCCTTCAGCCTCTCCTAAGATTCATGAATTTACTCTCCCGAAAACTGAGTAAATCCCATAATCGCCCTTCTCATAATGTTGGTCCGGAGTATGGGGTAATTTTTTTCCGAAAATGCTAACTGCATAACTTCCCAAGTCCTGATGGACTTTCCAAAACTCCTTAACCAATATTTTACCTTTTCTTTCAATGAGAATGGAAATAAGATCAACTTAAGGGCATCATCACTAAAGTTTCGAATTTTGACCAGGGCGCAAACTTCAAGAAAATCATTTTGATGCCTACAAAGATTTTCATTGAGATTCTCATAAAAAGATGGGAGCATCTAGATGAGAATAGGGTCAATCTCATAATGATCCACAAGTACGTCAGGGAGTTCAATACAGGTTGAGGGTTTATAAGTAGAAGGAAAAAATGTTCCTTCATAGGTGTGGGTTTCCCTCTAAGATGAATGGCCATAAAAAATAGGTTAGATCCAAGAAAGATTTTTTATTTTTTTTTTTAATTTCAAATTTTTGTTTTCAATTTTTCATTTTTAATTTCCCTTTATTGATCTCCTCTTTTATTATTTTTTTGTTTTATTTTGTTTGGTTTTGTTTTGTTTTATTGAAACAATGCAATAAATTAATTCCTAAATGAATGGTTTATGCAACAATGATGATGATAATTTTTTTTAATTTTGAAGAATTAGGAGATGAATGAATTACTAAATGTAAATGTTATGAATTAATCACTATATGAATGTAAACATGAGGTTATTTTTTATTTTTTTTATTTTATTTTTTATTTTTTTTATAAAAGAGGAGTCGGGACCTGCTACCAAGTTGGTTCACCGGCCAGGTTAGAGGCGGGGTTGTTGGAGGCTCCCCCTACTTTCATAAGAACCTAATTATATAACCACAAGTCCGCTTATGGCGTTTGCTGTTGACATCTAGCCTTAGACACCAGTTTTTCAAAATAGCAACAAATTCCAAAACTTCTTTTTAACCTTCCAAGGACAATCTAACTCCGGGGTGCTTCTTGGTACAACATGTCTGTCTTCCGTGAGGGAATCCATGGGTGCGGGGACTTATGGAGGTCTTAGAAAAGGATATTCCAGTCCAAAGAGACGGAGTGCTCAATAGAGGGTCCTTCCAATTCCAAGAGGGGTGTAAGGAACCTAACTTACCCTTAAGAATGGTAAATAGAGAAGAAGAGAAAATTATTGTTATTTTTTTTCAAATGATAATGATGCAAATAAATGGAGAATCAACTAAAATGCATGAACAATATGTATTTACAATGAAAACATGATAGCATGAGACAAAAAACTTTTCTGTGATTTTCTGTTTTTTGATTTTTTTAATTTTTTCAATAATAGATAAATGTAAGAAGCTATAAACAATAAAATAACAAATACATACAAATTTATTACAAAATGAAGTCGGAAATGATGTTTTTGAAGTTTTCTCGATTTCTAATTTTTTTTATTTTCAGAGAGTTATTTTTTTATTTTTTTTCTTTTTTAAAAAAGAGAGATAGATAAAATACAAATAATAACTAAAAATACTAATTAACATTCAACCTACTAAAAAAATAAAACCTAAAATCATGATTTCTTTGTTTTTTGGGTTTTCTATTTTTTTAGAATTTTATGGATTTTTTAAAAATTTATCTATTTTTTTAAAGATTTTTCAAAAATTTAAAAAATAGAACCTGCACCTATGTTTACTGACCTTTAGCGACGCTTGATTTTCCAAGATTTTTTAGGATTCCAGAATTCCTACTCTTTATAGTGACAGATATAGTCTTTCAGCGACACTTCTTGACTTTCTACGACAGATTATTTCCCTTGAATTTCAGGTCTGAATTTCTAATATGTCTTTGATTTTCTGATTTTTTTTCATTTTCTTACAAAATAAAAATAGAAAAAATAATATACAAATATATACATCAAACACAAGAATTTCTAACCATTAAAAATAATTTTCACCCCGGCAACAGCGCCAAAACTTGATGCGCTCGGCACCCGTCATTTAAAAATGGCATGTCACACACTTTCAAAATTTACATAACTGCACTCACTCACTTAAATGGCTTTGAAAATTCAAGTAAAGCGGTGAATAGCGGGTCGATACCATAAGGAGGAAATATTTCAATTAAACATGAGAGGGAAAATTCTTATATTTGAAAGCTCCGAATTTTGAGTGAGATTAAACTAATGAAAAGGAAAATTGTATGAAAATAAACTATCTAAAGAATATGAGATGGTGAAAGAAGAGAATTTAGAAAGAGAGAGAAAAGAACATAATTTTATCAAAAATGAATTTTATTGCTATGGAAATAAAAAGTACAACTATGAAAATTAAAAGTATAACTTGAAATTAAAAGAATAAGGGAGGAAATCTGTTGAGGAATCGAAAGAGTGACGCCGTCCACGCCGTGACGAGTCTTTGATCGTCTCCCCGCTTTGGTGTAGAATATCACCGTGAGAGGACCGAGAGAAACAACTCCGCCATAGGGATGTGTGAAGAATATGAAGAGAGGGAGATAGATGGAAGAAAAACACAGGGAAAACTAAACTAAAAATATGGCAAGTTAAGAAAAAGAATAACTTTACATTTTGGAAGAATTAGAAAACGTGGAACAAACGAAAGTTGAAGATCAGAGGATGAGGAAGAACTTTCATGAAGATTGCAGAGTGCGAAAAAGACCAGACGATGCTGAAAACTAAGGAAGAAGAGAAGTGGTCTACGCGGGTGAATAAAGACTATGCAAAAAACTGAACTGTGGGAAAATAAATATAACTTAAAAACGGAGAAGAATTGGAGGACGTGGTAAAGGAAGAAAATGAAGATCTAAGAGAGATGAGGAACGTTCATGAAGAACTCAGAGAGAAAGAAAGAGTGGAAGGGATTCAAAACTGAGGAAGAACAGAGACTAGCTTCTCGGATGAACAGTAACATGCCATGACATCAAGTGGAAAAATGAGAAATAACATAAAAATGGGAACAATTCAGAGGAAGTGGTAGAAAGAGAAAATGTAGAACATTAAAAACTTAAGACGTTTCGTGAAGACAAGAAATTGAAACTAAGAATATAAAAGCATGTAAGAAAGGATCTAAGACAGGCTAAGCCAAGCTAAGTTCTAAAAAACAATAACAACAATAGCAAAACCCACAACTTACACATCAAAAACTCCCCAAACAAACTCTACGTAATCCTCCAAAGGCAAAAAAAAAACTCTCCCCCACATCACAATAGGACCCCATTTTATGGGGATAAAATCACCCCCATTCTTCAATGTGAAAACCCCTACTACATTTTTTCACTTGGAAATGTGTGTAACCATGTGTTGCACATATTTTTATTTTTTATAATTTTTTATAATTTTTCAATTTTTTTATTCCTTCTTTCTCTCTCTTCCTCTCTCTTTCTCTCTCTTTCTCTCATGTCGGCCGCCTGTTGGCCCATCGCCCGCCAATAAGGCTGGGCCGCATCTGCTGACCCACTCGCCGTAATGCCCGCAACACTGTGGTGCGCCCATCATCGCCTGAGCATGCGCCAGCAGCCGCCTGAAATGTTGACCGCCCACCGAAGCCACGTGTTTGTGACCGCGGGGAGTCACTTGTTGTTTTGTCCTCGCGGCGGTGGTTTACACTCGCCTTTTACGGAATGTCGAGATAGGTTGACTGGGCACGAGGGGATTCCGGGGGTATTGAGAAGAAGGCAGAGAGAACGATAGGAACGCACTGGAAGGGATGGCGTATGGTTCATCGTCTTGGGAGAGTAGGACAAGGATGGCTGGGTAGAATGCGGGCGTGCCAGTCGATTTCTCGACAATCACCTATGGAACCGAGGATTGACCGGGGAAGCGTCGCCAGGACGCGGCACGTGGCTCGAGGGGTCGGGCGACACGTGGATAGAAGGGGTTCCACGGGTGCGAGTGCGCAGTTGATTATGTGGATTCATGTATTGGACATCTTTCCCCACCTGTCGCAAGCAACTGATGTTTATTTTACATCGGATTGAATCCGAACACCTTTATTTCTACTGCCGAAGAAAGAGTCAGGGACCCCGGTAGGCGCGACGTCGGGAGGGCTTAGTCCGTGCAACAGCGACAGGGTAATAGCAACGCAACAGGGATAACTGGGGGCAGAGAGACTGGTTCCAGAGAGGAGAGGAATCCGCTCCCTGAATAGATTACATGACTTATATGCCATGAAAGGCATTTATATGGGGGCATGAGAGCCCGATTATAATTGCTTGCAAGCCACGGGACAATTCCGTCATTTATGACGGTCTCTGGGTCATTGCATTATTGTGCGGGTATTTTCGCATTTGTACGTGTTGTCCGTCAAAGGAACTATGACTCAGCAGGATGGCGCCCGGGGGGCGTTACAATGAATTCCCGACAAGAGAGTGTCGAGGTCTAGGCAGTGGGGGTGCCATAGGCACCATTGTACGGGGGAAGTTGAGTGGTCGGGTGTCGCAGGCCCCGATGTGACTGGAGTAGCTGGCAGTCGGGTGTCGGGGGCACCGTTGTGACTGGAGTTGTTGGCAGTCGGGTGCCGGGGCCACCGATGTGACTGAAGTAGCTGGGTAGTCGGGTGCCGGCGTGCCGTTGTGACTGGGGTAGCTGGCAGTTGGGTGCCGGGGGCACCGTTGTGAATGGAGTTGCAGGCAGTCGGGTGCCAGGGGCACCGTTGTGACTGGAGTCGTTGGGTGATCGGGTGCCGCGGGCCCTGATGTGACTGGAGTAGCTAGCAGTCGGGTGTCGGGGGCACCGTTGTGACTGGAGTCGTTGGGTGATCGGGTGCCGCGGGCCCCGATGTGACTGGAGTAGCGGGTAGTCGGGTGTCGGGGGCACCGTTGTGACTGGAGTTGTTGAGTGATCGGGTGCCGCGGGCCCCGATGTGACTGGAGTAGCTGGTAGTCGGGTGCTGGGGGCACCGTTGTGACTGGAGTTGCAGGCAGTCGGGTGCCGGGGGCACCGTTGTGACTGGAGTTGCAGGCAGTTTGGTGCCGGGAGCACCGTTGTGACTGGTAGTGGCCTGACACTTCATCTTGCGCCAGGACCTGTAAAGTATGCCCATTGTCCGGGTAATAGCACTGAGGGCACGCTTATCGGGATGATGCGAAGGTGGCGCACAATCATCGAGGTGGGGGAACCAGACAGGGCACTCTCATGAAGCGGCATCTAGGTCATGCACGAACATCGAGGTAGGGCCGAGCAGGGTGTTCCTGTCAAACAACGTCTGGGGGCGCATGACTATCGAGACAGGGCTCGGGCATAATGCTTTCATCAGGCGGCATCATGGTCGTGCACGAATATCGGGACCCAGGCAGACCGCTTTCACCAAGTAAGATCTGGGGTTATGCACGATTATCGAGATGACATACATTCATCACAACAGGGGGCCGGAAGTGGGTGTTTGGGCTAGACGCCATATGAGGGATGATCATGCAACATGCCCTCGGCCTAAGCCTAGCAAACATACACACAAATCTCCTTAGCGTGCCTTTGTAGTCCGGGGCTGAGCTCCTTAGGTGCTTGATTCATTTGGTGCTTCATCCATGCATTTGGGCTCACAAAGGGGGGCTTTTATAGTGGAAGGTGAAGGGTCACAGGGGGTTTATGCAGACCAGCTAAGGTGGGTGAGCTGGTCCGTGTAAACCCAAGTGAATAGTGCTTGGGTTACACGGGCTGAGAGAGAGAGGGGGAAGGGGTTTACGCGGACCTGCTCAGGGGCTGAGCTGGTCTGCGTAAACCCCCCTTGGATGGGGTTTACGCGGACCAGCCTAGGGGCCTGGGCTGGTCTGCGTAAACCCCGCGACTTGACCGCATAGGTCGATCCGCGTGCGAGGGCGCACGATGGTGGTGCATGACGCGATGGTTTGCTGGGAGTCCCGAGTTGGGCTCGGACTTGCTGTAGAGTGGCTGGATCATACGTGCCCACCAGGTGCTCGGGGAAGTTCATGACACGCGTGTACGGGCCATATAGGGGTGCTGTGTGCTCCTGAAGCTTGCGGTTGGCCTTGACGGGTCTTCCTTTGACTTCAGAGGGCTGGAGGGAGGCGACTCGAGGGTAGACCTCGGCCTCATTGCTGGGTGCCAAGTGGCGTGGCTTGCAGTCAGGGTGCCCCCGGGTCGGCTCGGGTAGCTATGTTGAACGGGGGTAAACCAGCAAACTGAGTGATCGGGGGTGGACCCGATCGATTGTTGATGTTGCCGTGGGTCACGGCTAGCTGGTTAGGACCCTCGGTTGGGCCCGGTGATTGGGGCGCCGACATGATGATGACGTTTGTCTGGTGGTCGGGGTGACCATTGCTCCTCGGCGAAGAGTCGCCTGATGCGGCAGGCTGTTCTAAGTCCCGAGTTAACCCGGTTGTTGAAGCGTCGGCGGTATAATACCGTATGCAGGGTGTCCGGAGGTGATCCCCGAATCTTCACAGAGTGCCATAAGGTACGGCAGGTTGTCCCGAATCTTAAAATCGACTCGGTTGTTGAGAAACTGGCTGGCAAAGTGCCATTCGCTCGGGGCCGATGCCCAGTTGTTATGCTACGCCACTTGACCCGGCGACACGTCTCGATTTTTGAGCACAACTCGACTGGTAGAGCAACTTTGACGATGTGCCGTTTTGCTCCATTAGGGAGTATTTCCCTATGCTTAATCCTCGATTAATTCTAGAAAATAAGCTGGTGCCAACACCACGTCCACACCCACCGTATTGCTACTGTTGCGTGTAAAGCCCGCCATCACCCGCAGTTGACTTCACCCGCGCTCGCATCCGTCGACGTGCAGACACCCAACCCGCTAGAGTGCGCGAGGTTGCTGCGACCAATCCCGCACCCGAGCCCGCCTTGGGCACCTGCCGTTCGCGCGCGTGAGCCCGCCGAAGCATGCAGACCCGAAGCGCCCGTAAGCTGGCCACGTGAAGCCCGCGCCAGTGCCTGCTGAAGAAGCACCCGCCGAAGCCACGTTGCCCAGCCAACATAGCGCAGGCATGCAAAATTATATATATCATATATGAATATATATATATCTTATATATATATCATATATATATCTAATATAGATCTAATGCCAACTATTTTTTTTTCTTTTTCTTTCTTTCTTTTTCTTTCTTTTTCTTTTTTTTTCTTTTTAACAAGCCCATGGGCCTTTGGCCCATTTGTATTTTTCTTTTTCTTTTCTTTTCATCTTTAACGTACTTTGGCCCAATATTGTGCAGACTTGTGGAGTTCTTGTCATCGTCCTCTTTGTTCCTGCAAAATAAGTAAATTTATTTATTAAAATCACTTAATTCCATCAAACTAAATATTTTGATCTAGATTGTAATTAATTATGATAAGTGCATATTTATTAATATTAAAGCTCATAACAAATGTGTATATCGTAAATTAACTCTTAAAAAGGCACACTTATCAACTGACCTGAAAGATAGCACCTAACATATGTGCATCGACCTCAAGTGCATAACAGAGTCATGTGCATCGACCTTATAGCACATACAATGAAAACGTGCATCGACCTTCTAATGCAAAAATGTGCATCGACCTGCTACTGCAAAAATGTGTATGTGCACTGACCTACATTCAAATGTGCATCGACCTACTAATGCAAAATGTGCATCGACCTTCTAATGCAAAAATGTGCATCGACCTTCTACTGCAAAAATGTGTATGTGCACCGACCTACATTCAAATGTGCATCGACCTTAGGTGCTTTGATTGTACATGAGCATCGACCTTTCTTAGCACAATCTTTTAACTACCTCGACTTGAATCTTTAAGTCGTAGCCTCTGCATCGACCTTTCTTTTTCTTCAATGGCTTCACTGCTTCTTGGATTGAGCAAGTGTTGACTTTTCTGCTTGAGATCATCATTGCTTTTGACTTGAATCTGAGTGCGTTGATGTACTTCTCCATCAATCCTGCAATTTGATTAGACAGTCTTTTGGTCAATTTGAACCACACCACTTTAACACATATAATTAGAGTTTATTCATTTAACGAAATAACCATATTGTTCTGACATCATCAAAACACAGAACACAACATTCTCCCCCCTTTTGATGATGGTAATAATATGAGTCTTTGAGTTTGATGGTGAAAGAAAATTCATCTTTCTTGAAGTAAGTTTGTGCAAACAAGGAATTTAAGATTTAGAAGAACTTGAAAGATTCAGAAAGATTCAGAATTGTGACTGCAGGTACCAATCAAACACTCAGAGCACCAATCAGACCAATCAGAATAATCAAGGAAGATTGAAGATTGTGAAGCCAAATAGACAGACAGAGACAGACTCAGACACAACTCAGACACTCTCACTCTATTAATCTCTCCCCCTTTCACATCATCAAAAAAAATAGAGAGAACAAGAGGTAGAGGCAAGAGAAAGCAGATACAGTAAGGTCACAGATTTAGAAAATATCATTTTCATCTCTTAATAGATTACGTGAGATAATTAAAGTTTATTGAGATGTTTAAGACTGATAAGCCAGATAGACAAGAAACATATGTGAGAAGATTATCTTCATACAGAAATAAGGAGAGTGAGCAAAGTTTTATATGAAAGTCTTGAAGGTGCTGTCTAAAAGCTGTATTAGTTAAACATAGAGACTTGTCATGCGAAAATTTTTCAACATTATTGAAAACAAACATTCCATCATAAATTTGCATTTGGGGCATATACTATGTATAGAATTTTATGTAGGAACCTTCTTTTTCATTTGAGCAATGTGGTTGGATCTACACCTTTTTATGTGAGAAAACACATTGGTTAGATGCAAGAATCCCCAACTACTCAGTGTGATAACCTTATTGCCTCTTCAAAGGGAACAGAGTTAGTAATAGAAATATCTTTTTACATGAGGCACAACACGTCTCAGGTGAAGTGACCCAGTGACTCAACAATCTATGCCATTGCTCTGCCATGATTTCATTGACACTTGACAGAGTTAATCTGATTTGAGCCAGATGCTCAGAAGTGCATTCGTCAAATACACTTAGTTTAAAATTAAAGAAGTTGGGTTCGGGGGTCCAAAATCTAAAATATCACTCCGATCGGTGTGTCGATTATTCCAACACGACCTGGGAGGTAAATGTGAGTTGTGAGAGCTGACTAAATCCAAATCGGATATCCGATTTGATCCCGGCGCTCAGAAGTGCATTCTTCAAATGCACTTAGTTTAGAATTAAAGAAGTTGGGTTCGGAGGTCCAAAATCTAAAATATCATTCTGATCAGCACGCAGATCGTTCCAACACAACTTAGGAGGTAAAAGTGACTTGTTAGGGCTGACGAAATCTAAATCGGATACCTGGTTTGAGCCTGGTGCTCAAATTACTCAAATCAAAATTAAGTTAGTTTTCAATGCTAACTTAGTTTTAAATAATTCACATAACTAGGGGTTCGGGAGTTCAAAATGTAAAATACTGGCCTAATCGACGTGCTGATAATTCCGACGTGACCTGGGTGATGAGAGTGACTTCGGAGAGCTGACGAAATCTAAATCGGATACTCGGTTTGAGCCCGGCGCTCAGAAGTGCATTCTTCAAATGCACTTAGTTTAAAATGAAAGAAGTTGGATTCAGGCGTCCAAAGTCTAAAATATCACTCCGATCGGCGTGCTGATAATTCCAACACGATCTGTGAGGTAAAAGTGACTTGTGAGTGCGGACGGAATCCAAATCGGATATCTGGCTGGAGCTCGGTGCTTAGAAGCACATTCCTCAAATGCACTTAGTTTAAAGTTAAAGTAGTTGGGTTTGGGGGTCCAAATCTAAAATAACGCTCTGATCGGCGCACCGATCATTCCAACATGACTTGGGAGGTAAAAGTGACTTGTTACAGCTGACGGAATCCAAATCGGATACTCGGTTTGACCCCGACGCTTAAATTACTCAAATCAAAACTAAGTTAGTTTTCAAAGTTAACTTAGTTTAAAACAATTCACATAACTAGGGGTTCGGGTGTCCAAAATTTAAAATACTGGCATGATTGATGTGCCAATCATTCCGACGTGACCTGGGTGATGAGAGTGACTTGGGAGAGCTGACGGAATCAAAATCGAATACCCGGTTTGAGCCCGACGCTCAGCAGTGCATTCTTCAAATGCACTTAGTTTAAATTTAAAGAAGTTGGGTTTGGGGTCTAAAATCGAAAAAATATCACTCCGATCAGCGTGCTGATTGTTCCAAAATAACCTAGGAGGTAAAAGTGACTTATGAGAGCTGACGGAATCTAAATCGGATATCCGGTTTGAGCCCGGCGCTCAAATTACTCAAATTAAAGTTAAGTTAGATTTCAAAGCTAACTTAGTTTAAAACAATTCACATAACTAGGTCTTCGGGAGTCTCAAATATAAAATACTGGTCTGATCAGCGTTCTGATCACTCCGACGTGACCTGGGTGATGAGAGAGACTTGGGAAAGCTGACGGAATCCAAATCGGATACTCGGTTTGAGCCCGGCGCACAGAAGTGCATTCTTCAAATGCACTTAATTTAAAATTAAAGAAGTTGGGTTCGGGAGTCTAAAATCTAAAATATCACTCTGATCGGCGTGCCGATCATTCCAACACGACTTGGGAGGTAAAACTTACTTGTTAGAGGTAACGAATCTAATTCGGATACACAGTTTAAGCCCGGTGCTCAAAGTACTCAAATCAAAACTAAGTTAGTTTTCAAAGCTAATGTAGTTTAAAACAATTCACATAACTAGGGGTCTGAGGGTTCAAAAAGTGAAATACTGGCCTGATTGGCGTGTCGATCATTTCGACGCTACCTCGGTGATGAGTGTGACTTGGGAGAGCTGACGGAATACAAATCGGTTACCCGATTTGAGCCTGCCGCTCAGAAGTGCATTCTTTAATTGCACTTAGTTTAAAATTAAAGAAGTTGGGTTTGGGGGTCAAAAATCTAAAATATCGCTCCGATCGGGGTGTCAATTGTTCCAACACGACCTGGGAGGTAAAAGTGACTTGTGAGAGCTGACGTAATCCAAATCCGATATCCGATTTGAGCCCAGCGCTAAGAAGTGCATTCTTCAAATGCACTTAGTTAAAAATTAAATAAGTTGGGTTCGGAGGTCCAAAATCTAAAATATCGCTCTGATCGACGTGCTGATTATTCCAACACGACTTGAAAGATAAAAGTGACTTGTTAGAGCTGAAGGAATCCAAATCAGATACTAAGTTTGAGCCCGATGCTCAAATTACTCGAATCAAAACTAAGTTAGTTTTCAAAGCTAACTTAGTTTAAACCAATTCACAAAACTAGGGGCTCGGGTGTCAAAAATGTAAAATACTGGCATGATTGGCATACCGATCATTCTGACGCCACCTGAGTGATGAGAGTGGCTTGGGAGAGGTAACGGAATGCAAATCGGATAGCCGGTTTGAGCTAGGCGCTCATAAGTGTATTCTTTTTTTTTATGAAGCCAAGTCATCAAGTAGGAAAAGGGAGAGTGCACCCCCATTCCAAAGGAAGGGAATGTTCTCACTCCACCAAATCACCACTTTGATGCTTTATTTTATTGATTTATCAAAGAAATGCAATTACAAAAGGAGGCCAAGCCTCTGTATTACAATGAAGATGAATGATGGGAAAAAGAGCTATACAAGCCTCCTGCGGAAGTTGGGGATGCCTTTGACATCCGTAATTACATATCCTCTAGCCATTGTAGGCAATTCCCTAATTGAAAAAAATTCCAAGTTACTTTTGACTAGCACTGCATGATTGGCTAGCGCATCTGCTAGTTGATTGCCCTCTCTATACATGTGAGTAATGGAGCAATGAAACTAGGAGAAAATATGTTGTAATGGTTCCCACCAAGGTAGAAGAGACCATGGGGGATCTTTTTTCTTTTGTAGCATCTCAACTAGAATCTGAGAATCAGTAAAGATGGTTGAAATTGGAATATTATGATGTTGTGCTAAACGAAGTCCATCAAGCAGCGCCCTTCCCTCAGCAACCATATTGGATCCAAAACCATAGAAATAAGAGAATCCCAGCTTTAACTGCCCTTGACTGTTTCTGATGCAGCCTCCTCCTCCAGAAATTCCCGGGTTCCCTTTGCTTGCTCCATCCACATGTAAGGAGAAATTAATAGCCGGAGCTTTCCAGAGAACTGTAATATATGTCAGACGAAAATTGCTAATAGAGATTCCAAAGCTTTGCAGGCTGAGCCAGAATCTTTTGCTAGTACCATTCTTAAATTTGATTTGTTTCACAATATGCTTTAGATCTACTAGAATCTGCTCAGATATATTTTCAAAGCTATTCCTATTTTCTTCATACTTAACTTGACATCTGAATTTCCATATCTCCCAGATTATCATGATTGAGATCAACAAGGATATAAAACCCTTCGGTTTACTCAGGACTGTCTCATTTATTGTTATTTTTAGCCTGTTACTGATGGTGAAAACTTCCAGAGATGAATTGTTGAGTAAAGGAGTAAATTTGTTCCATAGAAATTTGGCCACAGCACTGTCTACAAATAAATGATTTTCATCCTCTATTTCATGAGAGGTTTGACAGCAGACACAACTGGAAGCAATAGCAATGCCACATTTTTGTATCTGCTTATCTACTGGAACTGCATGTTTCAAAAGTTTCCAACAGAACAGGGAGGCCCGAGGAGGGAATTTTGGATGCCAGAGTTTATTGAAGCTTAAACTGGAATTTGAGTTCTGCCCTTTCATAAAATTGTAGGTGGATTTGATACTAAATTTACTTGAGTTGGTAAGAGACCAAATAGGTTTATCCTCTCCATTTTGTATACTATATCTCTGGATTTCTCTCCTCATAGACTGATCTTCCAATAGTTGCCAAATAGGATGTTGGACATTTGCCGTTACTTCTTGAACAGTGCAGCCATCATTCAAGGAGGAGTGTTGAATATGTAAAGCTTCAGTTAGAGTCTTGTTTTTATACCAGTAATCTTTCAAAAAATTTGTGGAAGCACCATCAAAAACGATCATTCTGGAATTTACTAAGAGTATTGACCGGGCTTTCTCAAAATCAGTTGCTTTAATGCCTGCAGGGAATGGAGCTTTGCATTCTGATATATGAAGGCCATGATAGTATTTACTCCTTACAAACTTGGCCCAAGGAGAGTTGTTATGTGCAGATATCCACAACTGTTTTACATATTGGCACAGTTGGGAATCTGATTGACTGCGTATACCTAATCCACCTTCAGAGAGAGGACAACATATTTTGTCCCAGGATATCCAGTGTTTTCTATGAGCATTCTCATATCCCTGCCAAAAAAAAATTGGAGCAAATATTCCCCATTTGTTTAAGTATAGTGTATGGGATGGAGGGTGCACTGGCGCAGTACATAGGGATAGATGAAAGGACCGAGCGAATGAGAGCCAATCTCCCTGCCTGAGACAGCATCTTGCTTTGCCAGCCAGCAAGCTTGGCATTGACTTTGTCTAGCAAATATTTGAAGTGAGGTCTTTTCACTCTTCCTTTGAAGATAGGAATGCCAAGATATTTTATACTGCCAATCTTGTGCTGATATCCAGTTAGCTGACATATTCTTTCAATGGAGCTTCGGGGCATTTTCTTGGCTACCATGAAACAGCTTTTTTGGGCATTTATAAGTGTATTCTTCAAATGCACTTAATTTAAAATTAAAGAAGTTGGGTTCGGGGGGGGGGGGGGGAATCTAAAATATCACTTCGATTGGCATGCAGATTATTCCAACATGACCTGGGAGGTAAAAGTGGCTTGTGAGGGCTGACGGAATCTAAATCGGATATTCGGTTTGAGCCCGGCACTCAAATTAGTCAAATCAAAACTTAGTTTTCAAAGCTAAATTAGTTTAAAACAATTCAAACAACTAGGGGTTCAGGGGTCCATAAAGTAAAATACTAGCCTGATTGGCGTGCCAATCATTTTGACACGACCCGGGTGATAAGAGTGACTTGGGAGAACTGACGAAATCCAAATCGGATACCCGGTTTAAGCCCGGCGCTCAGAAGTGCATTCTTCAAATGCACTTAGTTTAAAATTAAAGAAGATGGGTTCGGTGGTCCAAAATCTAAAATATCAGCCCGATCGGTGTGCTGATTATTCCAACACAACCTAGGAGGAAAAAGTGACTTGTGAGTGCTGACGGAATCCAAATCGGATATCCGGTTTGAGCCCGGCGCTCAGAAGTGCATTCTTCAAATCCACTTAGTTTAAAATTAAAGCAGTTGGGTTCGGGTGTCCAAAATATAAAATATCGCTCTGATCGGGGTGCTGATCATTCCAACACGACTTGTTAGGTAAAAGTGACTTGTTAGTGCTGACAGAATCCAAATTGGATACACGGTTTGAGCCCGGCACTCAAATTACTCAAATCAAAACTAAGTTAGTTTTCAAAGCTAACTTACTTTAAAACAATTCACATAACTAGAGGTTCGGGGGTCCAAAATGTAAAATACTAACCTGGTCGGTGTGCCGATCATTCTGACTCGACCTGGGTGATGAGAGTCACTTCGGAGAGCTAACGGAATCCAAATCGGATCCACGGTTTGAGACCAGCGCTCAGAAGTGTATTCTTCAAATGCAGTTAGTTTAAAATTAAAGAAGTCGGGTTCAGAGGTCCAAAATCTAAAATAACGCTCTGATCGACTTGCCGATTGTTCCGACACGACCAGGGAGATTAAAGTGGCTTGTGAGAGCTGACAGAATCCAAATCGGATATCCGGTTTGAGCTCGGCGCTCAGAAGTGCATTCTTCAAAAGCACTTAATTTAAAATTAAAGAAGTTGGGTTCGGAGGTCTAAAATCTACAATATCACTCTGATCGGCGTGTCGATCGTTCCAATACGACTTGGAGATAAAAGTGACTTGTTAGAGCTGACGGAATCTAAATCGGATACCCAGTTTGAGCCCGGCGCTCAAATTATTCAAATCAAATCTAAGTTAGTTTTCAAAGCTAACTTAGTTTAAAATAATTCACATAACTAGGGGTTCGAGGGTCCAAAATATAAAATACTGGCCTGATTAGCGTGCCAATCATTCAGACGCGACCTAGGTGATTGTAAATACAAAGCTTCGGCTAATCTATCCCATCCCGAACTAATAAGCACGCACATATGAACATGCATATGATCATGAAGTGTAAACAATGGGAAGCGAAGGGGCGGTGAAGAAAAGAAATGAACCGTGATCGCCACCCAAGGAATAGCAATAAGAAATAGATACTATGATGAAAACAAACCTACAGCGTACCATGGGAAAGGAAGAGGAAAATCGCAGCCGAAGGTGACCGCTACAACGTGTGATCGCGCCTTGAAGAAGGGTGCAGGGAACTCATGGGATCGGACCTCCTCTCCTTCCAGTCGGCTAGAGGAAGTGGGCCTCACGTCCTATTCTTAGTCTCATGTAAAACAAAGCCATGAAAACAAAAGAACACCGATTAGAATATGATAGTGTAGCACATGCCCCGAAGTGATGAAATAGCATGAAAGAATGGGGGAGAACGCACCGGGGGAGGGTTTTTAACCCCTGTAGATGGGTGCAAAAGGAAGGTGGGAGTGTTGTGCATGCATATGATTTGAAATCATGAAATTTGGTGGAAAGAAGAGGGAGAAAAATGTTGTGCAAAACAGAGAAAAATGCATGAACGTGCAGAAAATAGTGCAAAAACTAAGTGTAAAAGTTGTGGTGATTTGTGAAAAGTAGGAGAAGAATAAGAAATTGGAGAGAGTATAGAGAGCCCAGAGAGATGAAAAATGAAGAAGATACTCCCCTCTTTAGGATGGGACCAATGGAGGATGAAGAGGATGCCGGATGACTCCACCCCGAGTCGACGAAGGGCGCCCCACTGCACAGGTTCAAGAACTTGTGATGATTTACAAGAAGTAGAGGCGAAGTTAGGAGGGCAAACGAAGATGAAATGAAGCAAATGAGGAACCAAATTAAAGCTAATACTTCCCTCAATAGCCTGGGGTCGAAGGTTTGATTGGATGATCTGGCATGGCTTCGCCCCATGTCGAAGAAGAGCCACCTGTCGCACAGGCGAACTGGGCATCTATTTATAGAAAAGTGGTGAAACCCCGAACTTTCTCCCACGATTCCAAGAGATAGAGTCCACCAAATCTCGAGATCTCTAGATCATTCTTGAGATAATAGTCAAGATAAGATGTAGGAACAAACGGGACTCTTTTTGGTGGAAGGATGCAGAAGTTATGGCTCTTGGAAGAAGCCTCTGGAACCTAATCTGCAGGAGTTTTTGGTTGCACAAAATGCATAAAATCTGCTATTGCGGCCAAGATTCCAAGAGATCTGGTCCATGAAAAATCGTGATCTATATACCAAATTCGAGATAATACAAAGGGGAAGACACATAAATAAACGGGGCTCAATTTCTTGGAGGATTCTAAAAGATAGAGCCCTTGCAAGGAGGCCCCGTTGCACAAGTTTCGGCCTAGAGTCTGGCGGCGAAGAAGACTGAGTTCAGGGTCTTCTGGACTCTCTATCATATAAACGGTTGCACGATAGACCATTTTTAGAAATAAACGTTCATCATTAGGCTGCTTTTATCATGAAGAACAGAGACCTGGGCGACCATGGCAGTTAGGGCTAAAACAGGATGAAAACGGTCTAGCAGTAGACCGTTTAGTGCTTGGAGCGGTCTTGCATTAGACCACTTAGTGACGGGACGGTCTAGCAGTAGACAACTTAGTGATGGAACGGTCTAGTAGTATACCACTTAGTCATGGGATGGTCTATCAGTAGACCACTTAGTGAATGGGGCGGTCTAGCAGTAGACCACTTACTGAATGGAAGAACATTCTGGGTAGACTGCATGTGACTTTAGAAATCAGAGTGTATCTCCAAAACGGTGCAGAACTAGCAAAAGTGATAGAAGAACAGATTGTAGATAACTGAAATATGAACAACCCTCATGAAGAAAGAAAGATGAGAAAATGATCATACGATGGAGAAAATGGGGCTAGAATATTGGAAAAACCCTGGGTCTACAGGTGAATAGCGTAGCCTATCAAAAAAACGTGAATAACTCAGAATTGGGGCAGAACAGGCTAATGGCGTAGAAGATAAAGTTGTAGATCTCAAAAAATCAAACAACTTTGATGAAGAGAACAATTTCAATAGAGGAATGGAACAGGATGAAAAATGGTCGCGTTCCGAACTATGTAATGAGAGGAACCGAATGCTTGATGGAAGTCGACCAAAATGAGCCGAAAGTCGACTTAGAAGCCGGAAGTTGATAAAATAGGCCCAAGGGCTCTAATAAATCATGATCTCCAAAGCTCAAAGACTAGGGAACAGTGGAATGGGCTCGAAATCCACCCAAGAAAGGCTCCAAAACAATGGGTAATTCGGGACATCAAAATAAGGAATAAGAGAAATGACGCAACTTGCGGACTAAAACGGGTGTCAACAGATGCCCCTCCTTGATGTCCGCTTTGCAAGGGAACGAGCGAAAGCGACGCAGAGGTGAAATGGAAAGGAGATGGATTGAAAGCGACAGCGACGTGATATGGAGATGACGCGGAGATAAAGCAGAGAGAACTTAAATGCGGGCATCATGGCAAAAGACACCCGTTTTAACCAATAAGCGACAGGAATTCTCCCGAAATTGCCGAACTAACCACCATGACTGGATGACAAGAACAAGACATGTCTGGAGAACTAAACTAACAGGAAAAAAGGAAACATGACCAGCCTCATCGGGGACACAATCCACAGACGATGAGCGGTTCAGAAAGGAACATAACGTAAAAAGCATGAGAAATATAACTGAGATAAAATCCAGACAGGAATCAGCTGACCAACCAGACCAAGTGGCAAGATCAGAGAAATCGTTCAAATTTAGAGTGGAATGAGAATCTCTTATCCAAGTGAATTGAAGTGCAATTAACCATTGCTGAGGAACAACCTTGAACGGATCATGAGGCGTGCGTGCTCAAAATGTGACATGATGCATATTGGGATAAAATAAAGAAATCATCAAAACGAATGCAAAGAAAGCTAAAATAGAAAGTACTTGAGAATAGTATTGCTAGACCGGAACAATCTGGGTCAAGACACTATCCGCAACCACGACGTGCGTGATAGAACCATCGTTCCCTAATTTTCCCAACCTAACAGCCTATCCGATGATTAAACATGTGCACCTAGATCATCATCATTTTTGTTAGAGGGGAACGTCAGATCTTGGAACACATGAATGACCAACCGGTTCTTCAGATATAATAATAATATAGATACCATATAGTAATGCAACATTGAGTAGGGATAGAGAGCCATACCTGACTTAACTACGCAGGCGAAACGACATCTTTTTTTATTTTCATTTTCTAATTTTTATGGATTTTCATGTATAAGACAAATATGACAAACAAGCAAGTATAAACATGTCACGCCCCGAGCCTTTATTTCAGAGGAAGACTAACTCGGGGAGCGCGAATAGCCGGCATGGTAAGCCTCTTGCAAGCAAGAACGATCAGAGTGCAAGACAATCACACATAAAGATGCAATTGCACAATATTTACTAAAAATCCAACTTCATTCCTTTATCAATCAAATATCCAAAACACAATAACTTTTACCACCATCTTTCACTCTACTAGACTCAATAAATAGGAAAATTACATTGACTCCATCTAAACAATATAGACTTCCTAAGTCTTCGCTCATCTTCTTGACAATACTTTCATTCGCTCTCGGACCCGCTACTTGTATAACCCGAATCCGAATTCGAATCACTTTTATTTCCTGAAAAACATTGGAAATAGGTAATGAGAACACTTGCCCAGTTGGTATCTTCGCATCAACATGAAGGCACTATTAAAGTGATTAACAATTTAGCTCTAAAGAATAAGGTAAAAATCATGCGAATGCTATCAATCATGCAACTAAACCAAAGTAACACGATAATCATGTAAGATAGAGTGAACAAGAATGAACTAGCAAAAATGTAATAAGAACATGATATTTGGCCTTTCATGAACAAGAATGTCACGAGAATGCACTTTCACTTTCACTTTCATAACCATAAAGGTTACGCACGAGAATGCCAATCATGTAGCAATTCACTAGATTTTCACGAGTGCTAATGGATTTCACTTATTTATAAAGAAAGTACTCCCAACGCAATGCGACGCCAGTAGCATTATACCCCATGGTTTATAAAATAGTATGTTTCTGGCAATCAGCCGTGGGGACTAGCATAGAGCCCTTGGACACAATCAGCGCCCGAACTGTATCTTCACGTATAAATCAAGCTACTTCCATGAGTGTAACAATAAAGTATAGCCAAGAATGTAATAAGTTCAATAACTTATGATAACAACAATCAATGAATGAATGCTTCAATTTAGAGCATGAGAGATCAAGAAAAAGACTTAAACAATGTCATGCTCATGGAAATAAATCGACAGCATAACGGTACATTCTTTTCTCTTTCCAATCATTATATTAAGTTTCTTGACCAATATTATAAGTTCTAGACAATCATTAGTCCATCTAGAACCTTTGGAATATCAACTCTTGGGTCAAACCTTGGGTTAAATACTTAAGCAATGTGACGGTCATTTACTGGGCCGTTACATCACGTAACGCTCCAGTAGTGGGCTGTTACAATGATCCGAGTCCAGAACAATAAAAATAGACTCAGAGAAAGGTGACGGTCATGCATTGGGCCATTACATTACGCGACGGTCCAGGATTAGGCCGTTACATTAGTCTAAATCTCGAATCAAGAATTCAACTCAGATGAATGTGACGGTCTTATATTGGGCCGTTACATGTGCCTGACGGTCGAACACAGAGCCGTTACATTACTGATAATCAGAAAACATCGATAGTGTAGTCTAATCAATGGGCTTTAATGGTACAACCAACTCGGCGTCCTAGTGGGAATCCCAGGCTCGTGGAGAATTACAGAGGCCTTGAAATAAGATTTCCTAGTCCATTGGAAGGAATATCCAATAGAGAGGTCCTCATGTCCAAGAATAACATTCCTATAGTGCAAAGTGAACTAATGGACAACATACCTGAGTATGTGCCATGTACTTAAAGAAATGACTCTATAGACAGAGAGGAGAAATGTGTATCAATATGGAAATCAAGATAAAACTCCGTCAATACATCATTTCAAAATTATGATTTAGAATACAAAATTATAGAACTTTGGCAATGAAATTATCTTAACTTAAAATAACATTAAAGTATCAAAATCATGCAATACCTATCATGAGTAATCAAATAACTTAAGGGTCACATAATAGGTTACAATTTAGATAACTAGGCATAAGAATAAGCAAATTTGGCAAGTCTTATTCCGTCTAGTAGTGTCAGAAGATAGGGCTATGACGGTCTATAGATGGTGCGTCACAGTTATTGTGACGGTCTATAGAACAGCCGTTACATAAATATAACGCTCCTGCATAGATGCGTCAGAGATAACGAAGTAGAGCAGTAGATAGTAAGACTGTGACGGCTTATCGCAAGGTCGTTATATGAGTGTTGCGGTCCTATGCTGATGCGTCAGAGAGTCTGCTAACAGAAAATAGTATGAAATCCAACAGATCAACTCACATCATGTCTGTAAATAAAACATCATTAGTCCTAGACATGTTAATGCAGTGTAGGCCAACTACATGCATAGGTATCAGTGAATAGACTGATAACATCTTTTAATTTTCTACTCAGGGCTAAGAGATGTATGAATGCATGGAACTATTAAAACATGAGATTCATGATCTATCATGCATGGATTTCAATCAAACCAGAGGGCTTTTATTCCTATCAAGCTGTTTTTACCATTCATGAGATGACCTACCTCTTAACTATGCTTCGAACTCCCAATTTGGGTCTGAAAAGTCGGCCCTAGTTCTCCTCTTCCTATGACTTTTCAGCAACTTCCTTGGACTCTAACTCCTTGGTTGATTGGTCTCCTAGCATGAAATTTGGAGAGGAGTTAGTCTAAAGTATTGTAAACAAATTCCTCTAAACAACTTGCCTGAGATTATGACTCCTTACCTTGATTCCACGCGAGCAAAAGTAGGGGTTGCTCAGTTTAGAATTAGGTCCTATTTATAGGGTTCTAGCTAGGGTTTGAGGATTAGATCAATTCGAGAGTCCTTAATCTGCCAGAATCTAATCCCTAAGAGTCCTTAGTAATGTTATAACTCTTCCCAAGTCGATCCCGAGTGGATAAGATCCCAAGGTTCTGATCTTTCTACTCGTTCTTTCCTTCACGGAACTAACAGGGTGTAACGGTTGTAGACCCCTACGTTACAAGCATGTGACGGTCTCACGATAGACTGTTACATTCAATGTTCCCAAAGTTCAACATTAATCAAACTCTTTTGCTAATTATTTATATAATTTGTATCTATCCTTATTCTGCTAAAACCTGATTTCTAAGAGTCCCTAGTGATTTTACATGTCATTCTAATTAGGTCTCTTATGGATAGGATCATCAAGTTCTAATCTTTTTATACATTCTCTTACTTACGGAACTTGCAGGCTGTGACGGTCTAGGGTATACGCGTCACAAGGCTGTGGCGGTCACCCGATGGACCGTTACATTCAACGTGTATAGAGTTTCAATTTAATAAAACTCTTTTATTCGCTTATCCATATAATTATCTTAGATAATTAGTATTTATCCTTAAAATATGTGAATAGACTTAATAACCTTCTAGAATATGGGCCAAACTTAATGGGCTTGGTCCTTAAACCTTTTGGACTTTATTTAAATGGATTTGGTTAATTATTTAACACAAATGGGCCTTATAATGACTTATTAATCTAATAACCCATTTATTAATACACTTAGGCCTTTAAAAATTCTATAAAATTATTTATAAATTCAAAAATTATTTACATAAATTCTGGGGTCTTACACCCTCCACCACTTAAGTGAATTTGGTCTCCAAATTTAATATATGGATTTTGGAGAGTGCACTTATTTTAATGTATTAAGAATTAATGTTAGGCGACTGGGTTAAGAGAGTACCTTTTATCATCTTACCTTCCTTGTCTAGAATGGCATTTAATCGACCTTGCTTCCCGCGTCCGTTGTTATCCCTTGAAGATTGTCCGTTGATGAAAGGACATAGGGGCAGGCGAGGTTCCCGGCTTCCACATTTGAGTCAAGCGCCGAGCCGCTTCCAACATTGTTCTGCCGAGTGCCCAAACTTTTCACAAAATGAGCAAGGTGCCACGGCTTGCTCCTTCTCTTCTTTAACTTTCTTATCCTTCCCGTTTCCATTTCCATTTCTTTTTCCGTTACCGTTCCCATTACGGGACCTCTTAATGTCACGGTTTTCGCCCTCATCTATTTCTTTCTCTTCTTGCCTATCATGTTTTTGGCTTGACCTTTCTTCTCGGAGCCTTTCCACTTTCTCCATGGTTCTTTCACATAGATGCGCTCTTTGAACCATCTCGGTATAGGTGCGGATATAATGAGTTCCAAGTTGTTGGATGAATTCAAGTCTCAAACCATCCATAAAGCGGTTGGTTTTCAATAAATCTATGCTTATCAAGTGAGAAGCATAAGGTGCTAGTCGAGAGAATTGTAATTCATACTCTGCCACAGACATCGCGCCTTGTTTTAAGGAGGCAAATTCCATAGCTTTTCTCTCCTTTACATGCTCAGAAAAGTACTTGGCTTAAAAAAGTGAAAGAAAACCTTCCCATGTATGAGGTGCGTCTGCAGGTGGCATTGGAATGGATTTCCACCATGTACGAGCATCCTTGTTGAGTTGGAACGTGGCAAGTCGAACCTTCTCCTGGTCGGTGCATTGCATGACATCGAATATTCGATTCATTTCGTCGATCCAATTTTCTGCTTCATCCGGGTTAGAAGATCCAGAGAATCGTGGAGGATTTAAACTTCGGAAGTTGCCATGCAAGTTACCCGTGCCAGCCCTTCCACCGGCTTGGGCCACTGTTTGTAGGGCTTGAGTAAGTCCTGTAACAGTTTACTGCATCTCGCCCCAGTTTATACGATGAGCCATTGAGAATCAAGGTACCTGAGAATCATGGACATTTTAGTTATTTAGAGTCGGGAAGATTTATCCTAAGGTAATTTCTATATAACTATCTCATCCCGGGCTCTACCCAATCCTCACGTGGTGCGGAAGTTTCTTCCTTAGTTCATAGGTAGGGGTCCATAAACCTTGCACTTATCCGATGACATAACTCTTCTCCCTAAGTCCTGAGACTTAGGCTCTGATACCAACTTAACTGTTACATCCCGAGCCTTTATTTCAGCAGAAGACTGACTCGGGGAGCGCGAACAGCCGGCATGGTAAGCCTCTTGCAAGCAAGAACGATCAGAGCGCAAGACAATCACACATAAAGATGTAATTGCACATTATTTACTAAAAATCCAACTTCATTCCATTATCAATCAAATATCCAAAATACAATAACTTTTTCCACCATGTTTCACTCTACTAGACTCAAGAAATAGGAAAATTACATTGACTCCATCTAAACAATATAGACTTCCTAACTCTTCGCTCATCTTCTTGGCAATACTTTCATTCGCTCTTGGACTCGCTACTTGTATAACCCGAATCCGAATTCGAATCACTTTCATTTCTTGAAAAATATTGAAAATAGGTGATGAGTACACTTGCCCAGTAGGTATCTTCGCATCAACATGAAGGCACTATTAAAGTGATTAACAATTTAGCTCTAAAGAATAGGATAAAAATCATGCGAATGCAATCAATCATGCGACTAAACCAAAGTAACACGATAATCATGTAAGATAGAGTGAACAAGAATGAACTAGCAAAAATGTAACAAGAACATGATATTTGGCCATTCATGAACAAGAATGTAACGAAAATGCACTTTCACTTTCACTTTCATAACCATAAAGGTTACGCACGAGAATGCCAATCATGTAGCAATTCACTAGATTTTCACGAGTGCTCATGGATTTCACTTATTTATAAAGAAAGTACTCTCAGCGCAATGCTACGCCAGTAGCATCATACCCTATGGTTTATAAAATAGTATGTTTCCGGCAATCAGCCGTGGGGACTAGCATAGAGCCCTTGGACACAATCAGCGCCCGAACTGCATCTTCACGTATAAATCAAGCTACTTCCATGAGTGTAACAATAAAGTATGGCCAAGAATGTAATAAGTTCAATAACTCATGATAACAACAATCAATGAATGAATGCTTCAATTTAGAGTATGAGAGATCAAGAAAAAGACTTAAACAATGTCATACTCATGAAAATAAATCGATAGCATAACGATACATTCTTTTCTATTTCCAATCATTAGATTAAGTTTCTTGACCAATATTATAAGTTCTAGACTATCATTAGTTCATCTAGAACCTTTGGAATATCAATCCTTGGGTCAAACCTTGGGTTAAATACTTAAGCAATGTGACGGTCGTTTACTGGGCCATTACATCACGTAACGCTCCAGTACTGGGCCGTTACAATGATCTGAGTCCAGAACAATAAAAATAGACTCAGAGAAAGGTGACGGTCATGCATTGGGCCATTACATTATGTGACGGTCCAGGATTAGGCCGTTACATTAGTCTGAATCCCGAATCAAGAATTCAACTCAGATGAATGTGACGGTCTTATATTGGGCCGTTACATGTGCATGACGGTCCAACACAGAGCCGTTACATTACTGATAATTAGAAAACATCGATAGTGTAGTCTAATCAATGGGATTTAATGGGCGTCCTAGTGGGAATCCCAGGCTCGCGGAGAATTACGGAGGACTTGAAACAAGATTTCCTAGTCCATTGGAAGGAATATCCAATAGAGAGGTCCTCATGTCCATGAATAATGTTCCTATAGTGCAAAGTGAACTAATGGACAACATACCGGAGTATGTGCCATGTACTTAAAGAAATGACTCTATAGATAGAGAGAGGAAACGTGTATCAATATGAAAATCAAGATAAAACTCCGTCAATACATCATTTAAAAATCATGATTTAGAATACAAAGTTATAGAACTTTGGCAATGAAATTATCTTAACTTAAAATAACATTAAAGTATCAAAATCATGCAATACCTATCATGAGTAATCAAATAACTTAAGGGTCACATAATAGGTTACAATTTAGATAACTAGGCATAATAATGAGCAAATCTGGCAAGTCTTATTCCGTCTAGCATTGTCAGAAGATAGGGCTCTGACGGTCTATAGATGGTGCGTCACAGTGATTGTGACGGTCTATAGAACAGCAGTTACATAAATGTAACGCTCCTGCATAGATGCGTCAGAGATAATAGAGTAGAGCAGTAGACATCAAGACTGTGACGGCTTATCGCAAGGCCGTTATATGAGTGTGGCGGTCCTATGCTGATGCGTCAGAGAGTCTGCTAACAGAAAATAGTATGAAATCCAAGAGATCAACTCACATCATATCTGTAAATGAAGCATCATGTAGTCCTAGACATGTTAATGCAGTGTAGGCCAACTACATGCATAGGTATCAGTGAATAGACTGATAACATCTTTTAATTTTCTACTTAGGGCTAAGAGTTGTATGAATGCATAGAACTATTAAAACATGAAATTCATGATCTATCATGCATGGAATTCAATCAAACCAGAGGGCTTTTATTCCTATCAAGCTGTTTTTGCCGTTCATGAGATGACCTACCTCTTAACTGGGCTTCGAACTCCCAATTTGGGTCTGAAAAGTCGGCCCTAGTTCTCCTCTTCCTGTCACTTTTCAGCAACTTCCTTGGGCTTTAACTCCTTGGTTGCTTAGTCTCCTAGCACGAAATTTGGAGAGGAGTTAGTCTAAAGTATTGTAAATAAATTCCTTTAAAGAACTTACCTGAGATTATGACTCCTTATCTTGATTCCACGCGAGCAAAAGTAAGGGTTGCTCAGTTCAGAACTAGGTCCTATTTATAGGGTTCTAGCTAGGGTTGGAGGATTAGATCGATTCTAGAGTCTTTAATTAGCCAGAATCTAATCCCTAAGAGTCCTTAGTAATGTTATAACTCTTCCCAAGTTGATCCCTATTGGATAAGATCCCAAGGTTCTGATCTTTCTACTCATTCTTTCCTTCACGGAACTAAAAGGGTGTAACGGTTGTAGACCCCTGCGTTACAAGCATGTGACGGTCTCACGATAGACCGTTACATTCAATGTTCCCAGAGTTCAACATTAATCAAACCCTTTTGCTAATTATCCTATATAATTATTTATATATTTTGTATCTATCCTTATTCTGCTAAAACCTGATTTCTAAGAGTCCCTAGTGATTTTACATGTCATTCTAATTAGGTCTCTTATGGATAAGATCATCAAGTTCTAATCTTTTTATACATTCTCTTACTTACGAAACTTGTAGGCCGTGACGGTCTAGGGTATACTCGTCACAAGGCTGTGGCGGTTGCCCGATGGACCGTTACATTCAACGTGTATAGAGTTTCAATTTAATAAAACTCTTTTATTCATTTATCCATATAATTATCTTAGATAATTAGTATTTATCCTTAAAATATGTAAATATACTTACTAACCTTGTAGAATATGGGCCAAACTTAATGGGCTTGGTCCTTAAACCTTTTGGACTTTATTTAAATGGATTTGGTTAATTATTTAACACAAATGGGCCTTATAATGACTTATTAATCTAATAACTCATTTATTAATACACTTAGGCCTTTATAAATTCTAGAAAATTATTTATAAATTCAAAAATTATTTGCATAAATTCTGGGGTCTTACACCCTCCCCCACTTAAGAGAATTTGGTCCCCAAATTTAATATATGGATTTTGGAGAGTGCACTTATTTTAATGTATTGAGAATTAATGTTAGGCGACTGGGTTAAGAGAGTACCTTTTATCATCTTACCTTCCTTGTCTAGAATGGCATTTAATCGACCTTGCTTCCCGCGTCCGTTGTTATCCCTTGAAGATTGTCCGTTGATGAAAGGACATAGGGGCAGGCGATGTTCCCAGCTTCCACATTTGAGACAAGCGCCGAGCTGCTTCCAACATTGTTCTACCGAGTGCCCAAACTTTTCACAAAATGAGCAAGGTGCCACGGCTTGCTCCTTCTCTTCTTTAACTTTCTTATCCTTCCCGTTTCCATTTCCATTTCTTTTTCCGTTACTGTTCCCATTACGGGACCTCTTAATGTGACTGTTTTCACCCTCATCTATTTCTTTCTCTTCTTGCCTATCATGTTTTTGGCTTGACCTTTCTTCTCGGAGCCTTTCCACTTTCTCCATGGTTCTTTCACATAGATGCGCTCTTTGAACCATCTCGGTATAGGTGCAGATATTATGAGTTCCAAGTTGTTGGATGAATCCGCGTCTTAAACCATCCATAAAACGGTTGGCTTTCAATAAATCTGTGCTTATCAAGTGAGAAGCATAAGGTGCTAGTCGAAAGAATTGTAATTCATACTCTGCCACAGACATCGCGTCTTGTTTTAAGGAGGCAAATTCCATAGCTTTTCTCTCCTTTACATGCTCGGAAAAGTACTTTGCTCGAAAAAGTGTAAGAAAACCCTCCCATGTACGAGGTGCGTCTGCAGGTGGCATTGCAATGGATTTCCACCATGTACGAGCATCCTTGTTGAGTTGGAATGTGGCAAGTCGAACCTTCTCCTGGTCGGTGCATTGCATGACATCAAATATTCGATTCATTTCGTCGATCCAATTTTCTGCTTCATCCGGGTTAGAAGATCCAAAGAATCGTGGAGGATTTAAACTTCCGAAGTTGCCATGCAAGTTACCCGCGCCAGCCCTTCCACCGGCTTGGGCCACTGTTTGTAGGGCTTGAGTAAGTCCTGCAACAGTTTACTGCATCTCACCCCAGTTTATACGATGAGCCATTGAGAATCAAGGTACCTGAGAATCATGGACATTTTAGTTATTTAGAGTCGGGAAGATTTATCCTAAGGTAATTTCTATATAACTATCTCATCCCGGGCTCTACCCAATCCTCACGTGGTGCGGAAGTTTCTTTCTTAGTTCATAGGTAGGGGTCCTTAAACCTTGGACTTATCCTATAACATAACTCTTCTCCCTAAGTCCTGAGACTTAGGCTCTGATACCAACTTAACTGTCATGCCCCGAGCCTTAATTTATTTCAGCGGAAGACTGACTCGGGGAGCGCGAACAGTCGGCATGGTAAGCCTCTTGCAAGCAAGAACGATCAGAGCGCAAGACAATCACACATAAAGATGCAATTACACAATATGTACTAAAAATCCAACTTCATTCCATTATCAATCAAATATCCAAAATACAATAACTTTTTCCATCATCTTTCACTCTACTAGACTCAAGAAATAGGAAAATTACATTGACTCCATATGAACAATATAGACTTCCTAAGTCTTCGCTCATCTTCTTGACAATACTTTCATTCGCTCTCAGACCCGCTACTTGTATAACCCGATTCCAAATTCGAATCACTTTCATTTCCTGAAAAACATTAGAAATAGGTAATGAGCACACTTGCCCAGTTGGTATCTTCGCATCAACATGAAGGCACTATTAAAGTGATTAACAATTTTGCTCTAAAGAATAAGGTAAAAATCATGCGAATGCTATCAATCATGCGACTAAACCAAAGTAACACGATAATCATGTAAGATAGAGTGAACAAGAATGAACTTGTAAAAATGTAACAAGAACATGATATTTGGCCTTTCATGAACAAGAATGTAACGAGAATACACTTTCACTTTCCCTTTCATAACCATAAAGGTTACGCACGAGAATGCCAATCATGTAGCAATTCACTAGATTTTCAGGAGTGCTCATGGATTTCACTTATTTATAAAGAAAGTACTCCCAGCGCAATGCGACGCCCGTAGCATCATACCCCATAGTTTATAAAATAGTATGTTTCCGACAATCAGCCGTGGGGACTAGCATAGAGCCCTTGGACACAATCAGCGCCCAAACTGCATCTTCACGTATAAATCAAGTTACTTCCATGAGTGTAACAATAAAGTATGGCTAAGAATGTAATAAGTTCAATAACTCATGATAACAACAATCAATGAATGAATGCTTCAATTTAGAGTATGAGAGATCAAGAAAAAGACTTGAACAATGTCATGCTCACGGAAATAAATCGACAGCATAACGGTACATTCTTTTCTATTTCCAATCATTATATTAAGTTTCTTGACCAATATTATAAGTTCTAGACTATCATTAGTCCATCTAGAACCTTTGGAATATCAACCCTTGGGTCAAACCTTGGGTTAAATACTTAAGCAATGTGACGGTCGTTTGCTGGGCCGTTACATCACGTAACGCTCCAGTACTGGGCCGTTACAATGATCCGAGTCCAGAACAATAAAAATGGACTCAGAGAAAGGTGACGGTCATGCATTGGGCCGTTACAATATGTGACGGTCCAGGATTAGGCCGTTATATTAGTCTGAATCCCGAATCAAGAATTCAACTCAGATGAATGTGACGGTCTTATATTGGGCCGTTACATGTGCCTGATGGTCCAACACATAGCCGTTACATTACTGATAATCAGAAAACATCGATAGTGTAGTCTAATCAATCGGCTTTAATGGTACAACCAACTTGGCATCCTAGTGGGAATCCCAGACTCGCGGAGAGTTACAGAGGCCTTGAAATTAGATTTCCTAGTCTATTGGAAGGAATATCCAATAGAGAGGTCCTCATGTCCAAGAATAATATTCCTATAGTGCAAAGTGAACTAATCGACAACATACCGGAGTATGTGCCATGTACTTAAAGAAATGAATCTATAGACAGAGAGAGGAAACGTGTATCAATATGGAAATCAAGATAAAACTGCGTCAATACATCATTTAAAACTCATGATTTAGAATACAAAATTATAGAACTTTGGCAATGAAATTATCTTAACTTAAAATAACATTAAAGTATCAAAATCATGCAATACCTATCATGAGTAATCAAATAACTTAAGGGTCACATAATAGGTTACAATTTAGATAACTAGGCATAATAATAAACAAATCTGGCAAGTCTTATTCCGTCTAGCACTGTCAGAAGACAGGGCTCTGACGGTCTATAGATGGTGCGTCACAGTGATTGTGACGGTCTATAGAACAGTCGTTACATAAATGTAACGCTCCTGCATAGATGCGTCGGAGATAACATAGTAGAGCAGTAGACAGTAAGACTGTGACGGCTTATCGCAAGGCCGTTATATGAGTGTGGCGGTCCTATGCTGATACGTCAGAGAGTCTGCTAACAGAAAACAGTATGAAATCTAAGAGATCAACTCACATCATGTCTGTAAATCAAACATCATGTAGTCCTAGACATGTTAATGCAGTATAGGCCAACTACATGCATAGGTATCAATGAATAGACAGATAACATCTTTTAATTTTCTACTTAGGGCTAAGAGATGTAAGAATGCATAGAACTATTAAAACATGAAATTCATGATCTATCATGCATGGAATTCAATCAAACCAGAGGGCTTTTATTCCTATCAAGCTGTTTTTGCCGTTCATCAGATGACCTACCTCTTAACTAGGCTTCAAACTCCCAATTTGGGTCTGAAAAGCTGGCCATAGTTCTCCTCTTCCTGTGACTTTTCAGTAACTTCCTTGGCCTCTAACTCCTTGGTTGATTGGTCTCCTAGCATGAAATTTGGAGAGGAGTTAGTCTAAAGTATTGTAAACAAATTCCTCTAAAGAACTTACCTGAGATTATGACTCCTTACCTTGATTCCATGCGAGCAAAAGTACGGGTTGCTCAATTCAGAACTAGGTCCTATTTATAGGGTTCTAGCTTGGGTTTGAGGATTTGATCGATTCTAGAGTCCTTAATCTGCCAGAATCTAATCCCTAAAAGTCCTTAGTGATGTTATAACTCATCCCAAGTCGATCCCTAGTGGATAAGATCCCAAGCTTCTAATCTTTCTACTCGTTCTTTCCTTCACGGAACTAACAAGGTGTAACGGTTGTAGACCCCTACGTTACAAGCATGTGACGGTCTCACGATAGACCGTTATATTCAATGTTCCCAGAGTTCAACATTAATCAAACTCTTTTGCTAATTATCCTATATAATTATTTATATAATTTGTATCTATCCTTATTCTGCTAAAACCGGATTTCTAAAAGTCCCTAGTGATATTACATGTCATTCTAATTAGGTCTCTTATGGATAGGATCATCAAGTTCTAATCTTTTTATACATTCTCTTACTTACGGAACTTGCAGGCTGTGACGGTCTAGGGTATACGCGTCACAAGGCTGTGGCGGTCACCCGATGGACCGTTACATTTAACGTGTATAGAGTTTCAATTTAATAAAACTCTTTTATTCGTTTATCCATATAATTATCTTAGATAATTAGTATTTATCCTTAAAATATGTGAATAGACTTAATAACCTTCTATAATATGGGCCAAACTTAATGGGCTTGGTCCTTAAACCTTTTGGACTTTATTTAAATGGATTTGGTTAATTATTTAACACAAATGGGCCTTATAATGACTTATTAATCTAATAACCCATTTATTAATACACTTAGTCCTTTATAAATTCTAGAAAATTATTTACAAATTCAAAAATTATTTACATAAATTCTGGGGTCTTACACCCTCCCCCACTTAAGAGAATTTGGTCCCCAAATTCAATATATGGATTTTGGAGAGTGCACTTATTTTGATGTATTAAGAACTAATGTTAGGCGACTAGGTTAAGAGAGTACCTTTTATCATCTTACCTTCCTTGTCTAGAATGACATTTAATCGAATCGACCTTGCTTCCCGCATCCGTTGTTATCCCTTGAAGATTATCCGTTGATGAAAGGACATAGGGGCAGGTGATGTTCCCGGCTTTCACATTTGAGACAAGCGCCAAGCCGCTTCCAACATTGTTCTGCCGAGTGCCCAAACTTTTCACAAAATGAGCAAGGTGCCACGGCTTGCTCCTTCTCTTCTTTAACTTTCTTATCCTTCCCGTTTCCATTTCCATTTCTTTTTCTGTTACCGTTGGTGTTTGGTGTTTGGACATAGAAAGCATGGATATGAACACACCTTATTTGTGTTTGGCCTTTAAAACCCCTATGCAAAAGGGTAGGTAAAAGATGATGTATGATGAAGAATAGAGGGAGATGTGCAAGTGTTGCACTATGGAGATGTGCTAGAGTGCACAATAGGGGAAGATCTCAATAAAGAAATAAATGAAAAAATGATATGATGCATGCAATTAACTAAAGCAAAAATAAGAGATAGGAGGGGAAAGCTTAGTGGTTTTCTCCAATTTGGCTTCAAGCTAGGATGAAGATCTTCAATGGAGGAAGAAGATGATGTAGAACTCCATGGATGTAGAGGCTTCAAATCTTCAATAGAGGAAGAAGAACTCCATGGATGAAGCTTTTAGGTGCATGGGAGTCTTCCTCCTTGAGCCTTTGGTCCGGCAGCACCTCCTCTTGAATTGATCTTTTATGTTCTTTCACAAGGGAGAGAGAGATTCTATTTATAGGGTTGAAATTCGGAATTAATTCCAAGGGAAATTAGGAAAACATGTTTTAGTGGGATTTGGAAGAGATAAACATTAGGCAAGTGTCCCTTCAACATTGGAAAGTCATAGGAACCCTTTCCCAAGTGAAAAATGAGGTTAAATGAGGAAAGGAAGGAAAATTCGGAATTAATTCCAAGAGAAAATAAGAAAACATGTTTTAGTTGGATTTGGAAGAGATAAACCTTAGGCAAGTGTCCCTTCAACCTTGGAAAGTCATAGGAACCCTTTCCCAAGTGGAAAAGGAGGTTAAATGAGGAAAGGAAGGGAAATTCAGAATTAATTCCATAAAAATTAGAAAACTTAGTTTTGGTAGGATGGAAAGTGGGATCCTTCCTCCAAGTGTCCTTTCAATATTAGGAAGCCATAGGAACCCTCTCGCAAGTGAAAAAGGAGTGTAAGTGAGGAAAGGAAGGGGTGTTGCTGGAGTTCGGAATTGAACAAGAATTGACGACCTTGGTCAAGGCGTTAATTGAAATCACGACTGGGACAAAGGCGTTAATTCACGGATTTAATTTTAGCAATAAAAACTTTCTGTATTTAAAAATGATGAAGAGACGCCTTTAGGGAGAGGCGTTATTTAAAAACACGACCCAAGGAGGGTCGTTAATTCTTATTTTTCTGTTTTGGAAATCAGAAAATTCTAGAAACTGACGTCTTTGCCTCTAGTCGTCCTTTCTTCAAAACGCGCCTCAGACTAGGCCGTTAATTAAAACATGCCCCACTTCAAGTCGTGAAATCCAAAAAATAGAGAAAACTGCCTAAAAAATCTAGAAAAATAGGGGAAAATAAGAAGAGGGAAAAAAAGGGAGAAATCCAAGAAAATTGGGGAAAATAACTCAAACAAAGTTAATTGGAGGGTCAAATTGGGGCATTACAAGGTAATACGAGATGCACTCACAGTAACGTCAATTTTGGCGTGTCTACAGCTGCCCCGCCATGGCGTCTGCTTTGCAAGGGAGCAGAGTAAACTGAAAAGTAGATGCCAAGGTGTGATGAGACACACAATCAACGTCACTTGATGAGAATTAAATCAACAGTTCGTGATGAAGCAATCTCGGGAAATTCAATGAAATCAATGATGTTTGGATAAGAGGAGGAGTGTGCACGCGGGCACGACGGAGAATGATCAACTTCCAGCGCGGTGGAAGTACCCCAGGTCACAAACCTGTAGGTTTCACCATTGGGGAGCGGTTACCAGCCAATGTGGACGTACTGCAGCCAAGGTGGATCAAAGTAAAAGGATTGAGATAAGATGATAGAAATCCAAACAATGAGCTTTCGAGAAAATGACCCAAAAAAGTGACAAAACGAACTGAGGATTCCATCAGCAATGAATATCTCATATCTGGAAAGATTAAGATCAATTTGACTCTCTAAATCAGCTTATCAGAATGATTTTTCAAAAATTATTTCAAACTCCTATATGAATACATGCTGGGTTTAAAAGGAAAAATTAAAATAAATAAAAATATAAGATAATCAAGGATAATATTGTTAAACTGCCAAGATTGGGTCAAGAAACCCATTCTGCGAGCTGATACTAAGCCGAAGCCCGTTTATCCACGCATCAACTCGCAAAAGGGAACCATCATCCCCAGTCTTGGATGGCTCAACGGCCTATCCGTGTGACTAAGACTCCTCTGGAATCATCATTATTTTTGATGAAGGGGAACTCAAATCCCAGATTTACCAAAGTCACAAGGTCCTTGATATAATCTAGTAGCGTATATAACATATAGTAGAATGCATACAGGGGGGATGGTGATAGCAATGAGCATGGGGGAACTGAGAAATGAGGTGCAAGCACCGTGGGGCTTGGATGATGATGCCCAGTCGGTGGGACCAAGAGCTTCTTCCTGCGCTCAAAGATTCATCAGCCAAGATATAAAAGATAACAAGCAATGAATAATGCATTTAAGCATAGCAAGCATAGCATGAATCAAAGCATCAATAGCAGGTATGTATCATATTCAAGAATAGCATAGATAGCATCATTAAAGCATAGATAGCATAGCATCATTGTTTATCGTTTGTTATGAGGATGACAACTTGGCTAATCAACATTTGGAGTTGAATGATCAAGATCTGATAATGCCCATCGGCGGAGTGATCAGGAAGATTTGATAAAAAAGATTTGGAGATGAATAATCGGAGTAATGCGTAACAAATTATGAAGATGTGATCAATTGTGAACATGGGAAGAATCAAAAGGTAGATGGCAATGAATGGAGAGGACTCATCACGTGCTCTTGGTCCTTGCAAAGTTGTTGTTCCTGCAAAAAACACCATCAGAAAAATACAATGTAATTTTTTTTGGATTTTGAAATATGCAAATTTTTATGAGTTTTGAAAATATTTGAATTTTTATGTGGATTTTGAAAAATATTTGAATTTTTATTATGAATTTTGAAAATATTCAATTTTTGTTGGATTTTGATCAGGAAATATTCAATTTTTTTGGATTTTGGCTTAGAAAATATTCAATTTTTTTTGGATTTTGACTTAGGAAATATTCAAGTTTTTTTTTCTTTTGATTTTTTTTTGGTTTAGACATTGTTAATGCAGCATCAAAGGGTGTTTTTGAACCACTGGCTAGGGGTACTTGTTCCTTCCCCTTTCGCTAAAATTACCCAAAGCCGAGCGTGCAATGAAGGGTGGCGCCCTATAACTGACTGCCCTTGATTAACGGTGCTCCTACCAAGGCCATACCCGAGAAACATTCGATCTTAGAGGGAGAAGAGAAGAATAATTGAGGATAAGCTTTATGCAGGATGGGAGATGTCGGGACTTGAATTCCTTCCAAGGTATTTCCCCTCAAAGAGGTAGTCTGTTGTGCCGGGGCTTTGTGCCTTTGATTTTTAGACCCTTGACATGCATACGACCAGGGTTTTCCTGCGGAGACTTTGCCACTCTTGACATGCCATAATTCACAATTTTGCTTTTATCGAAATTTTGACTTGATTTTCATAATAGCCCTTTTGGCGAGATGTATATCATGAAAACTCATATGAAAACTCATATTGATTTTGGGTCAAGACTGCCCCTATTTGAGACTCCTCTCGTATTGGGGATTACCCTGGGTGGGTCATCTCACCCGTCGACCTCTTGCCCCTGCACGCGGCCGAGTAAAGAAGAGAAAAAGACTTTCAGGAATTCTCATGGCATGGCCAAAGTAGCAACGGTGTTTTAACCAAAGGAATAGGCTAAGGACACCGTGAAGTGTGTGGAATGCCCAGCTGAAGGTTACTCTTAACAAGCAGGGAGAGAACGTTGAATTCCCAGCGTGGGTTTTTTATTACCAAAGGTGCTGCAAAAACAAGCCTAAAAGACTGTTTTGAGAATGATGTAGTAAAGATAAAGATTCGACCTAGGATAAAGGTCTTGACTACCACTCTTAATCTTGTTAAGAAGCACTTTATTTTGAAAATCATCGTGAAGCAATGAGATAATGATATCATGAAATGAGTACTTACGCCAATATGTTACCTTGCAACCTTTGTAGAAGCAGCTGTCAGAGGCGAGGTTGATCATCGTGGGATAGTCCTCTTTGGCAGTCAAAAGGATTGGAAGCAAAGGGTTTGAAAGTGGCTTAACAAGAAGGAGTGGTGCCAAGACCAGACTCAGACGAATAAGGAAAAAAAGGAAGAGAGGCGAGGGCTAGAACTCCCTCACTAAGGTGTGGAGACCCTGATCATATGAAAGGTCTACAAAAGGAGCGGAGAATTAGAAGGAGGAATGAGGACTAAAGCCTCGAAAGCAGTGAGCGAATGGGCAGATGCCCAAGGCAGTGGATGTGGAAGAAGTTGGGTCGGACCCAGGATTAGGGGGAATCGGAAGAAGAAATTGATAGATGGAAAGAGGCAGATCCGGAGGGTCCGGAGGTTGTGGAGGAGAATCCTGATAGGAGGAATCCGGGGGCTCCGGAGGGATAAAATATCGAGGGACGCGGTGCCCTGGGAAGAAATAGGGAAAAGATGATGGAAAAGGAAGAAGAAAATGAAGGATGTGATGTCCTGGAAGAGTAGAAAGATGAATCGGAAGAAAGATGGATGGTCCGGAGGTTCCGGGGGAATGAGATGCCGAGGGACGCGGTACCCAGGGAAGAGTGGATGAAAAGGATTAGGAGGGTCCGGAGGTTCCGGAGGGATGGAATCAGAAGGGTCAGGATACCCCGAAAGAAGATAAAGAGAATAAGATGGAGAATCCGGAGGTTCCGAAGGAAGAGAATCAGAAAGGGCGCGATGCCCTGGGAGGAAGGAAAGAGAGTCTGGCGGTTCTAGAGGGGGAAGGTACCATGGGACGCGATGCCTAAGGAGAAGAGAAAGATCCGGAGGTTCCGGAGGAAGAAGACGGAAAGGGGCACGATGCCCAAGGGATAAAGAGAGGGGTGAAAGATCCGGAGGTTCCGGAGGAAGAAGATAGAAAAGGGGGCGATGTCCTGGGAGAAAGTCCGGAGGTTCCGGAGGAAGAAGACGGAAAGGGGCACGATGCCCAGGGAGAATCAGTAAGAAGCCCAGAAGATCCGAACTTGAGGGTGTGTAGGGGCGCGATGCCCAAAGAGCAGGATCCGGAGGTTCCGGAGGAAGCAAATATCGAGGGACGTGATGCCCAAGGAGGACGGGTGAGAAATCCGGGGAGTGCGGATGCAATAGTTGGAAAGGGGCGCGATGCCCTGAGGGATGATTGGAGGGGACACAATGCCCGGTGAGTGTAAGAGGACCTGGAGATCCCGAAGATAGAGGCGGAAGTTATGGGAAACGTGGGGGATCCGAAGATTCCGGAAGGCCGGGAAGATACGGGTTTTGAAACCCGGGAAAGAAGAAGTGTAAATGGATGTGGATGCAATAGAAGGGATGCGATGAATGCATGGATGCAACAGAATGCATGAGATGAAAAGAATATGATGAACATGAAGGGCGAGAGGATGAGATCCTCCTCTTTACCCTTGGAGTGGCCCATGAAGAAAATGTGACAGACAAGAATGTGGATGGAGTTGAATAGAAGGTGGATAAAATAGTGGAAGGCCCTTTAGCACCAAGATATCCGCCCCTCCATGGCAGTGAAAGTGTATAGCCAATTGGCCCAATGGATGAAGCTTCAACGGTAAGTGACAACTCCCTTGGAGAGTGAAAAGCAATAGTGTGAGAGAGTTGGAGAATTGGGATAGGAAGCATCGTGTTGCCCAAGGATTGTAGCGTATGAAGAATATTGATCAAGATGGGCGTTTGTCCCTTGTATGGAAGAAAAGGTTCAAGATTTGAAAGTTAGAACAAGGGGTGCCCTGCCCGCTCCTTGGGCACAAACTTACACGGCATCAAAGTGAGCAGTGATGGGAACTTGGCCTCTTCGACCATGCTTGGCACAACAACCCGGATCGGCATCCGGCATACAAACTCTTGCATCTTGAATAGCGTGGTCATGACCAAATCCTTCTTGCCCGGCTCTTGATCATCTTTGGCACAAGTACTTGATGAAAGCCCCCCATTCTGAGTGGTAGAGAGGTGTGAAGTGGAGGCGGAAGGTTCCATGGATGGTGGAGATATAATGGAAGGTGTCGGAGAAAGGGTGAGTGGAAACGAAGGTTCAAACACGTCGAGCTTCTCCCTTTGCTCGGAAGCAGTCGGGATTGGCTCGAGTGCAAAAAAGGGTGGATCTTGCTCAGGACTAGCCACGGGTAAGGGTGAAGGATTAAGTAATGGAATAGGGGTTATAAGCATAGTGGACGGCTGAGGTGGCGGACAAAGGGGAGGAGTAATGGAAGGCTCGGCGGAGACCGGTGGAATGGAGGCTACTAGGGTGGTTATGGGAGGTGAAGGTTTAGTGCGTTGAAAATGCCGAATGGGGCGAGCGGTGTTAGGGATAGAATGTGACTCATGGTGTGGCGATGTGGGTGATTGGAATGTCGACCCATCATCGTAACACCAAGGGGTCTCATAAATGGGGGTTGGATCGGGGACTGTGGCTTCGTCCTGAGCAAGGGGTTCATCAAGTGGTAGTGGAGGGAGAGGGAAGCGAAGGAAACTCGGAAGGGATGCCTGCAGAGCTTCATCATCATGTGCCGTCTTGAATTCTTCAATTGCCGGTTCTTCATTATCTGGTTCAAGTGGATGCCATGGTGGAGATGTATTAGTAGGTGGTGGAATGTAATGGTATTGTAGATGATGTGGTGAATGCAAGTGTGAATGCGTAGGCGGAGGCAGAGGGCCATATGAATGAACGGGGTGAATGGGTGGAGGATGGACAGCGTCCACTTGAACGTTGAAATCTGCCGGCTCTTGCTTGCTTGAACTGTTGACGCCGTAGCCGTCTCTCCTATCCTTCCAATCTTTCTCCATCTTTGTAATGTCATTTAGAGCCGCATAAAGGGGATTGACTGGAGTAGGAGGAGCGGGCCGTGGGCTCGTAACCCTCTTTAATTGTTCCTCCAACAAAGTGACTTTGTCGAGAAGAGTTCATTGGAGGGGTGTGACTTGAGCAATAGAGGGTCGGCAGGGCCTTGAAGGAGGGGCCGCACAAAAAGGCCGTGGAAGGGGATTAATGGGATGACCCATAGAAGAACCCGGATGGGCCGGGTTGCAAGGAATAAATGGGCTTTGGGGCCGTGGTGGAGGAGGAATAAAAGGAGGCGGGTGACGGGCCACCCGAATAGGGGTAGGTGTGGACGAAGGAGGCGGGTATTGGACCACCCGAGGAGAAGTGTGAATAGGAGGAGATGGGTGATGGGCTACCCGGGTAGGAATGTGAATAGAGGAGGGAAGTGGGTGATGGGCCACCCGCGTAGGATTGGAAGGAGGATGAGGGGAATGAGGTGCACCCTCAACAACGGCCTTAAGGACTTGAATTTGTTGAGGGGTGATATGATCTAATGTATGCAAGATCTGGGAGACTTTCTCATCTTCGGGAGGAGATGGTCCCGTAGGAGTAGTGGCTCGCGATTGAGGCGAGGGACCATGGGATTGGATATTGCCCATGGGTGGGGCAAAACCGTGAAGATGAGGGCGTGGTCCCTTTAAAAGATTATGGTAAGAGTTGTAATGAATATGTTGAAATTGAAGTGAATAAGATGTGCTAGGTTGATCACCCTCATGAACATTAATTGAGTTAAACATGTTGACTTTCTTATCAAGGTAATCCAAACAATTCAATGTGCAATCAAAATAGCTCACAGAGATAGCAAACAAGTTGGGATGGTTACCTTTGATTTCTTTTATTTGAACCTTGGCAAATTAATTGAGTTTATGCAAATTGATGTGATCACTCAAGGGGGGAACCTAGTTTCAAATGTGGTTTTATCCGATGCAACTAGGAACACTCTCTCACCATGCATAGGCCAACTAAACCCGGGACTTCAAAGGTACAACCTGCCCAGCGTCCGTGAGGGAATCTACGGGTGCGGGGACTTATGGAGGCTTGGTTTAGGAATTTCTGGTCCAATGAGACTGAGTGCTCAATGGAGGGTCCTTCCTTCACCAAGAGGGTGGTGTGACTCCTAAAAGTGTGGGGAGAGGAGGTCTCCCAAACCAATGCAAGGATGAATGCAGCAGACAGTATCAAGCAGATAACAACACAGAACAAAATGACGACCTGGGAAAGGTCGCTATATCAATAAATAGCGTCTGAGCGTCAGTCGCTAGTCACTGTGAATAGTGCAAGCAGAGCAAAATAGCGCCTTAGGGTGAGGCGCTTTCTCTAGAATGGATGCCCGGGAGCAGGGGCGTCAAATGGCAGTAATCAGCACGAATAAACAATGATAATAAAAATGACGCCTTACAGTAAGGTGTTATTCAAGTGAAAGATGCCTTGATGTGAGGCGTTATACTGATAAAAGACGCCTCTAAGAGGGGCGTTAATTACTTCAATACTTCAACGGCCATAGGGCTCAAACAGTGGAAAATACCGACAGAAATGAAAAACACTCACAATCTCAGTATAAGAATCATGGCAATCAAACATGACAAAGGATATAGCATGCTCATCATTTTTTTTAAAAAAAAAGAGATGGATAAATGGAATTTATAAAAACTTATCAAACTGACTAATCACATAGGGAGAGTGCTACATGGAGCACAAAGGGAGACGCACCGTGGGTGCAAAAGGGGAGATGACACACGTGGGTGCCCAAGGGGAAAGGGTAATCAAAAGAAAAACGAAAGGGGTCCCACCGTGATCGCCAATTTGTAGATTCTAAGAAATCCACTTAGAACAATTAAAAGGAAAAAGAAAATGAATAGAAGAATGGGAAAAGAGGGAGAAAAGGGGAGCATGAGAGGATGCTAAGGGGAATGTGATAGCCAGAGACGCGAGGGCCTCAAAGGATATAACAAATAATCAATGGAGGGATCGCGATATAAATACCTTAAATGCGGGGGAGATTGTGAGTGCACCTTCTCTTTCTATCGGCCGGCCGATGAAGAGAGTTTTCCTTGATTGATTACCCTTGCAAAATTAACAAACACCAATAAACAAACATGGATTAGAAACCAAGATGTGTAGCATCAAATCTAAATGTAAATATGGACATAGAAAGCATGGATATGAACACACCTTATTGGTGTTTGGCCTTTAAAACCCCTATGCAAAAGGGTAGGTAAAAGATGATGTATGATGAAGAATAGAGGGAGATGTGCAAGTGTTGCACTGTGGAGATGTGCTAGAGTGCACAATAGGGGAAGATCTCAATAAAGAAATAAAAGAAAAAATGATATGATGCATGCAATTAACTAAAGCAAAAATAAGAGATAGGAGGGGAAAGCTTAGTGGTTTTCTCCAATTTGGCTTCAAGCTAGGATGAAGATCTTCAATGGAGGAAGAAGATGATGTAGAACTCCATGGATGTAGAGGCTTCAAATCTTCAATAGAGGAAGAAGAACTCTATGGATGAAGCTTTTAGGTGCATGGGAGTCTTCCTCCTTGAGCCTTTGGTCCGGCAGCACCTCCTCTTGAATTGATCTTTTATGTTCTTTCACAAGGGAGAGAGAGATTCTATTTATAGGGTTGAAATTCGGAATTAATTCCAAGGGAAATTAGGAAAACATGTTTTAGTGGGATTTGGAAGAGATAAACATTAGGCAAGTGTCCCTTCAACATTGGAAAGTCATAGGAACCCTTTCCCAAGTGAAAAAGGAGGTTAAATGAGGAAAGGAAGGGAAATTCGGAATTAATTCTAATAGAAAATAAGAAAACATGTTTTAGTTGGATTTGGAAGAGATAAACTTAGGCAAGTGTCCCTTCAACCTTGGAAAGTCATAGGAACCCTTTCCCAAGTGGAAAAAGAGGTTAAATGAGGAAAGGAAGGGAAATTCGGAATTAATTCCATAAAAATTAGAAAACTTAGTTTTGGTAGGATGGAAAGGGGGATCCTTCCTCCAAGTGTCCTTTTAATATTAGGAAGCCATAGGAACCCTCTCGCAAGTGAAAAAGGAGTGTAAGTGAGGAAAGGAAGGGGTGTTGCTGGAGTTCGGAATTGAACAAGAATTGACGACCTTGGTCAAGGCGTTAATTGAAATCACGACTGGGACAAAGGCGTTAATTCACGGATTTAATTTTAGCAATAAAAACTTTCTGTATTTAAAAATGATGAAGAGACGCCTGAGGGAGAGGCGTTATTTAAAAACACGACCCAAGGAGGGTCGTTAATTCTTATTTTTCTGGTTTGGAAACCAGAAAATTCCAGAAACTGACGCCTTTGCCTCTAGTCTTCCTTTCTTCAAAACGCGCCTCAGACCAGGCCGTTAATTAAAACACGCCCCACTTCAAGTCGTGAAATCCAAAAAATAGAGAAAACTGCCTAAATAATCCAGAAAAATAGGGAAAAATAAGAAGAGGGGAAAAAGGGAGAAATCCAAGAAAATTAGGGAAAATAACTCAAACAAAGTTAATTGGAGGGTCAAATTGGGGCATTACAAGGTAATAAGTGATGCATTCACAGTAACGTCAATTTTGGCGTGTCTACAAGTTGCTCGCCCGTAGGTGAAGTAGTTGTGGAACTACCTCTCGACAATTAGGGTGCCTTAATGAGGCAGTCTAGGGCCTAAGGATGGGTGCAAGGAAGCTCTCGCTTTCCATCCACTGCGATGCAATCAGAAGACAGGCTGCATGGTTCGGGCTCTCTCTCACTTCATCATGCGGTAAATGATAAAGATACTAAATAAGAAAGTGATTTGGAGCACGTACCTAGCTGACTGAGAAGTCAAGCTCCGACCAGAGACGAAGGCGAGCAGGGACGTGCGTGCCCGCATGGCGTCGATGAAGCTTCACGGTTACAATGAATTCACTCCACGCAGGGAGGATTTAATTTATTATAAAACCGCTTTAAAATTTCCCACGTAGGGGAATAAATTAGATCAGACTTTCTCCTCGCAGGGAGGCTTAGGGAGGCTCTCACCCCTAAAGTACGGAACGTCTGTCGATGACCGATCGACCCGGGCGTTGCTTCAGCTGTCGTTGTTGAAGACTTAGGTGCCACGATCAATAAGTTAAAAGACATATATAAATATAAATATATATATATATATATAAGATTATATATCTCTCAAATATATATATTATATATTTTTAACTTTTTTTTCAAACCCCCTTTTTTAATCAAATAATATATATAGATATATAACATTATATATATCCCATATATATTATATATATTTAACACATTTTTTTTAACTCTCAACCCTTTTTTTTCGTTTTCAAATCCCTTTTTTTTCAAACTTCCGGCTCTTCTGTGTAAATCCCGGAGATAGTGGAGGCTAGGTAGTCAAAGCGGGCGCAGGGCACGCGTTTGACCGAGGGTGGGCGCAGCCCCACTGGTCAGCGCCTGTGGGCTCTAGTTGCTGGCCGAGCGGACGCACGCGCGAGGGCAAGGCACCTCTTGGCTGGCCTGGGCGCAAAAGAGCGTTTGCGGCGCTGGGCGGGCGCACGGGGGCGCGGTGGGGCATTCGCAGGCGGCGACGGGCATGCTAGTGCTCGCAGGTGCTTCGCTGGCACAGGCGGGGCCTGTCGCGGGTGGGCGCACCAAGGGGCAGGGGCACCGGTCACGGGGACCGCGCCGAGGCGGTTGGGCACACAGAGGCGGGCGGGGGTGCAGAGGGGCGGGGGCAGTGAGGCTCTCAGGGCGCCGAGGGAGAGAGAGAAAGAGCGGGAGAGAGAGCGAGAGAGAAACAGAGAGAGATAGAGAAGCAGAGTGAGAGAGAAATAGAGAGAGAGAGAGAGAGAGAGAGAAAAAAAAAAGGGCGTTATGCGCTCGTGAGAGAGAGAGAGAGTAACATAAAGAGAGAGAGAGAGATTAACCGGGAGAAAGAGACATAGAATATGGGAGAGAGAGATTACAGAGAGAGAGAAATAGTGAGAGACCGCTAGAGAGAGGGAAACAGATTACGTGAGAGAGAGAAAGATAGAGAAACATAAAGGGAGAGAGAATAACATAGATAAAGAGAGAGAGATTAACACGGGGATAAGAAAAAAAACTCTTTCCTTTTTTTTGCTTCAATCAACCGCAGCTATTCTCTTTTTTTTCCTATATTTTTTTTCTCCTTCTTCTTTTTTTTTCACTCTAGCAACCTAGAGAGAGAAAGGGAGATGACGGGGACATCGGGGTCGACGGAGACGCCATTTATTGGGCTCTGATACCAAATCTGACGTGGCGGCGACATGTAAATGGATCGATGGCAGCTCCGGGGATGCAAATGGGACAGGATAACTTACTACCTCACGCAGCTCGGCCTCACGCCGGACGGTCTCACACCGGGCGACGCTCGATCCTCACAAAAGAGAAAAGAGAGAAGGGAAGAACACAAAGGCAAACACCTTAGCTTTCAAACTTTTTTTCTCATTCATATGATTCCTACGTAACACCCTTAGCCCCCTATTTATAGGGAAGGCCCATTACACACATACCTTCACACTTTCACTTATTTGCATATATATCCTAGCCTAATAAAACAAAGCCCACCAACCCACTATTGACTTTGTGGGCTTTTTAATAAAATTAAAATCCAATAACTTTGACTCAATAAAAATAAAATACATTGGTGGTTAAAACATAAATATCACCATAGTAAAATACATACACACATACGTACAGATACGTATTCAGGACGCCGAGTCTTCAAGCAAGTCGTCGAGCCATAAGCTCGGTGCAGTCGGGGCGGTGCGGCGTCGGCTCCGAGTAGTGGGCCCGGTAGTGGACCCGGTGTCCCCACCATATGTAGACAGCATCCACCTGCTCGAGGTGTAGTGTTTCCTCGACCGGAGGTGGCGACGCTTGCGAAGATGAAACGGCAGAGGGCTGACTGTGGATGGTGGCAGGTTGACTCATGGAGGGTTGACATGTGGATATATATGGATATGTAGGAGCGGAAGGCCGACTCATGGAAGGATTTATGGTGGAGGGCTTACTCATGGAAGGATATGTGGTGGATGGCTGACTCATGGAAGGTGATGGATAGGAGGCGTATGTGGGTGTAGAAGGTGGAGGGGACTCGGGGTCAAGGGAAACTAGGAGTTGTTGGTGGATGAAGCGGGCTCAGCTATATAGCTGCTGCCATGATGTGATATCGTTGAGGTCTAAGATGAATTGATACTCGGGCGTTGCATTAGAAATGAGCATTTTGATCTGTATTCCCTTTGGAATATGCCCCGGGACTTGCGCGGCCAGGCGACACCAGTGGTCGACAAAGGTCGAGAACTCCTCGTCGGGCTTCATCTTCTCATGGGCTAGATCAACTATAGAGTACTTGGGCCCAACCTGGTTTTGAAATTGCTGAAGAAATTTATCTTGTACAACTTGGAAATTCACCACTTGATCTTGCGATAATAAAAAGAACCAATCCCGAGCCGGGTCTTCTAGAGACAGATTAAATAAATAAGCCATCAAGCGTTGGTCATGTCAGAATTGGGTCGACTCACAAAGAAACTTCTTCAAGTGCATGTAGGGGTCACCGACTCCACCATAGCGGCGATAAGCAGGAATTTGTGAACGTGGTGGAAGCTGAAGACCTTGAAATGCAAACGAGACGCTCAAAAAAGTTTTGGGATCAATTTGACGTTGAAGTTCATCAAGCTGGCGTTGGACTTGAGCAATCATCTCCTCGATGGGGAGAGGCTGAGAAGGATGCAAGCCAGCCGAACAAGAGAGTGTGAATTTAGACCAGAATTATAGTATTGGGCCAGATAAGGAGGTCCAGACTGAAAAGAAGAAAAGCACATTCCAAGAGTGGAAGGATATGGGGGCCTCGCAGGATCATGAATGTGGGAATAATGATGGATTTGGCCAGCAGAAACATGGGGCCCATTAATAGAATAAGAGGGCCCGTTAAAGAAAGGGGCCCCACTAAGAGTAGAAGAGGGAGGCCCGTTATGAGAATAAGGCCCATAGGATTAGCACTGAACTTTTGGGCCTGGATCGGGGCCATTTGGCAAGCAAGAGATGATAGGGGGGCCATGAGATTTGCTTGCGGGTCAGAAGGGCCACGAGAAGATGGGCCCGCGTGGGAAGAGGAATCCACACGGGAATAGGAAGACGGGGAGGAAGAAGGGTAATATATAGGAGAAAAATGGCACTCCATGATGGCAAATGGAGACTTTATACAAGAAAAATCAGGGAAATAGAATGAGAGAAGTAAAGGGCTCGAGAATTAAAGAGGGGGATTGACTCAATAATGCAAAGGAGAAAAGAAAGAAATAGAAATCTAGGATAATGAGACTAAACAAATGGACGCATAGAATGGTCTAGCCTAAATGGGCCTAATAACAAATTTTATATGGATCATGGGGGATCCAACACGAAATAACACAAATGGGCTTGGACAGGCCCAAACAAACAATATGGGTGTGAGCGGGTTCAACCAAGATCAAACAAATTGATATGATCGTCAATTTTTATTTTTCCAAAGTTTCGATGGGCCTTTTAATGATTTGAATTATGGTCAATTCCATCAAAATAGGAAACCTATAGAGAATAAGGTCCAAACTTTGGGTTTGACTAAGGTTACTTCCCTTACATGTATGCAAATGTAAACCTAAGGGTAGAAAGGTACAACCGGCCCGACATCCGTGTGGGAATCCACGGCTCACGGGGACTGATGGAGGTCCCAGATAAGATCACCTTGTCGAGCCCAAGGAATATTGGAGCGAGAGGATCACTTACCAAGGGGAAATACAACTACAATATGCAAATATGTATGATCCTATGTGCACCGGGGTGCATGCAATTTTTAGCCTAAGTCTAGCAAATCAAGAGAATAATGAAATTATGCAAACATCACAAAAATGTATGAAAAATATAAAATAATATGAATAACAATGATGCAAGACCTTAAATAGGGACAACTAGGCACTAAAAGATAATAAAAATCATTAAAGGACAACATACCTTTGTGTTTGCCCTTGGACCTACAAGTGAGCTTTATGCGTAAAATGTAAAAATGAAGGTAATATTTAAGTAGGCAAATGAAGTCCAATGCATGCAAATAATATATGGATGTGAAGATAATACAAAAGACTACCCAATGGAACCAAGAAACGGCCAAAAGAGACCTTAGAAGGTAATTTAAATCAGCAAGCAAAACGTCCCTGTGAATATGTCCTGAATCTGCCCACAAACTAGATGCGAAAAATGCAAAAATGGAGGCACTTTTTAAATATGCAAATGATGTCCAAAGGATGCAAATGAACTATGGATGGAAAGATAATACAAAGGTCTACACAATGGGCCCAAGAACAAGGCAATCTGACCTCGGGAGGATAATTAAATCGTCCAAGAAAGATGTCCCCGTGAACCTGTGCGCAGACCGCATGCAGATTTTATGCATAAAATGCTAAATGATGACAATATTTAGTAGGGAAAATGTGACCCAAATGATGCAAATAAACTATGGATGGAAAGATAATACAAAGGACTACACTATGCAATAAAAATCAGCCCAATCCGACGTCAGGAGACAAAGTTATGCCCAAATGAGTAAGGCCCATGTGAATAGAAATCCTTCCCGATCAGAACCAAGAAAAGGTCACCTAGATGACCGTTTTTAGCATGTAGGCGGTCTACTGGATGACCGCCTAGGTCCTGGGGGGTCCGGGGAGGACCGTTTATAACACCAGAGGGTTGGGGCGGTCTTGGAAAGGCCGTTTAAAGGGCTAGATGGCCCTACGATAGACCGTATACCCCTAATAGGCCCGAGAATGGACAGAGCGATGGAAAAACGTGGAAAAGACTACCCAAACATGCATGAACACCCACCCAAACATGCAAGACACTAAAAATATAACGTGATGGGCACTAGGTGTCCCACCATGATCGTGAAAAAATTGTAAATACAAAACTTAGGCTAATCTATCCCGCCCCGAACTAATAAGCACACACGTATGAACATGCATATGATCATGAAGTGTAAACAATGGGAAGCAAAGGGGCGATGAAAAAAAGAAATGAACCATGATCGCCACCGAAGGAATAGCAATAGGAAATAGATACTATGATGAAAACAAACCTACTACGTACCTTCGGAAAGGAAGAAGAAAACCACGGCCGAAGGTGACCGCTACAACGTGTGATCGCACCTTGAAGACGGGTGTGGGGAACTCATGGGATCGGCCCTCCTCTCCTTCCAGTCGGATACAGGAAGAGGGCCTCACGTCCTATTGATTGTCTCCTGCAAAACAAAGCCATGACAACAAAAGAACACCCATTAGAATATGATAGTGTAGCACATGCCCCGACGTGATGGAATAGCATGAAAGAATGGGGGAGAACGTACTGGGGAAGGGTTTTTAACCCCTATAAATGGGTGCAAAAGGAAGGTGGGAGTGTTGTGCATGAATAGAATTTGAAATCATGAAATTTTGTGGAAAGAAGAGGGAGAAATACGGTGTGCAAAACGAAGAAAAATGCATGAACGTGCAGAAAACAGTCCAAAAACTGTGGTGATTTGTGAAAAGTAGGAGAAGAGAATAAGAAATTGGAGAGAGTATAAAGAGCCTAGAGGGATGAAAAATGAAGAAGATGCTCCCCTCTTCAGGATGGGACCAATGGAGGACGAAGAGGATGCCAGATGACTCCGCCCCGAGCCGACGAAGGGCGCCCCGCCGCACAGGTTCAAGAACTTGTGATGATTTGCAAGAAGTAGAGGTAAAGTTAGGAGGGCAAACGAACATGAAATGAAGCAAATGAGGAACCAAATTAAAGATAATACTTCCCTCAATAGCCTGGGGTCAAAGGTTTGAGTGGACGATCCGGCATGACTTAGCCCCTGGTCGAAGAAGAGCCCCCCCTCGCGCAGGCGAACTAGGCATCTATTTATAGAAAAGTGGGGAAATCCTAAACTTTCTCCCACGATTTCAGGAGATAGAGTCCACCAAATCTCGAGATCTCTATATCATTCTCGAGATAATAGTCAAGATAAGATGTAGGAACAAACGAGACTCTTTTTGGTGGAAGGATGTGGAAGTTATGGCTCTTGGAAGAAGCCTCTGGAAGCTAATCTGCAAGAGTTTTTGGTTGCACAAAATGCATAAAACCTGATATTGTGGCCAAGATTCCAAGAGATCCGGTCCATGAAAAATCATGCTCTATAAACCAAATTCGAGATAATACAAAGAGGAAGACACAGAAACAAACGGGGCTCAATTTCGTGGAGGATTCTAGAAGATAGAGCCCTAACAAGGAGGCCCTGTTGCACAGGTTTCGACCTTAGAGTCCGGCGGCGAAGAAGACGGAGTTCAGGGTCTTCTGGACTCTCTGTCATATAAACGGTCGCACGATAGACCATTTTTAGAAATAAACGGTCATCATTAGGCCGCTTTTATCATGAAGAACAGAGACCTGGGCGACCACGGCAGTTCGGGCTAAAACAAGATGACAGCGGTCTAGCAGTAGACCGTTTAGTGCTTGGAGCGATCTTGCATTAGACCACTTAGTGACGGGACGGTCTAGCAGTAGAGCACTTAGTGATGAGATGGTATAGTATTAGACCACTTAGTCATGGGGCAGTCTATCAGTAGACCACTTAGTGAATGGGGCGGTCTAGCAGTAGACCACTTACTGAATGGAAGAACATTCTGGGCAGACTACACTCGGCTTTGGAAATTAGAGTGTATATCTCAAACAGTGCATAACTAGCGAAAGTAGTAGAATAAGAAATTGTAGATAACTAAAATATAAACAACTCTCATGAAGAGAGCAAGATGCGAAAATGATCAGAAGATGGAGAAACAGGGGCTAGAATATAGGAAAAATGCTGGGTCTGCAGGTCAACATCGCAGCCTGTCAGAAAAATGTGAATAGGTTACAATCGGGGCAGAACTGGCTAATGGCATAGAAAAAGAAGTTGTAGATCTCAAAAAATCAAACAACTTTGATGAAGGGCATATTTTCAATAGAGGATTGGAAGGGGATGAAAAATGGTCGCGTTCAGAAATGTGCAGTGAGAGGAACCGAATGCTTGATGGAAGTCGACCAAAATGGGCCGAAAGTCGACTTAGAAGCTAGAAGTTGATAAAATAGGCCCAAGGGCTCTAATAAATCATGATATCCAAAGCACAAAAACTAGGGACCAACGGAATGGGCTCGAAATCCACCCAAGAATGGCTCCAAAACAACGGGTAATTTGGGACATCAAAATGATGAATAAGAGAAATGACGTAACTTGCAGGCTAAAACAGGTGTCAACAGTGATGGGAGTGACTTGTGAGAGCTAACGGAATCTAAATCGGATACACGGTTTGAGACTGGCGCTCAGAAGTGCATTCTTCAAATGCACTTTGTTTAAAATTAAAGAAGTTACGTTCGGGGGTCCAAAATCTAAAATAACGCTCCGATCGACTTGTCGATTATTCCAACACGACCTGGGAGGTAAAAGTGACTTGTGAGAGCTGACGGAATCCAAATCAGATATCCGGTTTGAGTCCGCCGCACAGAAGTGCACTCTTCAAATGTACTTAGTTTAAAATTAAAGAAGTTGGGTTTGGAGGTGCAAAATTTAAAATATCGCTCTGATCGGCGCGCCGATCGTTCCAACACGACTTGGGAGGTAAGAGTGACTTATTACAGTTGACGGAATCTAAATCGGATACCCGGTTTGAGCCCGATGCTCAAATTACTCAAATCAAAATTAAGTTAGTTTTCAAAGCAAACTTAGTTTAAAATAATTCACATAAATAGGGGTTCGGGGTCCAAAATGTAAAATACTGGCCCGATCGGCGTGCCGATCATTTCGACACCACCTGAGTGATGAGAGTGACTTGGGAGAGCTGACAGAATGCAAATCGGATATCCGGTTTGAGCCCAGCGCTCAGAAGTGCATTCTTCAAATGCACTTAGTTTAAAATTAAAGAAGTGTATAAAATATCACTTCGATCGACGTGCTGATCTTTCCAACATGACCTGGGTGGTAAAAGTGACTTGTGAGAGCTGACAGAATCTAAATCGGATATCCGGTTTGAGCCCGGCGCTCAAATTACTCAAATCAAAACTAAGTTAATTTTCAAAGCTAACTTAGTTTAAAATAATTCACATAACTAGGGTTCGGGGGTCCATAATGTAAAATACTGGCTTGATTGCGTGCCAATTATTTTGACACGACCTGGGTGATAAGATTGACTTGGGAGAGCTGACGGAATCCAAATCGGATACCTAGTTTAAGCCCGGTGCTCAGAAGTGCATTCTTCAAAAGCACTTAGTTTAAAATTAAAGAAGATGGGTTCGGGTGTCTAAAATCTAAAATATCACTCCGATCGACGTGCTCATTGTTCCAACACGACTTGAGAGGAAAAAGTGACTTGTGAGCGTTTACGGAATCCAAATCAGATATCCGGTTTGAGCTCGGCGCTCAGAAGTTCATTCTTCAAATGCACTTAGTTTAAAATTAAAGAAGTTGGGTTCGGATGTCAAAAGACTAAAATATCGCTCAGATTGACGTGCTGATCCTTCCAACATGACTTGGGAAGTAAAAGTGACTTGTTAGAGCTGAGTTAATTCAAATCGGATACTCGGTTTGAGCCTGGCGCTCAAATTACTCAAATCCAAACCAAGTTAGTTATCAAAGTTAACTTAGTTTAAAACAATTCTCATAACTAGGGGTTCGGGGGTCCAAAATGTAAAATATTGGCCAGATCGGCGTGCTGATCATTTCGACGAGACCTGGGTGATGAGAGTGACTTGGGTGAGCTGACGGAATCCAAATCGGATATCCGATTTGTGCCCGGTGCTCAGAAGTGCATTCTTCAAATGGAGTTAGTTTAAAATTAAAGAAGTTGGGTTCGGGGGTCCAAAATCTAAAATATCACTCCGATCGACGTGCCAATTGTTCCAATATGACCTAGGAGGTAAAAGTGACTTGTGATAGCTGACAGAATCCAAATCGGATATCCGATTTGAGCTCGGTGATAAAAAGTGCATTCTTCAAATCCACTTAGTTTAAAATTTAAGAAGTTGGGTTCGGAGGTCCAAAATATAAAATATCGCTCTGATCGGCGTGCTGATCTTTCCAACACTACTTGGAGGAAAAAGTGACTTGTTAGAGCTTACAGAATCCAAATCGGATACCCAATTTGAACCTGGTGCTCTAATTACTCTAATCAAAACTAAGTTAGTTTTCAAGGCTAACTTAGTTTAAAGCAATTCATATAATTAGGGGTTCAGGGGTCCAAAATATAAAATACTGGCCTCATCGACGTGTCGATCATTCCGGCGAGACCTGGGTGATGAGGGTGACTTGGGAGAGCTGACGGAATCTAAATCGGATACCTGGTTTGAGTCGACGCTCTGAAGTGCATTCTTCAAATGCACTTAGTTTAAAATTAAAGAAGTTGGGTTCGGATGTCCAAAATCTAAAATATCACTCCGATTGGCGTTCTGATTGTTCCAACACCACCGGGGAGGTAAAAGTGACTTGTGGGTACTGACGGAATCCAAATTGGATATCCAGTTTGAGCCCGGCGCTCAGAAGTGCATTCTTCAAATGCACTTAGTTTAAAATTAAAGAAGTTGGGTTCGGGAGTCTAAAATATAAAATATCGCTCTGATCGGCGCGCTGATCATTCTAACACGACTTGACAGGTAAATGTGACTTGTTATAGTTGACAGAATCTAAATAGGATACCCGGTTTGAGGCCAGTGCTCAAATTACTCAAATCAAAACTAATTTAGTTTTCAAAGCTAACTTAGTTTAAAACAATTCACCTGACTAGGGGTTCGAGGGTCAAAAATGTAAAATACTTGCCTGATCCGCATGACGATCATTCCGACGGGACCTGGGCGATTAGAGTGACTTCGTAATGCTGACGGAATCCTAATCGGATACCCGGTTTGAGCCCGGTGCTCAAATTACTCAAATCAAAACTAAGTTAATATTCAAAGCTAACTTAGTTTAAAACAATTCACATAACTAGGGGTTCAGAGTTCCAAAATATAAAATACTGGCCTCATCGGCATGCCGATCATTCCGACGCGACCTCGGTAATGAGGGTGACTTAGGAGAGCTCACGGACTCCAAATCGGATACCTAGTTTGAGCCGGCGCTCAAAAGTGCATTCTTCAAATGCACTTAGTTTAAAGTTAAAGTAATTGGGTTCGGGGGTCCAAAATCTAAAATATCACTCCGGTTGGCATGCTGATTGTTCCAACACGACCTGGGAGGTAAAAGTGACTTGTGAGTGCTGACGGAATCCAAATCGGATATCCGGTTTGAGCCCGGCGCTCAGAAGTGCATTCTTCAAAGACACTTAGTTTAAAATTAAAGAAGTTGGGTTCGGGAGTCCAAAATATAAAATATCACTCTGATCGGCATGCCGATTGTTCCAACACGACTTGGGAGGTAAAAGTGACTTGTTAGAGCTGACGGAATCCAAATCGAATATTCAGTTTGAGCTCGGAGCTCAAATTACTCAAATCAAAACTAAGTTAGTTTTTAAAGCTAACTTAGTTTAAAACAATTCACATAACTAGCAGTTCGGGGTCCAAAATGTAAAATACCAGCCTGATCGGCATGCCGATCAGTCCGACGTGAGCCGGGTGATGAGAGTGACTTGGGAGAGCTGACAGAATCCAAATCGGATACCCGGTTTGAGCCCGGCGCTCAGAAATGCATTCTTCAAATGCACTTAGTTTAAAATTAATGAAGTTGGGTTCGAAGGTCCAAAATCTAAAATAACGCTTAGATCGGCATGCTGATTGTTCCAACATGACCTGAGAGGTAAAAGTGACTTATGAGTGTTTACGGAATCCAAATCGGATATCCGGTTTGAGCCCGGCGCTCACAAGTGCATTCATTCTTCAAATGCACTTGGTTTTAAATTAAAGAAGTTGGGTACGGGGGTCCTGTTGGGTTCGGTGCAGTATTCAGAGGGGGGGTGAATGAATATAGCCCTTTAAGAATATTTCACCCAATTAAAATATGATGCTCACTAAAGTTACTAGTTCGCAAACTAGACAAGCTTAAAAGCTAATGGGCAGATGCGGAACTAAACAAACACACAGTAAGATCACTAGATTGCTAACAAGACAGATTTAGATAAAGTATAGCTCAACTAGAATTTCGCACTCTTGACAAATTAAAATACTCTAAGAAGACTAATTAACTCTTCTGCTCAACCAGAAGCCAAACATATGGAGCGCCCCTATGCATTCATCTAGCGGAAGCACAATAGAACAAAACAAACCACAATGCACAAGGGGTTTTTAGGTGGTTCGGTTCAGCAGACCTACATCCACCCCACACTCAAACCGAGTGTGGATTCCGCTGACTCACAGCTTGAACAGCTGGGCATCACAGCTTGCCATACAACCACTGGACAACACAGCTTGCCATCCGAGGAATCCTCCTCACCCCGCTGAGCAACACAGCTTACTGTCCAGTGGAATCCTCCACTGCAAACTGCTGGGCAATACAGCTTAGCTGTCCAGAGGCAGCACCTCTGCAATCCGCTGACTAACAGCTTGAAGAAAGATGTAAAAGATAAAATAAAGGACAGGAAATAGCAGCAACAGAAAGCTGAAATAATGAAGCACAAATATAGCTCTCGAAGGAGCAGCTCTAGCTTGGATTCGATCCAAAAGACAGACAACCTCAAACTCTCTCTCTTTCTCAACTCGAGCTCTCAATCTCTCTCTTGCTCTTCTTCTCTTCTTCTTTCGCTAATCTCTCACTCTCTACTCTTCTCTTCTCTCTCTTTTCTCTCCTCTCTTGTGCTGGATCGACAGCTTCTCTCCTCTATATCGATCAGCTTCTTCTGTGGAAGAAGGCTTGTATATATATAGCAGCAGCAGCAGCAGCAGCAGCAGCAGCAGCAGCAGCAGGCACACTGGGCGCGTGTGGCTTCCACATTTCCTGCCCTAAAAATTTAGACCACGTGGCAGCATCCTGGTATCTCGTCCATCCTTGGATCACGAGCCAGGCACCTCGGATCATGTGCCATTCATTAGCCTCTTCAGTCCCTGTCAGACAGATGAAACGAAGTCATCAGTTATATGTATATGCATTGCATTGTATAGACTTTGCTGTGAAGGCGAAAGCAATGTAAAGTGTGCACAACGCAGTGTATAGACTTAATGAATATAAAGGCTTCATAAGAAGGAATGCAGTGTACAGACTTAGTGAATGTATAGGCTTCATAAAAGGAATCCAGTGTACAGACTTGCCCAAAGTATAGACTTCATATGAGGAGGCAACGGCTATACATACTTCCTAGCAGCCGCTGTACATACTCAAAGTGAAGCCCGATGCCAATGTATAGACTTTACTGAGGACACTGGACTCGAGTGCAGACTTTACAACTAATGAATGCAATGCAGTGCAGACAATGGTTGTATAGACTTTAAATCCCAAAGGCAATGTATAGACATTGGACTGTACAGACTTTATGATGCTTGTATGCAATGTAGAGACTTCGCTGAATGAGAATGCAATGCAGAGACTTCATGTTATGAAGCAAAGGATACACTTAGCTGAAGACTGCCAGTCGACGTATAGACTTGGCATCAAAGCCAGTGTATAGACTTTATGCGTGAAGCAGCACAAGGAATAAGTGTGTACATTGAGAACCAATGTATAGACGTTATGAATCAGATCTGAAGCAGTGTATGGAGTTGTTATAGTGTAAAGCAATGTTCAGACTTCAGATGAGAAGGGACTCGCTATACATACTTGTTGAGGCTCAAGCAGTGTACAAACTTTGAAGCACAAAGGTAATGTACAGACTTTGCCTTAAAACGAATGTATAGACTTAGAATCAAAGAGGCGTTGTATAGACTTTGAACCAGTGTACAGACTTGGAAGCTTGAGCCAATGAATATACTTGAAACGCTTAAGGCGATGTACAGACTTGTTGAGGCTCAAGCAGTGTACAGACTTCGAAGTTCCACTGTGGATGTATAGACTTGAAGATCCACTGTGGATGTATAGACTTGAATGAGTGAAGCCGATGTACAGACTTGCCGATGCGAAGCCACTGTACAGACTTTGAAGAGTTGAACCCAATGTATAGACTTCACGTTGTACAGACTTTAGGGACATGAAGTGAGTCAGTGTACAGACTTGATGAAGCGAAGCCAATGTACAGACTTAGAGTGTAGCTGAAGCCTTGATCGTAGGAATAGGCTGGAGTGTATAGACTTCAGGCTTCAGAAACGGATGTACAGACTTCACTTATGAAACATAGGGAAAGACCCCAATGTATAGACTTTGCCTTGAACGAAAGTCAGTGAAGAATGTATAGACTTTCATGATGTGTAAACTTTGGATACGTGAAAGCTATAGTGAAGGAGTGTACACACTTGACCAATTCAAAGGCGAATCGAGTGTACAGACTCTGAGTCCAAACCCAACGGCTGTACAGACTTAGAATGTGAAGACTGATGTACAAACTTCATTAATCAAAGCACGAATGAGACGATGTACGCACTTAGCCTAGGACAATGTATATACTCAATCAATTGAAGAGTTTCCAGTGTATGGACTTGAGTTCTTAAGCATGACTGCTGAAGGAGTCGACCCATCAGAGGATGTGTCGACCCATGACATATGAGAAATGTAAACAACAGTGAATGGAATGTGAATGGAATGCAAAGAACACGCAGAGACAGTATAGACTTTGAATCCAATGCACACGGCTGACAGACTTGAAGTGAACTGAATGAACATGATGTACAGACTTCAAGTCTTGAATGCAAATGATGCACACTTCCAATGTAGAGACTAGCACTTACTGCTATTCAGACTATGCAGATACATGCAGAGACATTCAGACTATGCAGATACATGCAGAGACATGATATCTGACAAAATGCAATTCAGATATATAAAGAACAAATGCCATCAATGCTAAACATCATCATTCATGTTGCTATCATATGCAGAATGCTCAAGGATAAGAATGCACAGAAATGCACTTTGTTTATTGCAATCATCAAAACACAATAGCATTCCTATCATCAAAATACAATATCAAATACACTCAAATGCACTCACTGTCTTGCTATCATCAAAACCAAATAGCATTGCTATCATCAAAGCAACATAGCACATGCTTGTGCCTAAGGGGCACAACATTCTCCCCTTTTTGATGATGGCAATAAACAGTGACAGTGAGTCATACACAAAATTTTCTCCCCCTTTGACATAATTGAAAAGGGAAGAACAATAAAAAAAACATGTGTGCAACATGGCAGTATGCATGCAAGTGACTTCTCGAGCAATAAACTCCCCCTGAAGGTATGACTCCCCCTGAATTATTTCTCCCCCTAAATAAATGCTCCCCCTTTGAGAAGGAATATGAACAGATAAACAAAGGTAGAGAAGGTAGGAGGGTCACTTGACAACAGCTGAATCATAGGTTCAGAAAGGAAGCATGATTATAAACAACTGTTAAAGTATAAGAATTAGCAACATACAATTTTGACAAAAATTCAGGTTTAACAGTGATAAATCTAGAGTAAAACATCTGACCCCTGAAAAAGAGTTTATAGATTCCATTTATAGTAATGAATCTAGGGCACATGGTATTAATAGATAAGTCAGAAATAATACCCTTTTGTTATTAAACATGGAAGATCAAGAATGGCAGTTTGAATATGTATTGAAAATAATTTTCACTCATTGACTTTTGATTTTTCGAAGGGTTACAGTAGTTTGATTTTCACTTTTGAATTTTTCAGAACCTGAACTAAGTAAATAGATCAGTGGCATTTATGCTGTTGACATTAGGTGTACACCTTGATCAAAGGCAGGTACCCCCAGTTACTAGGCATAAACTACTAGACCTATTTCAGATCAGAACCCACAAAGGATAGTCTTCACTTTTGACATTAAGGGTACACCTTGATTAGAGGCAAGTACCCTCAGTTACTTGGTGAGGACTCCCCCTATAGATTTGACCCTATGAACAGAGATATTCTGAATCACCTCATGACATGTGAATTCTCCTGCTTCTTTGGAGGAGTTCACAGTTTCTCAGTGCAATCAGTCATTGCTCTGTCACTGTGTTCAGTTCTTAACATTAATGATCTTATTTACTGCTGCCCTTAATTCTTTTAGAGTGATTGTTAAAAAAATCAGTACACACTCTTATTAGCCTGTTCTAGACATATCCAGTTCAACACATTTAGGCATTACAAAAACTTTTTCTATTTTAGCCATGAGACAAAGATTAAGAGCTATAAAAGTTTTCTTTTATCTCAAATTCTGAAGTGCAGACACTTAACTCTCCAATTTATAAAGGTTAAACCTTTAGTTCCTTTCAATTTGTAAGTGTGATTCTTATAAGTGAACAATTGCAATAATCACCATTCAATGTACTAAACCAGATGCAAAGCTGTTGTTTAGTGAAAATGATGGGGAAAAGATAGCAATTGGCAATATGGTTCAATGAGCAACTGATGTCAAAGAATATGAATCATTTGAATGAGAACACTGAGAAGTGAATAGGATTCAATGAATTGAATAGAACTCTCAGCTCCCCCTGACATCATGATGCAAGAGATATGCTATGCAACATACTGTCCTACATGCAGACTATGCACCAAGGATACATGAGACAAGTATGCAATCAATTCAGGTTTATGCATCCAAGTTATAAGCATTTTCATCCTTTTTCAGATTTTTCAACATATGATGCAGTGCACTGTTCTACATGAAGACAGGACCCATGGTACTCGGCGGAGAACCTGGTCTCAAAGACCATCTCACACATGGTAGAAATCTCCGGGCAGATTTCCTTGCCTTTTAGTAACATACCATTTGATATACCAGGGTTAAGCACATGATAATGCAGTGCAAAGCAGCCCTATTATGCATTGAAAAACATGCAGTCTATGACAATAGGCAAATGACAGTCATGCAAATCAATCCTTTATGTATTGATCAATTTCATTGACAGTCATGCAGATGATATATGCAAGTACTAGACACATGCATTGACTGTATGCACTAACTGACCCATTCAAGCTCAGTCCAAGTATGTAATCAAGCATGCAATGCATTGACACAAGACACATGCATTGACTCTATACACTAAAGAACTATTCACAATCAGCAAGTTATGCATTCAACAACAAGCATGCAGTCCATTGACACAAGGTTCATATAAAGCATCGACTGTAAAAATGATTGTGCAGAGCATCTAACAGCTCATTTATTCAGTGCAATAATCAGTGAGAGAAGAGCATCAGATATATGCAAAGTAAAATTCAGTAGCTGAGTCTGGAATGCAGACTGATCAGCTAGACATGAAGAGATCATCAACAATCAATCAAGCAAATCAATATGACACTCACAATTTTCATGCTCACAATTTCAAATAATGGAATTTAAAGCAAAGTTCAGAACTGACCTGAATTGTAGTATCCTGGGGTTTTCTTGTTGAGTGCCTTGGTTAACCCCTTTTATTCATTTCCAAGGCACACCTACAACAACTGGATTATTTTGATCCTGCAGGAACCCAAGTTGCCTTGGGTCCTGTATGAGCCCTAACAGTTTTTCTAAACAATCTTTTAGCAACATGATCATCATATTCCATCAGTTTACACTCAAACATTGAATGTCCAGTTTTTCCACAATAATAACATGAAGTCACAGAATTTTTGTTTTTATTCTTCATGTTAGCAGAAACATGATGCCCATGTGCATGCATATGAGTATGAAAATTATGTGTATGAGCATGAGTATTTCTTTTATTGACATGAAAATTTTTCTTTCCATGCTCAGCCAGCCGACAGTTGGCAGCTTTGTGGCCTAGCTTACCACATTCAAAACATGCAAAGTTTTTCCTTTTATCTCTCAAGTTATTTCTAGCAGAATCATAGAAAGCAGGGAATTTGACAGATTTAGAGTTTAATCTATTTCCCTGAGCATGCCAGCAATCTTTGACTGCATGCCCATACTTACCATATTCAAAGCATTTAAGATGCTTGCTTCTTGATTCATTTTTACCCCAATGATTTCCTGACCAGCACTCATTAGCCTTATGCCCAGGCTTGTTGCAAGTGAAACAAATGATATGTTGGCCAGAAATAGATCTATATCTATATGGGTTATGAGCATGTGTGAATGATCTAGGATTCACATTGTTATCTTCTTTTAGTTTAAAACATGCATTCATTACATGACCACGCCTACCATAATAATAGCATGAAGCATTAGATTTCCTGAAGGCATGGTTTCTTCCAAATAGATTCCTAGAATGCATTGTTTTATTTGCATGCTCATCCTCTTTTAATATTCTGCAATCATCCATGATATGCCCATGCTTACCACAGTAATAGCAAGAAGTATCAGATTTCCTAGGGGCATGGTTTCTATCAGATGAATTCACAGATGCATGTGAATGAGTACAAGAAGCATGAGCATTTTGCATGGACCCATCAGATTCAGCAGAGCTAACAAATTTCAGAGTATAACCAGAATTATTCTTTGCCCTTTTTGTTTGACTCTTTCTTTTCAATTTCTGATTATCCTCAACAGGTTTTGTTTGCTTTTCAATTTTCTGAGCTTTAAACTGAAAGACAGATTTTGAAGGTGACTTCTGATTTTCATTTTGTTTTGGGGATTGCCTTGAAGTACCAACTACATTAGAACTATGCACAAAGGTAGTATATAGCTGGTTTCTGGTAGTTTCCTTAACAGCAGGACTATAGCTTGTCCCCTTTCTTGAATTGTCATCCTTCATTTTCACAACAGTTTTTACTTTTCTTTCATTCTTAGCAGAATTGGATGCTAATTTTTCTAGATCCTGAATCTTATTTTCCAAAGATGTTATGTGAAGCTCATAACTGGCTATCTCCTGTTCACTGCAATTGACACATTCACTTAAGACTTTATTTGCAGTTTTATACTTCTCAATTTCTTGTTCCAAGTTGCTTAACTTTTCAGATTTTTCATTACAAACAGCTTTTCCCTTTTCTGTGGTGAGAAGTTTTTCAGACAAGCTAGTATTTAACCATTTCAATTTTTCAATTTCAGCTTTTAATTCAATGTTTTCTTTGGTCAGCTTCTTAACTTCACCATCACATTTTTCATTAGTAGATATCAATTCCAATTTCTCAATTAGTTCCTCTTCTCTTTCTTCCACTTTAATTTTCTCAACAACCAAGTTTTTGTGATCCTCTTTAAGTGAGACTATTTGTTTGTTCAGCCATTCATTCTCACTAAAGAGATCTTCATTACGTTCTCTTAAAGCTGAGCATATTTTACAGTTTGATTTAGCAGAAGAGGACTGTGAAACCTCCTCATTGATTTCATTCATTCTGACCATAAGAGTTTTATTTTTCTTTTGAAGATCTTCATTCTCCAATTTCAGTTTGTCCATTCCAGTATTAACTTCAGTGAGTTCCTGCATGCCTTTTAGATGCTCCTTTTTCTTATCATTCAACTGATTCTCTATTTCTGACATTTTATCCAACCATATTTTTTTTCAATTTTTAGAGAATCATTTTGTTTCTTAAGATTCTGAACATCTAGCATGCAAGCATCATAAGACTTTTTCATATTTGGACAGTTTTCACAGGAATCTTTCAGATTTATTCTATCACATTTCTTTTTTAATTTTTTATTTTCAGATTTCAATTTCTTGGAAACTTCTAACAAGTTTTCATACATCTCTATCAATTCATCGAAAGAGTATCCTTCTGATTCAGAGCTTACCTCGGATGAAGTTTCATCATCAGCATTTCTACGATTAGCCATTAAGCACTTGCTGTGATTCCTGATTAGCTTCAGTTTATCCAAAATATCTTTGGCAGACCTGCAAGAAGAAATGCATTCAATTAGAGATCTGTCAATTGATTCTTTTAATAAAACTATAGCTCTATTATTGACAGAGTCTTTCAGCTTATCCTTCTTGGTCCATTTGGATTTATCCTTCGACAGTTTATATGGACCGTGAGTTATTACCTTCCACAAGTCAGGATCGGTTGTGCTTACATACCGATGCAACTTTTCCAGCCATGGGCCAAGGCCATCACCTCTGTATATCGGAGGATGAGCCATCAGAACAGATGACAAGCAGATTCAAGGCACGAAGCAATCGACAACAAAGCACCACAACCAGATAAGCAAGGCAAGGAACTAACTCAGTGAAACTTAATACAGAACACAAGAAGCACACTTATAAAATGCACCAAACAGAAATGCACTAAACCAGATGATCAACGCAAAGCACTAAGATAGTAAATCAAAATATGATTCCAAAAGACCCACTCTGAAATGCACCAACAATTAGCAGGATCCTCTGCAGATTGTTAGATCTATTCAGTTAGAGACCCGCTCTGATACCAATTTATAGGATCAAGCCCCTACCATTGCGCTAAAAGCTCGAGCTGGTAGCGAAGGCGGAACCTTATTTCCTTATGGCAGCGCAGAATCCCACACTATCGTGCTGTGGGTGGACATGAGGGGCTTCGCACATGGACCCCATAATCCATGCGACGGGTTGGGCTGTCAAGCACCGATGCACCATGTGGGTCCCATACCCCACGTGGAGCAACAAATCACAAGGGAGACGCTGGAAAATCCAACAATCTCCCCCCCAGCGACACCCGTGGGATTTAAACCCGCGACCTCGCTCTGATACCAGTTTATAGGATCAAGCCCCTACCATTGCGCTAAAAGCTCGAGCTGGTAGCGAAGGCGGAACCTTATTTCTTTATGGCAGCGCAGAACCCCACACTATCGTGCTGTGGGTGGACATGAGGGGCTTCGCACATGGACCCCATAATCCATGCGGCGGGTTGGGCTGTCAAGCGCCGATGCACCATGTGGGTCCCATACCCCACGTGGAGCAACAAATCACAAGGGAGACGCTGGAAAATCCAACAGGTCCAAAATCTAAAATATCACTCTGATCGGCGTGCCGATTGTTCCAACACGACTTGGGTGATGAGAGTGACTTGGGAGAGCTGACGGAATCCAAATCGAATAACAGGTTTGAGCCCGGCGCTCAGAAGTGCATTCTTCAAATGCACTTAGTTTAAAAATTAAGAAGATGGGTTCAGAGGTCCAAAATATAAAATATCGCTCTGATTGGTGTGTTGATCATTCCAACACTACTTGAGAGGAAAAAGTGACTTGTTAGAGCTTATAGAATCCAAATCGGATACCCAATTTGAACCCGGTGCTCTAATTACTCTAATCAAAACTAAGTTAGGTGTCAAGGCTAACTTGGTTTAAAGCAATTCACATAATTAGGGGTTCAGGGGTCCAAAATATAAAATACTGGCCTCATCGACGTGTCGATCATTACGGCGAGACCTGGGTGATGAGGGTGACTTGGGAGAGCTGACGGAATCCAAATCGGATACCTGGTTTGAGTCGGCGCTCTGAAGTGCATTCTTCAAATGCACTTAGTTTAAAATTAAAGAAGTTGGGTTCGGATGTCCAAAATCTAAAATATCACTCCGATTGGCGTGCTGATTGTTCCAACACGACCTGGGAGGTAAAAGTGACTTGTGGGTACTGACGGAATCCAAATTTGATATCCAGTTTGAGCCCGGCGCTCAGAAGTGCATTCTTCAAATGCACTTAGTTTAAAATTAAAGAAGTTGGGTTCGAGAGTCTAAAATATAAAATATCACTCTGATCGGCGTGCCGATCGTTCTAACACGACTTGAGAGGTAAACGTGACTTGTTATAATTGACAGAATCCAAATAGGATACCCTGTTTGAGGCCAGTGCTCAAATTACTCAAATCAAAACTAAGTTAGTTTTCAAAGCTAACGTCGTTTAAAACAATTCACATGACTAGGGGTTCGAGGGTCAAAAATGTAAAATACTTGCCTGATCGGCATGCCGATCATTCCGACGGGACCTGGGTGATTAGAGTGAATTCTTAGGGCTGACGGAATCCTAATCGGATACCCGGTTTGAGCCCGGTGCTCAAATTACTCAAATCAAAACTAAGTTAATATTCAAAGCTAACTTAGTTTAAAACAATTCACATAACTAGGGGTTCAGGGTTCCAAAATATAAAATGCTGGCCTCATCGGCGTGCCGATCATTCCGACACGACCTGGGTTATGAGGGTGACTTGGGAGAGCTGACGGACTCCAAATCGGATACCTGGTTTGAGCCGGCGCTCAAAAGTGCATTCTTCAAATGCACTTAGTTTAAAATTAAAGTAGTTGGGTTCGGGGGTCCAAAATCTAAAATATCACTCCGATTGGCATGCTGATTGTTCCACCACGACCTGGGAGGTAAAAGTGACTTGTGAGTGCTGACGGAATCCAAATCGGATATCCGGTTTGAGCCCGGTGCTCAGAAGTGCATTTTTCAAATACACTTAGTTTAAAATTAAGAAGTTGGGTTCAGAAGTCCAAAATATAAAATATCACTCTGATCGGCGTGCCGATTGTTCCAACACGACTTGGAAGGTAAAAGTGACTTGTTAGAGTTGACGGAATCCAAATCGAATACTCAGTTTGAGGTCGGAGCTCAAATTACTCAAATCAAAACTAAGTTAGTTTTTAAATCTAACTTAGTTTAAAATAATTCACATAACTAGCGGTTCGGGGTCCAGAATGTAAAATACCAGCCTGATCGGCGTGCTGATCAGTCCGACGCGACCTGGGTGATGAGAGTGACTTGTGAGAGCTGACAGAATCCAAATCGGATACCCGGTTTGAGCCCGGCGCTCAGAAGTGCATTCTTCAAATGCACTTAGTTTAAAATTAATGAAGTTGGGTTCAAAGGTCCAAAATCTAAAATATCCCTTAGATCGGCATGCTGATTGTTCCAACACGACCTGAGAGGTAAAAGTGACTTTTGAGTGTTTACGGAATCCAAATCGGATATCCGGTTTGAGCCCGGCGCTCACAAGTGCATTCATTCTTCAAATGCACTTGGTTTTAAATTAAAGAAGTTGGCTGCGGGGGTCCAAAATCTAAAATATCACTCTGATCGGCGTGCCAATTGTTCCAACACGACTTGGGAGGTAAAAGTGACTTGTTAGAGTTGACGGAATCCAAATCGGATACCCTATTTGAGCTCGGAGCTCACATTACTAAAATCATAACTAAGTTAGTTTTCAAAGCTAACTTAGTTTAAAACAATTCACATAACTAGGGGTTCGGGGGTCCAAAATATAAAATACTGGTTTGATCGGCGTGCCGATCATTCTGATGCGGCTCGGGTGATGAGAGTGGCTTGGGAGAGCTGGCGGAATCCAAATCGGATACTCGGTTTGAGCCCGGCCCTTAGAAGTGCATTCTTCAAATGCACTCAGTTTAAAATTAATGAAGTTGGGTTCAAAGGTCCAAAATCTAAAATATAGCTCCGATCGGCATGTTCATTATTCTAACACGACGTGGGTGATAAAAGTGTTGTGACAGCTGACGGAATCCAAATCGGATATCCAGTTTAAGCCCGGCGGACAAATTACTCAAATCAAAACTAAGTTAGTTTTCAAAGATAACTTAGTTTAAAATAATTCACATAACTATGGGTTCGGAGATCAAAAATGTAAAATACTGCCCTGATCGGTGTCCCGATCAATCTGACGCGACCTCGGTGATGAGAGTGACTTGTTAGAGCTGACGGAATCCAAACCAAATACTCAATTTGTGCCCGGCGCTCAGAAGTGCATTCTTCAAATGCACTTTTTTTAAAATTAAAGAAGTTGGGTTCGGGGGTCTAAAATCTAAAATATCATTCCGATCGGCGTGTTGATTATTTCAACACGAGTAGGGAGGTAAAAGTGACTTATGAGAGTTGACAGAATCCAAAATGGATATCCGGTTTGTGTCCGACGCTAAGAAGTGCATTCTTCAAATGCACTTAGATTAAACATAAAGAAGTTAGGTTCGGGGGTCCAAAATAAAAAATATCGCTCTGATCGGTTTGTCGATTGTTCCAACCCGATTTAGGAGGTAAAAGTCACTTTTTAGAGTTGACAGAATCCAAATCGGATACCAAGTTTGAGCCCGACGCTCAAATTACTCAAATTCAAACTAAGTTAGTTTTCAAAGCTAACTTAGTTTAAAACAATTATCATAAGTAGAAGTTCAGGGGTCCAAAATGTAAAATATTGGCTTGATCGGTGTGCCGATCATTCCGACGCGACTTGGGTGATGAGGGTGACTTGTGAGTGCTGACGGAATCTAAATCGGATATCCGGTTTGAGCCGGACGCTCAGAAGTGCATTCTTCAAATGCACTTAGTTTAAAATTAAAGAAGTTGGGTTCGAGAGTCCAAAATATAAAATATCACTCTGATCGGCGTGCCGATTGTTCCAACATGACTTGGGAGATAAAAGTGACTTGTTAGAGCTGATGGAATCCAAATCGAATACCCAATTTGAGCTCGGAGCTCAAATTACTCAAATCAAAACTAAGTTAATTTTGAAAGCTAACTTAGTTTAAAACAGTTCACATAACTAGCGGTTCTGGGGTCCAAAATGTAAAATATCGGCCTGATCGGCGTGCCGATCAGTCCGACGCGACCCGGGTGATGAGAGTGACTTGGGAGAGCTGACAGAATCCAAATCGGATACCCGGTTTCAGCCCGGCACTCAGAAGTGCATTCTTCAAATGCACTTAGTTTAAAATTAATGAAGGTGGGTTTGGGGGTCCAAAATCTAAAATATCACTCCGATCGGCGTGTCGATTGTTTGAACACGAGCTGGGAGGTAAAAGTGACTTATGAGAGCTGACAGAATCCAAATCGGATATCCAGTTTGAGCCCGACGCTAAGAAGTGCATTCTTCAAATACACTTAGATTAAACTTAAAGAAGTTAGGTTCGGGAGTCCAAAAAAAAAAATATCGCTCTGATCGGCTTGTCGATTGTTCCAACCTGACTTCGGAGGTAAAAGTCACTTGTTAGAGTTGACAGAATCTAAATCGGATACCAAGTCTGAGCCCGACGCTTAAATTGCTCAAATTCAAACTAAGTTAGTTTTCAAAGCTAACTTAGTTTAAAACAATTATCATAAGTAGGGGTTCATGGGTCCAAAATGAAAAATACTGGCTTGATCGGCATGCCGATCATTCCGACGCGACTTGGGTGATGAGAGTAACTTGGGAGAGCTGACGGAATCTAAATCGGATACCCGGTTTGAGCCCGGCGCTCAGTAGTGCATTCTTCAAATGCACTTAGTTTAAAATTAAATAAGTTGGGTTCGGGGCTCCAAAATCTAAAATATCACTCCGATCGGCATGCTGATTATTCCAAAATGACCTGGGAGGTAAAAGTGAAATGTGAAAGCTGACGGAATCCAAATCGGATATCCGGTTTGAGCCCGGCGCTCAAATTACTCAAATCAAAATTAACTTAGTTTAGAAAGCTAACTTAGTTTAAAACAATTCACATAACTAGGTGTTTGGGGGTCTAAAACGTAAAATACTTGCCTAATCAGCGTGTCGATCATTCTGACGTGACCTGGGTGATGAGATTGACTTGGGAGAGCTGACGGAATCCAAATCGGATACCCAGTTTAAGCCCGGTGCTCAGAAGTGCATTCTTCAAATGCACTTAGTTTAAAATTAAATCGGATATCCGTTTTGAGCCTGGTGCTCAGTAGTGCATTCTTCAAATGCACTTAGTTTAAAATTAAAGAAGTTGGATTTAGGTGTCCAAAATCTAAAATATCACTCTGATCGACGTGCTGATTGTTTCAACACAACTTGGGAGGTAAAGGTGACTTGTTAGAGCTGACGGAATCCAAATCGGATGCCCGGTTCGAGCCTGGCACTCAAATTACTCAAATCCAAACTAAGTTTTCAAAGCTAACTTAGTTTAAAACAATTCTCATAACTAGGGGTTCGGGGTCCAAAATGTAAAATACTGGCCTGATCGGTGTGCCGATCATTCCACGCGACCTGGGTGATGAGAGTGACTTGGGTGCGCTGACGGAATCCAAATCGGATATCCGATTTGTGCTTGGTGCTCAGAAGTGCATTCTTCAAATGGAGTTAGTTTAAAATTAAAGAAGTTGGGTTTGGGGGTCCAAAATCTAAAATATCACTCCGATCGACATGCCGCTTGTTCCAACACGACCTGGGAGGTAAAAGTGACTTATGAGAGCTGACAGAATCCAAATTGGATATCTGGTTTGAGCCCAGCGCTCATAAGTGTATTCTTCAAATGTACTTAGTTTAAAATTAAAGAAGTTGAGTTCGGAGGTCCAAAATATAAAATATCAGTCTGATCAGTGTGCGGATCATTTCAACACGACTTGGGAGGTAACAGTGACTTGTTAGAGCTGACGGAATCTAAATCGGATACCAAATTTGAGCAATGTGCTCAAATTACTCTAATCAAAATTAAGTTAGTTTTCAAAGCTAACTTAGTTTAAAACAATTCACATAACCAGGGGTTTGGGGTCAAAAATGTAAAATACTAGTCTGATCGGCCTGCCTATCATTCTGCCGTGACTTGGGTGATGAGAGTGACTTGGGAGACCTGGCGGAATTCAAATCAGATACCCGGTTTGATCCCGGCGCTCAGAAGTGCATTCTTCAAATGCACATAATTTAAAATTAAAGAAGTTGGGTTCAGAGCTCCAAAATATAAAATATCTCTCTGATTGGCATGCTGATTGTTCCAACACGACTTGGGAGGTAAAAGTGACTTGTTAGAGCAGACGGAATCAAAATCGGATACCTGATTTATGCTCGACGCTTAAATTATTCAAATCAAAACTAAGGTAGTTTTCAAAGCTAAATTAGTTTAAAACAATTAACATAACTAGGGGTTCGGTGGTCCATAAAGTAAAATACTGACCTGATTGGCGTGTCGATCATTCTGACATGACTCGGGTGATGAGAGTGACTTGGGAGAGCTGACGGAATCCAAATCGGATACCTGGTTTAATCCCGACGCTCAGAAGTGCATTCTTCAAATGCACTTAGTTTAAAATTAAAGAAGTTGAGTTTGGGGGGGAAATCTAAAATATCACTTCGATCGGCGTGCCGATCGTTCCAACATGACCTGGGTGGTAAAAGTGACTTGTGAGTGCTGACAGAATCTAAATCGGATATCCGGTTTGAGCCCGGCGCTCATATTACTCAAATCAAAACTAAATTAGTTTTCAAAGCTAACTTAGTTTAAAACAATTCACATAACTAGGGCTCGGGGGTCCATAATATAAAATACTGGCCTGATTGGCGTGCCAATCATTCTAACACGACATGGGTGATGAGATTGACTTGCGAGAGCTGACAGAATCCAAATCGGATACCTGGTTTAAGCCTGGTGCTCAGAAGTGCATTCTTCAAAATCACTTAGTTTAAAATTAAAGAAGATACGTTCGGGGGTCCAAAATCTAAAATATCACTCCGATAGGCGTTCTGATTATTCCAACACGACCTAAGAGGAAAAAGTGACTTGTGAGTGTTTACGGAATCCAAATTAGATATCCGATTTGAGCCCGGCGCTCAGAAGTGCATTCTTCAAATGCACTTAGTTTAAAATTAAAGAAGTTGGGTTCGGGTGTCCAAAATCTAAAATATCGCTCTGATCTGCATGCTGATCGTTCCAACATGACTTGGAAGGTAAAAGTGACTTATTAGAGCTGACGGAATCCAAATCGGATACCCGGTTTGAGCCTGGCGCTCAAATTACTCAAATCTAGACCAAGTTAGTTTTCAAAGCTAACTTAGTTTAAAAATATTCTCATAACTAGCGGTTCGGGGGTCCAAAATGTAAAATACTGGCCTGATCGACGTGCCGATAATTTCGACGCGACCTGGGTGATGAGAGTGACTTGGGTGAGCCGACAGAATCCAAATCGGATATCTGATTTATGCCCGATGCTCAGAAGTGCATTCTTCAAATAGAGTTATTTTAAAATTAAAGAAGTTGGGTTTGGGGGTCCAAAATCTAAAATATCATTCCAATTGATGTGCCAAGTGTTCCAACACGACCTAGGAGGTAAAAGTGACTTGTGAGTGTTTACGGAATCCAAATCGGAGATCCGGTTTGAGCCCGGCGCTTAAAAGTGCATTCTTCAAATGCACATAGTTTAAAATTAAAGAAGTTGGGATCGGAGGTCCAAAATATAAAATATCACTCTGATCGGCGTACTGATCATTTTAACACGACTTGGGAGGTAAAAGTGACTTGTAAGAGCAGACGAAATCCAAATCGGATACCCGATTTGAGCCCGGTGCTCAAATTACTCAAGTCAAAATGAAGTTAGTTTTCAAAGCTAACTTAGTTTAAAATAATTCACATAGCTAGGGGTTCGGGGTCCAAAATATAAAATAATAGCCTGAATGACCTACCGATCATTCTGTCGCGACTTGAGTGATAAGAGTGACTTGGGAGAGCTGGTGGAATCCAAATCGGATAGCTGGTTTGAGCTCGGCACTCAGAAGTGCATTCTTCCAATGCACTTAGTTTAAAATTAAAGAAGTTTGGTTCAGAGGTCCAAAATAAAAAATATCACTCTAAGAGGTGTGTTGATCGTTCCAACATGACTTGGGAGGGAAAAGTGACTTGTTAGAGCTGATTGAATCCAAATCGCATACCCGATTTGAACCCGGTGCTCAAATTACTCTAATCAAAACTAAGTTAGTTTTCAAGGCTAACTTAGTTTAAAGCAATTCACATATTTAGGTGTTCAGGGGTCCAAAATATAAAATACTGGCCTCATCGGCATGCCGATCATTACGACGAGACCCGGGTGATGTGGGTGACTTGGGAGAGCTGACGGAATCCAAATCAGATACCTGGTTTGAGCCGGCGCTCTGAAGTGCATTCTTCAAATGCACATAATTTAAAATTAAAGAAGTTGGGTTCGGGGGTCCAAAATCTAAAATATCACTCCGATTGATGTGTTGATTGTTCCAACACGACTTGGGAGGCAAAAGTGACTTGTGGATGCTACGGAATCCAAATCGGATATCCAATTTGAGCCTGGTGCTCAGAAGTGCATTCTTCAAATGCACTTAGTTTAAAGTTAAAGAAGTTGGATTCGGGAGTCCAAAACATGAAATATCGTACTGATCGGCGCGCCGATCGTTACTACACAACTTGGGAGGTAAAATTGACTTGTTACAGCTGACGGAATCCAAATCGGATACCCGGTTTGAGGCCGGTGCTCAAATTACTCAAAATAAAACTAAGTTAGTTTTCAAAGCTAACTTAGTTTAAAACAATTCACAAAACTAGGGGTTCGGGTGTCCAAAATGCAAAATACTAGCATGATTGACGTGCCGATAATTATGACGCCACCTGAATGATGTGAGTGACTTGGGAGAGCTAATGAAATACAAATCGGATACCCGGTTTGAGCCCAGCTCTCAGAAGTGCATTCTTCAAATGCACTTAATTTAAAATTAAAGAAGTTGGGTTCGGAGGTCCAAAATATAAAATATCGCTTCGATCGGCATGCCGATCATTCCAACACAACCTAGGAGGTAAAAGTGATTTGTTAGAGCTGACGGAATCCAAATCGGATATCCGGTTTGAGCCCGACGCTCAAATTACTCAAATCAAAACTAAGTTAGTTTTCAAAGCTAAATTAGTTTAAAATAATTCACATAACTAGGGGTTCAGGGTTCCATAAAGTAAAATACTGGCCTAATTGGCATGTCAATCATTCTGACACGACTCGGGTGATGAGAGTGACTTGGGAGAGCTGACGGAATCCAAATCGGATACCCGGTTTAATCCCGGCGCTCAGAAGTGCATTCTTCAAATACAGTTAGTTTAAAATTAAAGAAGATGGGTTCGGGAGTCCAAAATCTAAAACATCACTCCAATTGATGTGTTGATTGTTCCAACACGACTTGGGAAGAAAAAGTGACTTGTGAGTGCTGACGGAATCCAAATCGGATATCCGGTTTGAGCCCGGCACTCAGAAGTGCATTCTTCAAATCCACTTAGTTTAAAATTAAAGCAGTTGGGTTCGGGTGTCCAAAATTTGAGATATCACTCTGATCGGGGTGCTGATCGTTCCAACACGACTTGTTAAGTAAAAGTGACTTGTTAGTGCTGACACAATCTAAATCGCATACCCGGTTTGAGCCCGGCGCTCAAATTACTCAAATCAAAACTAAGTTAGTTTTCAAAGCTAACTTAGTTTAAAACAATTCAAATAACTAGGGGTTTGGGGATCCAAAATGTAAAATAGTAACCTGATCGGCGTGCCGATCATTCTGACGCGACCTGGGTGATGAGAGTGACATGTGAGAGCTAACGGAATCCAAATTGGATACACAGTTTGAGACCGGCGCTCTGAAGTGTATTCTTCAAATGTACTTAGTTTAAAATTAAAGAAGTTTGGTTCAGAGGTCCAAAATCTAAAATAACGCTCCGATCGACTTGCCGATTGTTCCAACACGACTTGGGAGGTAAAAGTGACTTGTGAGAGCTGACGAAATCCAAATCGGATATCCGGTTTGAGCCCAGCGCTCAGAAGTGCATTCTTCAAATGCACATAATTTAAAATTAAAGAAGTTGGGTTTGGGTGATCAAATTCTAAAATATCACTCTGATCGACGTGCCGATCGTTCCAACACGACTTGGAAGGTAAAAGTGACTAGTTAGACCTGACAGAATCTAAATCGGATTCCCGACTTGAGCCCGGTACTCAAGTGACTCAAATCAAAACTAAGTTAGTTTTCAAAGCTAACTTAGTTTAAAATAATTCACATAAATATGGGTTTGGGGGTCTAAAATGAAAAATCTGACGCCACCTGAGTGTTGAGGGTGACTTGGGAGAGCTGACGGAATGTAAATCGGATACCTGGTTTGAGCCCGGCGCTCAGAAGTGCATTCTTCAAATGCACTTAGTTTAAAATCAAAGAAGTTGGGTTCATTGAGAAGATCTAAAATATCACTTCGATCGACATGCCGATCGTTCTAACATGACCTGGGTGGTAAAAGTGACTTGTAAGAGCTGACGGAATCTAAATCGGATATCTGGTTTGAGCCCGCCGCTCAAATTACTCAAATCAAAACTAAGTTACTTTTCAAAGCTAACTTAGTTAAAAAACAATTCACATAACTAGGGTTCAGGGGTCCATAATATAAAATAGTGGCCTGATTGGCGTGCCAATCATTCTGACACAACCTAGGTGATGAGATTGACCTCGGAGAGCTTACGAAATCCAAATCAGATATCCAGTTTATGCTCGGCACTCAGAAGTGCATTCTTCAAATGCACTTAGTTTAAAATTAGAGAAGATGGGTTCGGGGGTCCAAATTCTAAAATATCACTTCGATCGGCGTGCTGATTGTTCCAACACAACCTCTGAGGAAAAAGTGACTTGTGAGTGTTGACGAATCCAAATCGGATATCCGGTTTGAGCCCGGCGTTCAGAAGTGCATTCTTCAAATGCACTTAGTTTAAAATTAAAGAAGTTGAGTTCGGGTGTCCAAAATCTAAAATATCGCTCTAATCGACGTGCTGATCGTTCCAACACGACTTGGGAGGTAAAAGTGACTTGTTAGAGCTGACGGAATCCAAATCGGATACCCGGTTTGAGCCCGGCGCTCAAATTACTCAAATCCAAACTAAGTTAGTTTTCAATGCTAACTTAGTTTAAAAAAATTCTCATAACTAGGGGTTTGGGGGTCCAAAATATAAAATATTGGACTGACCGGCGTGCCGATCATTCAGACGCGACCTGGGTGATGAGAGTGACTTGGGTGAGCTGACGGAATCCAAATCGGATATCTGATTTGTGCCTGGCGCTCAGAAGTGCATTCTTCGAATGGAGTTAGTTTAAAATTAAAGAAGTTGGGTTCGGGGGTCCAAAATCTAAAATATCACTCCGATCGACCTGTCGATTGTTCCAACACGACCTCGGAGGTAAAGGTGACTTGTGAGAGCTGAAGGAATCTAAATCGGAAATCCGATTTGAGCCTGGCGCTCTAAAGTGTATTCTTCAAATGCACTTAGTTTAAAATTAAAGAAGTTGGGTTTGGGTTCGAGAGACTAAAATATAAAATATCACTCTGATCGACGTGCTGATCATTCCAACACGACTTGGGAAGTAAAAGTGACTTGTTAGAGTTGACGGAATCCAAATCGGATACCCGATTTGAGCCCGGCGCTCAAATTACTCTAATCAAAAGTAAGTTAGTTTTCAAAGCTAACTTAGTTCAAAACAATTCACATAACTAGGGGTTTGGGGTCCAAATGTGAAATACTAGCCGGATCGACATGTCAATCATTCCGTCGTGACTTGGGTGATGAGAGTGATTTGTGAGAGCTGGCGGAATCCAAATCGGATACCCAGTTTGAGCCCGCCGCTCAGAAGTGCATTCTTCAAATGCACTTAGTTTAAAATTAAAGAAGTTGGGTTCGAAAGGTCCAAAATATAAAATATCACTCTGATTGGTGTGTTGATCGTTCCAACACGACTTGGGAGGTAAAAGTGACTTGTTAGAGCTGACGGAATCCAAATCGGATATCCGATTTGGGCCCGGTGCTCAAATTACTCAAATCAAAAGTAAGTTAGTTTTCAAAGCTAACTTAGTTTAAAGCAATTCACATAATTAGGGGTTCAGGGGTCCAAAATATAAAATACTGGCCTCATCTGTGTGCCGATCATTTCGACAAGACCTGGGTGATGAGGGTGACTTGGGAGAGCAGACGGAATCCAAATCGGATACCTGGTTTGAGAGCCGGCGCTCAGAAGTGCATAATTCAAATGCACTTAGTTTAAAATTAAAGAAGTTGGGTTCGGAGGTCCAAAATATAAAATATCACTCTGATCGGCGTGCCGATTGTTCCAACACGACTTGGAAGGTAAAAGTGACTTGTTAGAGCTTGTGGAATCCAAATCGAATACCCTGTTTGAGCTCAGAGCTCAAATTACTCAAATCAAAACTAAGTTAGTTTTGAAAGCTAACTTAGTTTAAAATAATTCACATAACTAGTGATTCGGGGGTCCAAAATGTAAAATACCGGTCTGATCGGCGTGCCGATAAGTCTGACGCGACCCGGGTGATGAGAGTGACTTGGGAGAGCTGACGGAATTCAAATCGGATACCTGATTTGTGCCCGACGCACAGAAGTGCATTCTTCAAATGCACTTAGTTTAAAATTAATGAAGTTGGTTTCGAAGGTCCAAAATCTAAAATATCGCTTCGATCAGTGTACTGATTGTTCTAACACGACCTGGCAGGTAAAAGTGACTTGTAAAATCTCACGGAATCTGAATCGGATATCCGGTTTGAGCCCGGCGCTCACAAGTGTATTCGTCAAATGCACTTGGTTTAAAATTAAAGAAGTTGGGTACGGGGTTCCAAAATATAAAATTTTACTCTGATCGGCGTGCCGATTGTTCCAAAATGACTTGGGAGGTAAAAGTGACTTGTTAGAGCTGACGGAATCCAAATCGGATACCCGGTTTGAGCTCGAAGCTCAAATTACTAAAATCAAAACTACGTTAGTTTTCAAAGCTAACTTAGGTTTAATAATTCACATAACTAGGGGTTTGGGGTCCAAAATGTAAAATACTAGCTTGATCGGCCTACCAATTTTTCCACCGCGACTTGCGTGATGAGCGTGACTTGGGAGTGCTGACGGAATCCAAATCGGATACCCGGTTTGAGCCCAGCGCTCAGAAGTGCATTCTTCAAATGCACTTAGTTTAAAATTAATGAAGTTGGGTTCGAATGTCCAAAATCTAAATTATAGCTCCGATCGGCATACTGATTATTCTAACACGACGTGGGTGATAAAATTGACCTGTGAGAGCTGACGGAATCCAAATCGGATATCCAGTTTGAGCCCGGCGGACAAATTACTCAAATCAAAACTAAGTTAGTTTTCAAAGCTAACTTAGTTTAAAACAATTCACATAACTAGGGGTTCGTAGATCAAAAATGTAAAATATTGGCCTGATCGGCATCCTGATCAATCCGACGCGACCTGGGTGATGAGAGTGACTTGGTAGAGTTGACGGAATCCAAATCGAATACTCAGTTTGAGCCCGACGCTCAGAAGTGCATTCTTCAAATGCACTTACTTTAAAATTAAAGAAGTTAGGTTTGGGGGTCCAAAATCTAAAATATCACTCCGATCGGTGTATCGATTATTTCAACACGAGCTGGGAGGTAAAAGTGACTTATGAGAGCTGACGGAATCTAAATTGGATATCCGGTTTGAGCCCGGCGCTTAGAAGTGCATTCTTCAAATGCACTTAGTTTAAAATTAAAGAAGATGGGTTCGGGAGTCCAAAATCTAAAATATCGCTTCGATCGGCATGTTGATTGTTCCAACATGACCTGGGAGGAAAAAGTGACTTGTGAGTGTTGACGGAATCTAAATAGGATATCCGGTTTGAGCCCGGTGCTCAGAAGTGAATTCTTCAAATGCACTTAGTTTAAAATTAAAGAAGTTTGGTTCGGGTGTCCAAAATATAAAATACGCAGGGAGGTAAAGGGCTCCAAGTGGGGCCCGGGAGGACCGTCCCTGGGTTGACGGGCAGCAAGTTGGACGGGCGTTTGGGGCGAACTCGGCCTGCTGGTCCGACTCGGTACTACGCCGACTCGGTTCTGACTCGCTAGACAGCAAGCCTTGGCCTTCAAAGGAACGTCACCTTCCTTAGATCTTATGAAGGCTCCGCTTGACTGGAACATTGGCAGGACGTCCCTGGTCGACTCTTAGGAGTGGCGGCTCCTGAAGTTGATTTTTGATATTTATTTGTGAATTTTTCCCGGACTGTAATTTTGGACCTGCACAGGGAACATATTTGCACGCCTCGGCGGCAAGAATTAATTCTCACATATCCGGATTCAGATCGAGGAAAGACCAGTGGCGTTGGAAAGAGGACTCCCAGATCTACAACACATAAGATTTTCAGCTCGATCCAACGAAAGGATGAGAATTGGGAGGCTCTGTAAAACTATGTTTGTTTCTGTGGATCTATTTACAGACACTCAAGACAGAAGGGGATTTGCCTGAAACTGACCTTTGAACGAGGGGTAAATGATTTTTCCAGGGGCTGAAAATATTATGGAAACTAGGCGGGAACGTGAGGAACAATGAGGAAGTTTTTTGGATTTTTGGAATTTTCCAAGGAGGTGGGACAAATACTAATAGGTGACACTGTCTCGTGGATCTGCAGAATGGCAGATTACGGGGGGGAACAAGAAATAAGGGGAAAAAATACCAAACGTAAGCCAAATGGCATGAAATTTAAACTGGAGACTAGGGGTGACAGGTAGAACAATCCCTCAAAGTTTTGTCTCGATCAGACAACAAGAACAAAAGATAAAATTCTGGAGTTGAGGTTCTATCCTGATTTGGATAGAACTCCGATGATGGTGGCGGCGGCGCGATGGCGGTGCGATGGCGGCGGCAGAATCAGAATTCAGAGGATGAGAGGAAGAGATGGAATGGGTCTCACACCCTGGAAGGCTGGAGGAGGAAGAACCACAGCAGAGAGAGAGGGGAGAGGGGTGCACCCATCAAGGAGCTCCAATCAAATTCATAATTTTTCATTCATTAATTCTCATAAAATGTGAAATACAATCTATTTGTATGAAATGTAAAAAGACTAAATATCCCTAGATAGAATTGGGAGGGGTAAAAGAGGGAGTTCAAAAGTTATTCTCCCATGTGGTTTGGAACCACATTAAACAAGTAATTAAGGGGGGGCGCCCCTTGGACTTTCTTGGTGGCATCTTGGACTTTTTAGTCCATTTGTCTCCCTTTGAATGTCAAACCATCTAGAAGCCACCTAGGATAGTGGACCAGCCCCACATGGACCCCTATGGCTTAGGTGGACCAATGGAGAAGGAGTGGGGGCCCCCTGACTGGACCTACTGACATTTTGCAAATAAACCCAAATATCCTTAGGGAATGACATATTGGCTTATAAAGCCTTACAATTGTAAACATACTTTCCCAAGGATATAAAAGCAAACTAAAAGGACACAATTGTAAATTAAAAATGTCAATTCTCGGCGTCGATTCCCATCAACTCTCCCTAGGTGGGAAGAACTCGACCCCGTCGAGTAAGGGGTGTGGCTGCTCCAGTAGCTCTGGCGGATGCGTCACCGAACCTGGAAGCGTAGAGTACGCTCCACTCCAAGTAATCGACACCTGCTCATCCCGTATAGATTCGATATGCACACGCTGCTGGAGAGTGAGGCTAGAGGTGGACGCTCCGGGGTGGGGTCACTCTCAAAGGAGGGAGGCGGCTCAAAGACTCACTAGGAATCACCGCTTGTCCCTTATGTGACTAGATCCGATATGTAAAGTAGAACCGATCCCAAAGTCCGACAAGTCTCGTACTCGAAAGGGAATAACAACGCCAGTGAACAAAACCGACTCGACTCGATGTATGCACAGACACACGATAGACAAACGAAAACAAAGACTCACAAAGACCCTAAACAAACCTAATGTTAGTCTGACCTACGCATAGGCGATGGTGGACCAAGACACCCGAATATGTGCCATGCATGTATGTTATGCAACCGGCGGTTGGTGGCATGGGGAACATCTAGACGTTCAAGTATGACCCAGTCATGCATGGACGGCCCTTTGGATTTGGGAGACTTAAGAGGGCTAGGAGAGCCGGGTGTGGAAGAGCCGAGTGTGGGTGTATCGAGATTGTGATTGGTGGGTGTAGAAGACCTGACCCGTGGGGTAGGGGTGTGGTAGTGGACTCCCTCGAAGAAGTGAAGTATATATGGTGGGTCAAGGGGCCCACTAGGAAATGGGTCAAATGGATCAAAGAAGGTATGACCCCTTGTGGTGGGTTCCCATAAGTCACGGTCCCACGTATGGAAGTCTTGAAGGTGTAGATGGTCACCTTCATGCAGTGTGGTAGGTGGGATGGTGATCATATGTAGGAAGTATGATTCCTCCCTCGGACAAAAGGGTATGAAGTCGGGCTCAGTCGACATGGGGAGGAATAAGAGAATCTATGTGGTGACACAACCCACGGTGCACACGGAGGTAATGGACTCTAAGACCGGATGGGTGAAGCTAAGACAAGTGGGTTGGTCGAAGCCTCGGCCCATGAGAGCGTCAACTTCCATTACGAGTCTAATCCCACAATAAGGTCATCCAAGGTGTCAACATGGTGACTAGACCGGAATGTGATATGGAATGAGTTGACAGGCACTAATGGTAGGGTGGGGTCCATAGGTGGATAGGAAGGTGGGACCAAGCCTATCTTGAGCCAACTAAGAAGCGGCTCGGCTATGAAAAGCGTGCCCGTTAGAAACACGGGTGGCTCGGACTGAGGTGGCTCCAAATGAGATGGTTCCGAGTAAAGTTTGGAAGTAGAGGGTGGCAATGGATCACTCACGGGTGGTGAAGAACTGTCCTTCTTGAGGAGAAGAGGTCCTTGGGGTGGCACCGGGATGTGAGGCTCAGGCAGGCCTAGTCCATCCACTCGCGTACTCAACCCTTCCATCCGATCTACCGCTGTGGTCAACACGTCCAAGCATGTACTCAACCCATCTATACATGTAGTAAAACCTTGCATTTGTCCCATAATGGCTTGGAACATTGCGGCCACTTCATCAGAACTATGGGCTCGAGATTCGGCCATGGGTGCAAAGATGGGGTTGGATCCCCTAGGAAAGGATATGCAAGGCCATTTTTTTTGTTTTATTAGCAAAATGTTATGCCAACTAATGCAAGCACCTAGACATGACTTAGAATGCGATGCAAATGCAAAGTTGAAATGAGACTCGACTACACACCTAGACACAACCAATAGACGGTACTTGGCGGAGCTAATCGATCTGAAGATCCACTCACACAAGATTGCTACCTTCCCGATAGGCGTAACCGATCATTTCGGGAACACCTTTTGATATACCGAACAATGGTATGCGGATGCAACCTTAGACCGACTTAGACAATGACTAGACGTAAATGACACTTTTTTTTTACTTTTTGCGGACTTAGACACAAAGACTACCCTAGACTCAACTGGCGCTCTAATACCAAATTGATGCGGGACGGACATGCGACCTGGGTCTATAGCTCGCGATCGCCCCTAAGCGAGGGAAGACGTGGGACCGTGCGCGGTTGAGAAACCGACAGTGAGTCTCAGGTATCGGCTTTTCCCGTGTACTCGGATCGAGTCACGGGACGGGTCACACTCACTCTCTCGCAGCGGTGATAGATATTTGAGCGAGCTAATTTTCTATCACATGCAGCGGCATATACGAATAAATATGAGTAAATAAAACGTCGAGTAAGAGAGCGAACACGATACCTCCACGCTCCGGGCGTGGGGAAGACGACCCCGGCCAGTTACAGTAACTCTCGGTACAATGGTAAAAACTTAATTACAATAGTGAATTTTATTGCCCACTCCATGCAGGGAGGTAAAGGGCTACAAGTGGGGCCCAGGAGGACCGACTCTGGGTTGACGGGCAGCAAGTTGGACGGGCATTTGGGGCGAACTCAGCCTGCTGGTCCGACTCGGTACTGCGCCAACTCGGTGCTGCGCCGACTCGGTTCTAACTCGCTGGAGAGCAAGCCTTGGCCTCCAAAGGAACATTGCCTTCCTGAGATCTTCTGGATGCCCCGCTTGGCTGGAACGTTGGCAGGACGTCCCTGGTCGACTCCTAGGAGTGGCGGCTCCTAAAGTTGATTTTTGATATTTATTTATGAATTTTTCCCGGACTGTAATTTTGGATCTACACAAGAAACAGATTTACACGCCTCGACGGCAAGAATTAATTCTCACATATTCGGAATCAAATCGACGCAAGACCAATGTCGTTGGAAAGAGGACTCCCAGATATACAACATATAATTTTTTCAGCTCGATCCAACGAAAGGATGAGAATTGGGAGGCTCTGCAAGACTGTGTTTTTTTCTATGGATCTATTTACAGACACTCAGGACAGAAGGGGATCTGCTTAAATTTGACCTTTGACTGAGGGGTAAATGATTTTTCCAGGGGCTGCAAATATTATGGGAGGTAGGGCGGAACGTGATGAACATTGAGGAATTTGTGTTGATTTTTTGGAAATTTCTAAGGGGGTGGAAAAAATACTAATAGGTGACACTATCCCGTGGATCTGCAGAATGGCAGATTATAGGGGGAAACAAGAAATAAGGGAAAAAAATACCAAACTTAAGACAAATGGCACGAAATTTAAACTGGAGACTAGGGGTGACAGGTAGAACAAGCCCTCAAAGTTTGGGCTCGATCAGATAACAACAACAAAATATAAAATTCTGGAGTTGAGGTTCTGTCCTGATTTGGACAGAACTCCGACGATGGTGGCGGCGGCGCGATGGCGGCGGCGGCAGAATCAGAATTCAGAGGATGAGAGGAAGAGATAGAATGGGTCTCACACCCTGGAAGGCTGGAGGAGGAAGAACCACAGCAGAGAGAGAGGGGAGAGAGGCGCACCCTTCAAGGAGCTCCAATCAAATTCATAATTTTTCATTCATTAATTCTCATAAAATGTGAAATATAATCTATTTGTATGAAATGTAAAAAGACTCTAAATATCCCTAGATCTAGAATTGGGGGGGGGGGGGTAAAAGAGGGAGTTCAAAAGTTATTCTCCCATGTGGTTTGGAACCACATTAAACAAGTAATTAAGGGGGGGGGGGCCCTGGACATTCTTGGTGGCATCTTGGACTTTTTAGTCCATTTGTCTCCCTTTGAATGTCAAACCATCTAGAAGCCACCTAGGATAGTTGATCAGCCCCACATGGACCCCTATGGCTTACGTGGACCAATGGAGAAGGAGTGGGGGCCCCCTGGCTGGACCTACTAACATGTTGCAAATAAACCCAAAGATTCTTAGGGAATGACACATTGGCTTATAAAGCCTTACAATTGTAAACATACTTTCCCAAGGATATAAAAGCAAACTAAAAGGACACAATTGTAAATTAAAAATATTAGTGCTCGGCGTCGATTCCCATCACAAAGCTAACTTAGTTTAAAATAATTCACATAATTAGGGGTTCGGAGATCAAAAATGTAAAATACTGGCCTGATCGGCATCCCGATCAATCCGACGCGACCTGGGTGATGTGAGTGACTTGGTAGAGCTGACGGAATCCAAATCGAATACTCTGCTTGAGCCCGGCGCTCAGAAGTGCATTCTTCAAATGCACTTACTTTAAAATTAAAGAAGTTGGGTTCGGGGGTCCAAAATCTAAAATATCACTTCGATCGGCATGTCGATTGTTTCAACACGAGTTGGGTGGTAAAAGTGACTTATGAGAGCTGACAGAATCTAAATCGGATATCCGGTTTGAGCCCGGCGCTAAGAAGTGAATTCTTCAAATGCACTTGGTTTAAAATTAAAGAAGTTAGGTTCGGGGGTCCAAAATAAAAATTATCGCTCTGATCGGCTTTTCGATTGTTCCAACCCAACTTAGGAGGTAAAAGTCACTTGTTAGAGTTGACAGAATCCAAATCGGATACCAAGTTTGAGCCTGACACTCAAATTGCTCAAATTCAAACTAATTTAGTTTTCAAAGCTAAATTAGTTTAAAATAATTATCATAAATAGAGGTTCAGGGGTCTAAAATGTAAAATACTGGCTTGATCGGCGTGCTGATCATTCCGACGGGACCTGGGTGATGAGAGTGACTTGGGAGAGCTGACGGAATAGAAATCGGATACCCGGTTTGAGCCCGGCGCTTAGAAGTGCATTCTTCAAATGCACTAAGTTTAAAATTGAATAAGTTGGGTTCGGCCATCTAAAATCTAAAATATCACTCCGATCGGCGTGTTGATTATTCCAAAATGACTTGGGACGTAAAATTGACTTGTGAGAGCTGACGGAATCCAAATCGGATATCCGGTTTGAGCCCGACGATCAAAAGTGCATTCTTCAAATGTACTTAGTTTAAAATTAAAGAAATTGGGTTCGGAGGTCCAAAATATAAAATATCACTCTGATCAGCGTGTTGATCGTTTCAACACCACTTGGGAGGTAAAAGTTACTTGTTAGAGCTGTCGGAATCCAAATCGGATACCCGATTTCAGCCCAGTGCTCAAATTACTCTAATCAAAATTAAGTTAGTTTTCAAAGCTAACTTAGTTTAAAACAATTCACATAACTAGGGGTTTGGGATCCAAAATGTAAAATACTAGCCTGATCGGCTTGCCTATCATGCTGCCGCGACTTGGGTGATGAGAGTGACTTGGGAGAGCTGACGGAATCTAAATCGGATAACCGGTATGAGCTTGGCGCTCAGAAGTACATTCTTCAAATGCACATAATTTAAAATTAAAGAAGTTAGGTTCGGAGGTCCAAAATATAAAAATATCACTCTGATTGACATGTTGATCATTCCAACACGACTTGGGAGGTAAAAGTGACTTGTTAGAGCTGACGGAATCCAAATCGGATACTCGATTTGAACCCCGCACTCAAATTACTCAAATCAAAACTAAGTTAGTTTTCAGAGCTAAATTAGTTTAAAACAATTCACATAACTAGGGGTTCGGGGGTCCATAAAGTAAAATGCTGGCCTGATTAGCATGTCGATCATTCTGACACTACCCTGGTGATTAGAGTGACTTCGGAGAGCTGACGAAATCCAAATCGGATACCCGATTTAATCCCGACGCTCAGAAGTGCATTCTTCAAATGCACTTAGTTTAAATTAAAGAAGATGGGTTCGGGAGTCCAAAATCTAAAATATCACTTCGATCGGTGAGCTGCTTGTTCCAACACGACCTGGGAGGAAAAAGTGACTTGTGAGTGCTAACGGTATCCAAATCGGATATCCGGTTTGAGCCCGGCGCTCAGAAGTGCATTCTTCAAATCCACTTAGTTTAAAATTAATGCAGTTTGGTTCGGGTGTCGAAAATTTAAAAATCACTTTGATCGGGGTGCTGATCATTCCAACACGACTTGTTAAGTAAAAGTGACTTGTTAGTGTTGACGGAATCCAAATCGCATATCCGGTTTGAGCCCGACGCTCAAATTACTTAAATCAAAACTAAGTTAGTTTTCAAAGCTAACTTAGTTTAAAATAATTCACATAACTAGGGGTTCGGTGGTCCAAATTGTAAAATACTAACCTAATCGGCATGCCGATCATTCTGACGCGACCTGGGTGAGGAGAGTGACTTGGGAGAGCTAACGGAATCTAAATTGGATACACGGTTTGAGACCGGCGCTCAGAAGTGTATTCTTCAAATGCACTTAGTTTAAATTAAAGAAGTTGGATTCAGAGGTCCGAAATCTAAAATAACGGTCTGATCGACTTGTTGATTGTTCCAACAGGACCTGGGAGGTAAAAGTGACTTGTGAGAGTTGACGGAATCCAAATCGGATATCGTCTTTGAGCCGGTGCTCAGAAGTGCAATCTTCAAATGCACTTAGTTTAAAATTAAAGTAGTTCGGTTCGAGGGTCCAAAATCTAAAATATCACTCCAATTGACATGCTGATTGTTCGCACACGACCTGAGAGGTAAAAGTGACTTGTGAGTGTTGACGGAATCCAAATCGGATATCCGGTTTGAGCCTGGCTCTTAGAAGTGCATTCTCCAAATGCACTTAGTTTAAAACTAAAGAAGTTGGCTTTGGGGGTCCAAGATCTAAAATATCACTCCGATCGACCTGCCAATTATTCCAACACGACCTGGGAGGTAAAGGTGACTTGTGAGAAATGACGGAATCCAAATCGGAAATCCGATTTGAGCACGGTGCTCTAAAGTGCATTCTTCAAGTGTACTTTGTTTACAATTAAAGAAGTTGGGTTCAGAGGTCTAAAATATATAATATCGCTATGATCGGCGTGCTGATCATTCCAACACGACTTGGGAGGTAAAAGTGACTTGTTAGAGCTGACGGAATCTAAATCGGATGCCCGATTTCAGCCCGACGCTCAAATTACTCTAATCAAAACTAAGTTAGTTTTTAAAGCTAACTTAGTTTAAAACAATTCACATAACTAGGGGTTCGGGGCCCAAAATGTAAAATACTTGCCTAATCGGCTTGCCAATCATTCCACCGCGACTTGGGTGATGAGAGTGACTAGGGAGAGCTGACGGAATCCAAATCGGATACCTGGTTTGAGCCCAGCGCTCAGAAGTAAATTCTTCAAATGCGCTTTGTTTAAAATTAAAGAAGTTGGGTTCGGAAGGCCCAAAATATAAAATATCACTCTGATTGGCATGCTGATCGTTCCAACACGACTTGGGAGGTAAAAGTGACTTTTTAGAGCTGACGGAATCCAAATCGGATACACGATTTGGGCCCGGTGCTCAAATTACTCTAATCAAAAGTAAGTTTTCAAAGCTAACTTAGTTTAAAGCAATTCACATAATTCGGGGTTCAGGGGTCCAAAATATAAAATACTGGCCTCATCCGCGTGCCGATCATTCCGACGAGACCTGGGTGATGAGGGTGACTTGGTAGAGCTGACGGAATCCAAATCGGATATCTGGTTTGAACCGACGGTCAGAAGTGCAATCTTCAAATGCACTTAGTTTAAAATTAAATTAGTTGGGTTCGAGGGTCCAAAATCTAAAATATCAGTCCGATTGACATGCTGATTGTTCCAACACGACCTGAGAGGTAAAAAGTGACTTGTGAGTGCTGACGAAATCCAAATCGGATATCCGATTTGAGCCCGACGCTCAGAAGTGCATTCTTCAAATGCACTTAGTTTAAAATTAAAGAAGTTGGGTTCGGGAGTCCAAAATATAAAATTTCACACTGATCGGCTTGCCGATTATTCCAACACGACTTGGAAGGTAAAAGTGACTTGTTAGAGCTGACGGAATCCAAATCGAATACCCAGTTTGAGCTCTGAGCTCAAATTACTCAAACCAAAACTAAGTTAATTTTGAAAGCTAACTTAGTTTAAAACAATTCACATAACTAGCGGTTCGGGGGTCCAAAATGTAAAATACCGACCTGATCGGCGTGCCGATCAGTCCGGCGTGACCCGGGTGATGAGAGTGAGTTGGGAGAGCTGACGGAATCTAAATTGGATACCTGGTTTGAGCCCGGTGCTCAGAAGTGCATTCTTCAAATGCACTTAGTTTAAAATTAATGAAGTTGGGTTCGAAGGTCTAAAATCTAAAATATCACTTCGATCGGTGTATTGATTGTTCCAACACGACCTGGGAGGTAAAAGTGACTTGTGAGTGCTCACGGAATCCAAATCGGATATCCGATTTGAGCCCGGCGCTCACAAGTGGTTTAAAATTAAAGAAGTTGGATACGGGGGTCCAAAATATAAAATATCACTCTGATCGACATGCCGATTGTTCCAACACGACTTGGGAGGTAAAAGTGACTTGTTAGAGCTGACGTAATCCAAATCGGATGTCTGGTTTGAGCTCGAAGCTCAAATTACTAAAATCAAAACTAAGTTAGTTTTCAAAGCTAACTTAGTTTAAAACAACGCACATAACTAGCGGTTCGAAGGTCCAAAATGTAAAATACTGGCCTGATCGGCGTGCCGATCATTCTGACGCGGCCCGGGTGATGAGAGTGACTTCTGGGAGTTGATGGAATCTAAATCGGATACCCGGTTTGAGCCTGGTGCTTAGAAGTGCATTCTTCAAAAGCACTTAGTTTAAAATTAATGAAGTTGGGTTCGAAGGTCCAAAATCTAAAATATAGCTCTGATCGGCGTGCTGATTATTCTGACACGACGTGAGTGATAAAAGCGACTTGTGAGAGCTGAAGGAATCCAAATCGGATATCCATTTTGAGCCCGGCGAACAAATTACTCAAATCAAAGCTAAGTTTTCAAAGCTAACTTAGTTTAAAACAATTCACATAACTAGGGGTTCGGAGATCAAAAATGTAAAATACTAGCCTAATCGGTGTCCCGATCAATCCGACGCGACTTGGGTGATGAGCGCTGACGGAATCCAAATCGAATACTCTGCTTGAGCCCGACGCTCATAAGTGCATTCTTCAAATGCACTTAGTTTAAAATTAAAGAAGTTGAGTTCGGGGGTCCAAAATCTAAAATATCACTCCGATCGACGTGTCGATTGTTTCAACACGAACTAGGAGGTAAAAGTGACTTATGAGAGCTGATGCAATCTAAATCGGATATGTGATTTGAGCCCGGCGCTAAGAAGTGCATTCTTCAAATGCACTTTAGTTTAAAATTAAAGAAGTTGGTTCGGTGGTCTAAAATAAAAAGTATCGCTCTGATCGGCTTGTCGATTGTTCCAACCCAACTTAGGAGGTAAAATTCACTTGTTAGAGTTGACAGAATCCAAATCGGATACCAAGTTTGAGCCCGCCGCTCAAATTGAGCAAATTCTAACTAAGTTTTCAAAGCTAACTTAATTTAAAACAATTATCATAAGTAGGGGTTCAGGAGTCCAAAATGTAAAATATTGGCTTAATCGGCATGCCGATCATTCCGACGAGACCTGGGTGATGAGAGTGACTTGGGAGAGCTAACGGAATTCAAATCGGATACCCGGTTGGAGCCCGGCGCTCAACAGTGCATTCTTCAAATGCACCTAGTTTAAAATTAAATAAGTTGGGTTCGGGGGTCCAAAATCTAAAATATCACTCCGATCGGCATGCTGATTATTCCAAAATGACATGGGAGGTAAAATTGACTTGTGAGAGGTGACGGAATTCAAATTGGATATCTGGTTTGAGCCCGACGCTCAAAAGTGCATTCTTCAAATATACTTAGTTTAAAATTAAAGAAGTTGAGTTCAGTTTAAAATTAAAGAAGTTGAGTTCAGAGGTCCAAAATATAAAATATCGCTCTGATCAGCGTGCTGATCATTTCAACACGACTTGGGAGGTAAAAGTTACTTGTTAGAGCTGACGGAATCCAAATCGGATACCCGATTTTGGCCTTGTGCTCAAATTACTCTAATCAAAATTAAGTTAGTTTTCAAAGCTAACTTAGTTTAAAACAATTCACATCACTAGGGGTTTGGGGTCCAAAATGTAAAATACAAGCCTGATCGGCCTGCCTATCATTCTGCCGCGACTTGGGTGATGAGAGTGACTTGGGAGAGCCGACGGAATACAAATCGTATACCCGGTTTGAGCCCGGCGCTCAGAAGTGCATTCTTCAAATGCACTTAATTTAAAATTAAACAAGTTAGGTTCGGAGGTCCAAAATATAAAATATCACTCTGATTGACCTGCTGATCATTCCAACATGACTTGGGAGGTAAAAGTGACTTGTTAGAGCTGACGGAATCCAAATCGGATACCCGATTTGAGCCCGGCGCTCAAATTACTCAAATCAAAACTAAGTTAGTTTTCAAAGCTAAATTAGTTTAAAACAATTCACATAACTAGGGGTTCGGGGGTCCATAAAGTAAAATACTGGCCTGATTGGCGTGTCGATCATTCTGACACGACCCGGGTGATGAGAGTGACTTGGGAGAGCTGACGGAATCCAAATTGGATACCCAGTTTAATCCCGGTGCTCAGAAGTGCATTCTTCAAATGCACTTAGTTGAAAATTAAAGAAGATGGGTTCGGGAGTCCAAATTTTAAAATATCACTCCAACATGACCTGGGAGGAAAAAGTGACTTGTGAGTGCTGACGGAATCCAAATCGGATATCCGGTTTGAGTCTGGCGCTCAGAAGTGCATTCTTCAAATCTACTTAGTTTAAAATTAAAGTAGTTTGGTTCGGGAGTCAAAATTTTAAAATATCGCTCTGATCGGGGTGCTGATCGCTCCAACACGACTTGTTAAGTAAAAGTGACTTGTTAGCGCTGAAGGAATCCAAATCGCATACTCGGTTTGAGCCCGACGCTTAAATTACTCAAATCAAAACTAAGTTAGTTTTCAAACCTAACTTTGTTTAAAACAATTTGCATAACTAGAGGTTGGGGGGTCCAAAATGTAAAATACTAACCTAATCGGCAAGCCGATCATTCTGACGCGGCCTGGGTGAGGAGAGTGACTTGGGAGAGCTAACGGAATCCAAATTGGATACACAGTTTGAGACCGGCGCTCAGAAGTGGATTCTTCAAATGCACTTAGTTTAAAATTAAAGAAGTCGGATTCAGTGGTCCAAAATCTAAAATAACGGTCCAATCGACTTGCCGATTGTTCCAACAGGACCTGGGAGGTAAAAGTGACTTGTAAGTGTTGACGGAATCTAAATCGGATATCCGGTTTGAGCCCGGCGCTCAGAAGTGCAATCTTTAAATGCACTTAATTGAAAATTAAAGAAGTTGGGTTCGGGAGTCCAAATTCTAAAATGTCACTGTGGTCGGCGTGCCGATCGTTCCAACACGACTTGGGAGGTAAAAGTGACTTGTTAGACCTGACGGAATCTAAATCGGATTCCCGATTTGAGCCCGGTAGTAAAATTACTCAAATCAAATCTAAGTTAGTTTTCAAAGCCAACTTAGCTTAAAATAATTTACATAACTAGGGGTTCGGATGTCCAAAATGTAAAATACTGGCCTGATTAGCGTGCCGATCATTCAGACACGACCTAGGTGATGAGAGTGACTTGGGAGAGCTAACGGAATCCAAATCGGATACACGGTTTGAGACTGGCGCTCAGAAGTGTATTTTTCAAATGCACTTAGTTTAAAATTAAAGAAGTTGCGTTCGGGGGGTCCAAAATCTAAAATAACACTCCGATCAACTTGCCGATTGTTCCAACACGACCTTGGAGGTAAAAGTGACTTGTGAGAGCTGACGGAATCCAAGTCAGATATCTGGTTTGAGACCGGCGCTCAGACGTGCATTCTTCAAATACACTTAGTTTAAAATTAACGAAGTTGGGTTCGGAGGTGCAAAATCTAAAATATCACTCTCATCGGCGCGCCGATCGTTCCAATACGACTTGGGAGGTAAAACTGACTTGTTACAGCTAACGGAATCCAAATCGGATACCCAATTTGAGCCCGATGCTCAAATTACTCAAATCAAAACTAAGTTAGTTTTCAAAGCTAACTTACTTTAAAATAATTCACATAAATATGGGTTCAGGGGTCCAAAATGTAAAATACTGGCCTGATTGGCATGCCGATCATTTCGACACCACCTGAGTGATGAGAGTGACTTGGGGAGCTGACGGAATGCAAATTGGATACCCGGTTTAAACCCGGCGCTCAGAAGTGTATTCTTCAAATGCACTTAGTTTAAAATCAAAGAAGTTGGGTTCAGGGAGAAAATCTAAAATATCAGTTCAATCAGCATGCCAATCGTTCCAACACGACCCGGGTGGGAAATGTGACTTGTGAGAGCTGACGGAATCTAAATCGGATATCTGGTTTTAGCCCAACGCTCAAATTACTCAAATCAAAACTAAGTTAGTTTTCAAAGCTAACTTAGTTTAAAAACAATTCACATAACTAGGGTTCGGGGGTCCATAATGTAAAATACGGGCCTGATTGGTGTGCCAATCATTTTGACATGACATGGGTGATGAGATTCACTTCGAGAGCTTACGGAATCCAAATCGGATACCCGGTTTAAGTCCGGCGCTCAGAAGTGCATTCTTCAAATGCACTTAGTTTAAAATTAAACAAGATGGGTTCGGGGGTCCAAAATCTAAAATTTTGCTCTGATCGGCGCACTGATTGTTCCAACACGACCTGGGAGGAAAAAGTGACTTGTGAGTGTTGACGGAATCCAAATCGGATATAAGGTTTGAGCCCGGCGCTGAGAAGTGCATTCTTCAAATGCACGTAGTTTATAATTAAGGAAGTTGGGTTCGGGTGTCCAAAATCTAAAATATCGCTCTGATTGGCGTGTTGATCATTCCAACACGACTTGGGAGGTAAAAGTGACTTGTTAGAGCTGACAGAATCTAAATCGGATACCCGGTTTGAGCTCGGCGCTCAAATTACTCAAATCCAAACTAAGTTAGTTTTCAAAGCTAACTTAGTTTAAAACAATTCTCATAACTAGGGGTTCGGGGGTCCAAAATGTAAAATACTGGCCTGATCGGCGGGCCGATCATTCCGACGCGACCTGGGTGATGAGAGTGACTTAGGTGAGCTGATGGAATCCAAATCAGATATTCGATTTCTGACGGGTGCTCAGAAGTGCATTCTTCAAATGGAGTTTGTTTAAAATTAAAGAAGTTGGGTTCGGGGGTCCAAAATCTAAAATATTACTCCGATCGACGTGTCGATTGCTCCAACACAACCTGGGAGGTAAAAGTGACTTGTGAGAGCTGACGGAATCCAAATCGGATATCCGGTTTGAGCCAGACGCTCTAAAGTGCATTCTTCAAATGCACTTTGTTTAAAATTAAAGAAGTTGGGTTCGGAGGTCTAAAATGTAAAATATCGCTCTGATCGACGTGCTGATTGTTCCAACACGACTTAGGAGGTAAAAGTGACTTGTTAGAGCTGACGGAATCCAAACCGGATACCCGATTTGAGCCCGGTGCTCAAATTACTCTAATTAAAACTAAGTTAGTTTTCAAAGCTAACTTAGTTTAAAACAATTCACATAACTAGGGGTTTGGGGCCGAAAATGTAAAGTACTAGCCTGGTCGGCCTGCCGATCATTCCGTCGTGACTTGGGAGAGCTGACGGAATCCAACTCGGATACCCGGTCTGAGCACGACGCTCAGAACTGCATTCTTCAAATGCACTTAGTTTAAAATTAAAGAAGTTGGGTTTGGAGGTCCAAAATATAAAATATCATTCTGATCAGCGTGCTGATCGTTTCAACACGACTTGGGAGGTAAAAGTGACTGGTTAGAGCTGACGGAATCCAAATCGGATACCTTATTTGAGCCCGGTGCTCAAATTACTCTAATCAAAATTAAGTTAGTTTTCAAAGCTAACTTCGTTTAAAACAATTCACATAACTAGGGGTTTGGGGTCCAAAATGTAAAATACTAGTCTGATCGGCCTGTCGAACATTCCGCCGCGACTTGGGTGATGCGAGTGACTTGGGAGAGTTGACAGAATCCAAATCGGATACTCGATTTGAGCCCAGCGCTCAGAAGTACATTCTTCAAATGCACTTAATTTAAAATTAAAGAAGTTATGTTCGGAGGTCCAAAATATAAAATATCGCTCTGATTGGTGTGCTGATCGTTCCAACATGACTTGGGAGGTAAAAGTGACTTGTTCGAGCTAACGGAATCAAAATCGGATACTCGATTTGAGTCCGGCGCTCAAATTACTCTAATCTGTTGTGCCCCGGACTGTTTTGACGAATATCTTGATAGAAATTGTCTTGAATTTGATGAAGATTGTTGTGATTTGATTTGATTGATATTTGATGAATGAGTATGACATCAGCATTTATTGAAGCTTGATAAATGAAGGCTTTGCATGAAAATCTGGTTGTTCAAGAAATTGAGTTATGTTAAAGAGGAAGCTTGAATGTTGAATGAATTTCAAACTCTGAATCTTGACTAAGTTTGATTTGGATTAGCAAAATTGAATGTTGGGTGAGTGACTATTGCTTGGTCATATATGTTGGAATTATGTCAAGTGAATGAAGTCATATGTGTGAAAAAGTCAATTGAACTGTCAAAAACTGAGTGGGTGCTTTGAATGTGGAACTTAGCATGTGGATTTGTGAAAGTTTCATTTGTTATATTGAAATGTTGAGTTGAATGCCAAATTGAACTTGCAGGATATTTGTGAAGTTTTTCACTCAATCTCTCAAGGCCAAGGTATGGATACTTGTCTATTTGGATCTTACCGTAAATGGACTGAACTGGATAGAAATCATGCTTAACCATGTAAATCTGAGTTTTATGAACTCCTTTGATCAACCTTGATATATGTATTTCAAATGTGAAGCTTTTAATGGCTATTACTGATGTATTTCTACTGTCAGGAAAAGTGTCGACCTTAGGAGTCGACACTTATTCACGGAGCTTCTGCCTTGCATTGAATATAAGGACGCTGGCAGAAAGTGTCGACCCCGGAGGTCGACACCCTCAAGGCCAAGGTATTTGTGAAGTTTTTCACTCAATCTCTCAAGGCCAAGGTATGGATACTTGTCTATTTGGATCTTACCGTAAATGGACTGATCTGGATAGAAATCATGCTTAACCATGTAAATCTGAGTTTTATGAACTCCTTTGATCAACCTTGATATATGTATTTGAAATGTGAAGCTTTCAATGGCTGTTACTGATGTATTTCTACTGTCAGGAAAAGTGTCGACCTAAGGAGTCGACACTTATTCAAGGTGCTTCTGCCTTGCGTTGAATATAAGGACGCTGGCAGAAAGTGTCGATCCCGAAAGTCCACACTTTCACCAGGGTTCTGCTGTTCAGCTAAGGCAGAACTCACGGGAAAAAGTGTCGACCCAGTAGGCCGACACTTTCAGGTAAATCTCTTCATTTATGTGAAAACAGAATGTTCGTGAAAAAGTGTCGACCTCGTGAGTCGACACTTTTCATCACGAATGTTATGTTCTTCTCATAGGCCAGAACACTTGTAAAAAGTGTCGACCCCATGGGTCGACACTCGTGTCTCAGTTTTATCTTTGTATATGTTCTGGAAGAACTTTCAGGAAAAAGGGTCGACTCCATGGGTCGACACTTTTTCTGAACGTTCGAACGCGATTTTCCGGATCTGTTTTGAACCCTTTGATGGAAGATCCATTAGGCTTGGTTAATTACCCAAATGACCTTAGGGCGTCCACTATACCTTGTATGTGTTAAGAAGGGGGTTTGGGAAGGGCTTTTCAGTCCCTTGGGGCTTCAATCCCCTTGGTTTATATAGCCGCCCCTTCTTCCGATCAAACCAATCCTTTAAGATTCTAACGTGGAGTTTTCTTGTCTTGCAGGAGAAGAAGGGTTTCCCATCTGTTGGAGGTGAAGGAGAGCTATGCCAAGCCGTCTTCCATCGAGCCCGAGCCTAGAGTTGGAGGTCGCGGTCTGCATCCTCTACATCCGGAGCTTCGGGCGACTACATCCTCTACACCGGCTACATCCAACCTTGGTTTTCTTGTTCTAAGTGCTACCTTCTTTATACTCCTAGAATATTTAAGGATTTGTGGGGAAGATCCATCTTGTTTATCACCTTCTCAGTCATTTTGTGCTTAGATCGATACTCTCATAATTGGGCTTGTATTTTTCCATTCTATTCATCATATCTAGACGATTTTGAAGCTTGCTCCGAGTGTGTGTGGGTTGTCTCGTCGTCGTATGAGAACCCACGTGTGTGGGCCGTCGAGCCCGTGTGTGTACGTTTATAGTGAAAGCCTCTCGAGGTGAGAGGGGTGGACGTAGGATGGCACTTGGTGCATCCGAACCACCTAAAAATACTGTGTTGTGGTTTGCTTGATTGGTGATGGTTGATATCTAATTTTCGTTCACTATACGAGTGTGAGACGGTGAGACGTGAGTGTACTCAATTGTCCGTCCAAATATAGTTGTCCGAGTGAGCATATCTGTGCGATGGGGAGTTGCGACAGCTTGCTTGATTTAATTTCATTCGTTTTAATCAAGTCTCTGCTTTACATTTATTCTACATATCTGCGGTTTGTTTGGGTTGCGTTATAATTTGTGGAAAAGGGTGGACAATCAATTCACCCCCCTCTCAATTGCCTCCTAACCGGGCCAACATAATCAAAACTAAGTTAGTTTTCAAAGCTAACTTAGTTTAAAACAATTCACATAACTAAGGGTTTGGGGTCCAAAATGTAAAATACGAATCTGATCGGCTTGCCGAACATTCCGCCGTGACTTGGGTGATGAGAGTGACTTGGGAGAGCTGACTGAATCCAAATCAGATACCCGGTTTGAGCCCGGCGCTCAGAAGTGCATTCTTCAAATGCACTTAGTTTAAAATTAAAGAAGTTAAATTCGGATGTCCAAAATCTAAAATATCACTCTGATTGACGTGCTGATTATTCCAACACGGCCTGGGAGGTAAAAGTGCCTTGTGGGTGCTGACGGAATCCAAATTTGATATCCAGTTTGAGCCCGGCGCTCAGAAGTGCATTCTTCAAATACACTTAGTTTAAAATTAAAGAAGTGGGTTCGGGAGTCCAAAATATAAAATATCACTCTGATCGGCGCGCCGATCATTCCAAAACGACTTGGGAGGTAAAAGTGACTTGTTACAGCTGGCGGAATCCAAATCGGATACCCGGTTTGAGCCTAGTGCTCAAATTACTCAAACCAAAACTAAGTTAGTTTTCAAAGCTAACTTAGTTGAAAACAATTCACAAAACTAGGGGTTCGGATGTCCAAAATGTAAAATACTGGCATGATTGACGTGCCGATCATTCTGACGCCACCTGAGTGATGAGAGTGACTTAGGAGAGCTAACGGAATGCACATCAGATACCCGGTTTAAGTCTGGCACTTGGGTGATGAGAGTGACTTGGGAGGGTTGACGGAATCCAAATCGGATACTCGGCTTGAGCCCGGCGCTCAGAAGTGCATTCTTCAAATGCACTTAGTTTAAAATTAAATAAGATGGGTTCAGAGGTCCAAAATATAAAATATCGCTCTGATTGGTGTGCTGATCATTCCAACACGACTTGGGAGGGAAAAGTGACTTGTTAGAGCTGACGGAATCCAAATCGGATACTCAATTTGAACCCGGTGCTCAAATTACACTAATCAAAACTAAGTTAAGTTTCAAGGCTAACTTAGTTTAAAGCAATTCACATAATTATAGGTTCAGGGGTCCAAAATATAAAATACTAACCTCATCGGCGTGCCGATCATTACGGCGAGACCTGGGTGATGAGGGTGACTTGGGAGAGCTGACGGAATCCAAATCGGATACCTGGTTTGTGCCGATGCTCTGAAGTGCATTCTTCAAATGCTCTTAGTTTAAAATTAAAGAAGTTGGGTTCAGAGGTCCAAAATCTAAAATATCACTCCAATTGACGTGCTGATTTTTCCAACACGACCTGGGCGGTAAAAGTGACTTGTGGGTGCTGACGGAATCCGAATTGGATATCCAGTTTGAGCCCGATGCTCAGAAGTGCATTCTTCAAAAGCACTTAGTTTAAAATTAAAGAAGTTGAGTTCGGGAGTCTAAAATATAAAATATCACTCTGATCGGCGCGCTGATCGTTCCAAAATGACTTGGGAGGTAAAAGTGACTTGTTACAGCTGGCGGAATCCAAATCGGATACCCAATTTGAGCCTGGTGCTAAAATTACTCAAATCAAAACTAAGTTAGTAGAAAACTTAGTTGAAAAAGAATTCACAAAATTGGGGGTTCGGGTGTCCAAAATGTAAAATACTGGCATGATTGACGTGCCGATCATTCTGACGCCACCTAAGTGATGAGAGTGGCTTGGGAGAGCTAACGGAATGCACATCAGATACCCGGTTTGAGTCCGGCACTTAAAAGTGCATTCTTCAAATGCACTTAGTTTAAAAATCAAGAAGTTGGGTTCTGGAGGAAAATCTAAAATATCGCTTTGATCGGCATGCCGATCGTTCCAACATGACCTGGGAGGTAAAAGTGACTTGTGAGAGCTGACGAAATCAAAATCAAATATCCGGTTTGAGCCTGGCGCTCAAATTACTCAAATCAAAACTAAGTTAGTTTTCAAAGCTAAATTAGTCTAAAATAATTCACATAACTAGGGGTTCGGGAGTCCATAAAGTAAAATACTAGCCTGATTGGCGTGCCAATCATTCTGACACGACCCGGGTGATGAGAGTGACTTGGTAGAGCTGACGGATTCTAAATCGGATACTCGATTTAAGCCAGGCGCTCAGAAGTGCATTCTTCAAATGCACTTAGTTTAAAATTAAAGAAGATGGGTTCCGGGTTTCAAAATCTAAAATATCACTCCGATTGGCGTGCTGATTGTTCCAACACGACCTGAGAGGAAAAAGTGACTTATGAGTGCTGACGGAATCCAAATCGGATATCCGGTTTGAGCCTGGCGCTTAGAAGTGCATTCTTCAAATCCACATAGTTTAAAATTAAAGTAGTTGGGTTCGGGTGTCCAAAATTTAAAATATCGCTCTGATCGGGTTGCTAATCGTTCCAACACGACTTGTTAGGTAAAAGTGACTTGTTAGTGCTGACGGAATCCAAATCGGATACCCGATTTGCGACTGGTGCTCATATTAGTCAAATCTATTCAAAGGCCACCCTTCTTCGATGGGAGTAATTACCCATACTGGAAGAATAGGATGACCGTATTTCTTAGAGCATAAAGTCATGAAATATGGACTGTTATTAGGAATGGTCCGTATGATGTACACCCCTATGCGGATATGTGGGATGATGATGCAATCAAGAAGGCCACTGTGAATTTTAATGCTTTGAATATAATTCAGTGTGCTATTCACCCTAACGAGTATGCTCGTGTCTCCATGTGCAGTAGCGCCAAGAAAATGTGGGACAAGCTCAAACTCATCTACGAAGGTACCACAGAAGTCAAGGAGACAAAGGTGAATATGCTGACCCGTGACTACGAGCTATTTAGAATGAAAGATGAAGAAGATATGTCCCAGATGTTCGCGTGACTTATGGAGATCACCAATGGACTAAAGTCACTCGGAAGAGAGTTCACCAACAAGGAGTTAGTACGGAAGGTGTTGAGCTCACTGTCACCAAGCTGGGACACCAAGGTGACCGTGATAGAAGACTCTAAGGATTTGACAACGCTCACCGTGGATGCACTCATAGGGTCATTAATGGCCTATGAGATCAATGTGATCAAAAGGACGGAAGAGGATCTGAAAAATAAAAGGCCAATCACCTTGAAAGAACTTTCGGAGTGTGTCTCAAGCCAAGAGGAATCGTTGGGAACCACCGACGATGAAGAGGTTGCTATGCTAACAAGAAAGGTAAGACAATTCTTGCGCCAAAGAAGAAGATTTGGCGGAAAGTTCAGGAAAGGGAAGAGGCAGCCAAGACAAAGAAATGAACCATCCAAGGCCGCCGAAATCATTTGCTATGAATGCAAGAAAGCGGGGCACATGCGAGGAGAATGCCACGAGCTCCAAAAGAAGAAAGGAAAGGTTGGCAAGGGCAAGAAGCCGAAAGCCATGAAGGCGACATGGAGCGACGAGGATGAGGATGATCTTACGACTAATGATGAGGAGCAGGATATTGAAGAACTCGTGAAGACGATGTGTTTGATGGCCAACAGCGATAGCGAACATGTAATTTCTGACACTGAGGTCATTTCAAATGAACAGTGGGAACTTGCTTATGAAGAATTAGATGAGAAGTATAGAAGAATGAAAAATGAAAATAGGACTTAAAAAAAAAGGTTCATGAAATTGTACACTCATCTGATTCATGTGGAAAAAGTAATTTGCTTGAAATACAAATCAAAAGTCTGAAAAATGGTGATGATGCTTTGGAAACCAAGCTAGCTTTGTTTGAAGAGGAAATAGCATGCTTAGATATAGAAAAGAAAAATGCATTTTAGCTGAAAGATGAAATCCAAGAAAAGCATGACCTATTAGGCAAAGAACTTGAAAAGTTGCATGCTCAACTGAGTGAGTGAAAAAGAGAAAGAAAATTTGAAAGTGAAGAATGAAAGTTTTGTCATTGAAATTGAAAATCTGGAAAATGTGAATGGAAAAGTGGTGAAAGAGAAAGGAAAATAAGTTGAAAAGAATCCAAATATAATGCATAGCAACAAGAATCATGCTCATTATGCTGCGAAGAAATCATTTCATCAAGGAGAATGTTCACAAACACACTTCGAAAAATAAACTGTTAATTCTAAATTCCCCTCAACCTTTAGAAATGTAAATAAAAGAAGAAATTTTGGTAGGAGAAGACCCACGTGTTTTTATTGTGGAAAAATAGGGCATGACATGTATATATGCCAACTCATGCAATATGATGATGAATTGTTTTTCAGTAGATACTATGAGTCACTTGGGAACGCTAACATGAAGGGACCCAAGCTTGCTTGGGTACCCAAATCAAAATGAGCATGGTTGGTAATTGGTGCAGGTCTGCATGAAGGCAGGAGATAATAAATGGTACCTGGACAGCGGATGCTCCAGGCACATGACTGGAAATAAACACCTCTTTGCAGACCTTGCTGAGAATATTGGTGGAACGGTAATTTTCGGAGGACAGGACAAGGGTAAGATCATAGGAATTAGGAGAATTGGTAATGACCCTAACCATTGCATTGAAGATGTTTCACTAGTTACAGGTCTTCATCATAATTTGCTTAGTGTAAGTCAACTATGTGACAAGGGTCACAAAGTGATTTTTGAATCCTCACACTACACAATCATTGATGCTAACACACAGAAAATTAAGTTCATAGGTGTAAGATGTAACAACACCTATCAAGTCGATTTTGATGAGCTTGCACCTAAGAAACTGTGTTTAGTTGCTAATAGAAGTGAAGATGTTTGGTTGTGGCATCGCCATCTTGGGCATGCCAGCTTTAATGTAATTAGGAAGTTGAAACGTCATGAATTAGTTAGAGGACTTCATAAATTGAACTTTGAAACTTCAAAGATTTGTGAAGCATGTATTAAAGGAAAACAAACCACTACATCCTTTAAATGCAAAAACATTGTTTCAACAGAAAAACCCCTTCAATTGTTGCATCTAGACTTATTTGGTCCCACCAGGACTCGCAGTCTTGGGGGGAAGCTTTATGGCTTTGTGATTGTCGATGATTTCTCACGATATGCATGGGTTTTATATCTTGCTAACAAAAGTGATACTTGCAATGAGTTTATTGATTTTTGCACAAAAGTTCAGAATGAAAAAGGATATACAATTCAGAAAATTCAAAGTGACCACAGAAAGGAATTTGAAAATCATGAGGTTGATGCTTTTTACAGGAAGCTGGGGTGCGAGCATCAATTCTCTTCACCAAGAACCCCTCAACAAAACGGTGTGGTCAAAAGGAAAAACAGGACGCTCGTGGAGATGGCGCGTACCATGCTTGCCGAGAATGGTCTTCCACGGTACTTATGGGCAGAGGCGGTAAACACCGCTTGCTACATCACAAATAGAGCAATGATAAGACCAATCCTTAAGAAAACTCTATACGAGCTTTATAAAGGTAAGAAACCCAACATATCTCATTTCAAGCCATTTGGTTCAATTTGTTATATTTTGAACAATGGAAAAGATAATCTAGAAAAATTTGAAGCAAAAAGTGATAAAGGGATCTTTCTCGGGTATGCTCTAACATCTAGAGCTTACCGTGTGTATAACACTAGAACACTTGTTGTCGAGGAAAGTCCACATGTAGTTTTTGATGAATTCACAATGAGGAAATCAAATGATGATCATTTTCTTATTACAGGTGAGGGTGAAATTAAAAAGGGAGAGTCGAGCAAACAAGGTGAGACAGCGAATCAAGAAGAAGAAAGAGAACAAGAAGAAGAAGAAGAAGAAGCGGAACAAGAGCAACATCCGAACCTTCCACACCAATGGACCACGCACATGGACCATCCATTGGAGAACGTGATCGGTGGTGTGGATGAAGGAATTCAAACTCGGACTTCAATGAGGGAAGTAGAAATTCACGATAATCTAGCTTTAGTTTCTAGCATTGAGGCTAAATCATTAGATGATGCTTTGAATGATAATTCTTGGGTTCTTGCCATGCAAGAAGAGCTACACCAATTCCAAAGGAATCGGGTGTGGTTCCCCGTGCCCCGGCTTGATGACCATCCTATCATTGGAACTAAGTGGGTTTTTCGAAACAAACTTAGTGAAGATGGGGTGGTTGTGAGGAATAAGCCAAGATTAGTAGCCAAGGGCTACTCTTAAGAATTTTGCATTGATTTTGATGAATCATTTACACCTGTGGCTAGATTAGAAGCAGTTAGAATTTTACTTGCTTATGCTTGTCACAGGAATATTAAACTGTTTCAAATGGACGTGAAGAGTGACTTCCTCAACGGAGTGATCAAGGAAGAAGTGTACGTGGAGCAACCACCGGGCTTTGAAGATGAAAGATTTCCGGACCACGTATTCAAATTGGACAAGGCACTATACGGTTTGAAATAGGCTCCCCGGGCATGGTATGATAGATTAAGTTCATTTCTTATAGAAAATGGCTTCAAACGATGTAACATAGATCAAACATTGTTTACAAAAACTTGTGATGATCATTCATTAACTGTTCAAGTGTATGTAGACGATATAATTTTTGGAGCCTCAAATTCAAAAATGAATGATGAATTTGCCCAACTTATGCAGGGGGAGTTTGAGATGAGCTTAATGGGAGAGCTCAACTTCTTCTTGGGATTACAAATAAAACAAATGGACGACGGCATCTTTATCAACCAAAAGAAGTACACACAAGAAATTGTCAAGAAATTTCAACTCGAGATTGCCAAGCCCTTCGCTACACCGATGTCCACCTCACAGAAAATGGAAGAAGAAAAAGGTAACAAAATTGATCAAAAACACTTCAGGGGTATGATAGGATCCTTGCTTTAATTGACTGTTAGTAGGCCTGATATACACTTTAGTGTTTGTCTCTGTGCAAGATACCAATCTTGTCCCAGGGACTCCCATTTAGCGGCTGTGAAAAGGATCTTCAAGTATTTAAATGGAACTCTTGACCTTGGTTTGTGGTATCCCAGAAATAACTTATTTGATTTACATGCTTTCACTGACTCTGATTATGCGGGTTGTAAAATAGATCAAAAAAGCACAAGCGGTCACTGTCAGTTTCTTGGGGGCTGCATGATTTCATGGGCCTCAAAGAAACAGCATTGTGTGACTTTATCAATTGCCGAAGCCGAATATGTGGCTGCCAGTAGTTGTGCGGCTCAAGTGCTTTGGATCTAACTTCAGTTGCTTGATTTTAGTTTTTGTTTGAGAAAAACTCCCATAATGTGTGACAACACTTCTGCAATAAACTTGTCCAAAAATCTTGTCCAACATTCCCGCACTAAGCACATAGAGGTTAGACACCACTTTATATGCGATCATATCAATAAAGGTGATTTTGAACTTGTTTTTGTTGATACAAAACACCAACTTGCTGATATATTTACAAAACCTTTGAATTCTGAACAATTTTGTTTTCTGGGAAGAGAATTAGGAGTGTGCATGTTAGATACTTAGATCTCTGGAGATGAATTGTACATACACTCTTTTCATCCCTTTCATAAAGAAGATGTTCATATTGCCTTATGCTTTGCATATAGAAAGTTTTCATTGCCTTTACTTTTAAAACTCTGCCTCTTGTGCATATTTCAAGAAATAACAATTTGGTTCTCATACATGCTTTTATCCTTTTACATCCGCATGTTCATAAATGCATATACTTCATCTATGTGTGCATGAATGTCATGATTAACCGGTATATAAAATAGTGTCAGTGGAAAGATGGATTAAGTCCACCTGGAAGCTTTCATTATGTGTGAGTGTGGTCTTCGGACCTAAGTACTCCGCCACGTACCGGTAATCAAATTACTTGCAAACATCATTTTGAAATGCTTGAGTGTATATAAACTACACACCTTTCAGTTGATACTGTAGTGCCCCAAAATTTATATAAGTATTTTCTAGATTATTTAATAATTTTTTGGAATTTATTTGTAATTTATAAGAGCTAAAGAGAATTATAAAAGGATTATTGAACTTTTAGAAGGCCAAATGAATTAACCTAGCCTGTTTAAAGAAGCCCAAAAGGTTTTAAGGGCCAAGCCCAATTGGGTTGGCCCATATTCCAGAAGGTTATTAAGCTTATCCTCAGAATTATAAGGATAAATACCACTTAATACAGATAATTAGGCGGATAATGAATAGAAAAGTTTGATCAATTTAGAACTCTATTCACGTTGACTGTAACGGTCCATCGGACGACCGTCACATCCATGTAACGCATATGTCGGCGACCGTCACACTCTATGAACCCTAAAACACTGAAGAGTTTAATTTCCTTTGAACTCTGGGAACGAGTAATGTAACGGTCTATCGCGAGACCGTCACATTCCTCTAACGCACCGACAGCCGACTGTTACATCCTGTTAGTTCCGTAAAAGAAAGAACAAGTACAAAGATTAAAACTTTGGACCCTTATCCACTAAGGATCGACTTGGGAAGAGTTATAATAATACTGAGGACTCTTAGAGATTAGATTATGACCAAACAAGGACTCTTGAATCGATCTAATCCTCAAATCCTAGCCTAAACTTTATAAATAGGGCATAGTTCTGAACTGTGCGACCCTTACTTTTTGGACATAAAGAATCAAGGTAAGGAGTCATTATCTCAGGTAAGCTCTTTAGAAGTATTTATTTACAATACTTTAGACTAACTCTCCTCCAAATTTCACATCTTTAGGTCAAGAGGTCGTGGAGTTAGAGCCCAAGGAAGTTGCTAAAAAAGTCACAGAATAAGGAAATCTAGGGCAGGATTCTCAATCCAAATCAGAAGCAACAGCCTAAGTTAAGAGGTAGGTTATCTCATGAACGGCAAAAACAACCTGATAGGACTAAAAGCCCCCTGGTTCAAGTGATTTCCATGCATTATAGATCATTGATTTCATGATTTTACTACTTCTATGCATTACATGCATCCCTTAGCCTTAATTGGACATGCCAAAGATGTATCTTGTCTAATTCATTAATACCTAAGCATGTAGTTGGCCTACATTACGTTATCATGTCTAGGGATTCATGGTATTTTAATTATGGACATGATATGAATCGATCTCTTTATGTTTTATCTAGTTTTCTGTCAGCAGATACTGTAACGCATCAGCGTAGGACCGTCACACTCATATAACGGCCCTACGACAGACCGTCACACACCCTGCTGTTTTGGATTTTCACTGTTGTCTCTAATGCACTGGGACAGACGCGTTACGTTCATGTAACGGCTAGATCCAGACCGTCATGTTCACTGTGACACCCTACCTCCAGACCGTCACATTCACTGTGACGCCCCACCTCCAGACCGTCAGAGTCTGTGTTCTGCCAACCCTAAGATAGAATATAACTTGCCAATATTATTTATTGTTAAGCCTAGTTACTTAAGTTTTAACCTGATCATGTGATTTTAAGGTTATTTGATTATTCATATTAGTTATTGCCTGTTTTAGTATCTCACTTTTACTTGAGTTATGTTAATTTCATGAAGCCAAACTATATAGTTTTGTATTATAAAGCATGACTTTTTAACGTTGTATTGACAGAGTTTTTCATCATGATTTCACATTGATTATACATATCTCTCTCTGTCAATAGAGTCATTTCTATAAGTACATGGCACATATTCCGGTATGTTGCCATTAGTTCACACTTTGCACTTTAGGAACACCATCTTGGACTTGAGGACCTCTCTATTGGATATTCCTTCCAATGGACTAGGAAATCATTGTTCCAAGGCCTCCGTAATTCTCCGCGAGCCTGGGATTCCCACTAGGACGCCGAGTTGGTTGTACCATTAAAGCCCAATAACTAGAATACACTATCGTTATTTTCTGGATCTTGTAATGTAACGGCCTTGCACTGGACCGTCAGGATCAAGTAATGGCCCAATGCCGACCGTCACATTTTCACTGAGTCTAAACTAGAATGCTGGACTCTGGTCAATGTAACTGCCCATTATGGACGCGTTACATAGTGTAACGGCCCAGTAAACGACCGTTACAAAGCTTGTATATGTTAACCCTAAGGTTTGACCAAAGGTTGATATTTCAATGATTCTAGACAAACCTTGATGATCTAGAACTTATCATATTTCTTAATAGACTTAATGTAATGGATGAAAGTTAAGGAAATATACCGTTATGCTGTCAATTTATTCTATAAGCATAACATAGTTTAAATGTCATTCTTGATCTCATATATTCAAATTAAAGCATTCATTCATTGATTTTTGTTACCATGGAATTATTGAACTTATTACATTCTTGGCCATACTTTACTGTTACATGCGTGGAAGTAGCTTAATTTATAACTGAAGATGCGATCGAGCACTGATTGTGTTCAAGGGCTCTATGCTAGTCCCCTCGGCTGATTGCCAAAAACATACTATTTTATAAACCATGGGGTATGATGCTACTGGCGTCTCATTGTGCTGGGAGTACTATTTCTATAAATAAGTGAAGATCCACGGCACGATATGACATTCTTGTACATGACTTTCTTGCTTGATATTCCACAGAAATTCACGAACTATATACTCAAAAGAGACAAGTGTGATAAATATGTGGCTTGCTAGTACAATCTCGTTACATTCTTGTTCATGGAAGGCCAATATCATATTCTTGTGATATTCTTGTTAGTTCATTCTTGATCATTTTATCTTACATGATTATCTTGTTACTTTGGTTTAAACGCGTGATCGATTCGCATTCGCATGATTTTACCTTATTCTTTAGAGATAAATTGTTAATTACTTTAATAGTGCCTTCATGTTGATGCGAAGATACCTACTGGGCAAGTGTGCTCATTACCTATTTCCAATATTTTTCAGGAGATGGAAATAGTTCGAATTCGGATTCGGGTGATTCAAGTAGCGGGTCCGAGAGCGATTGAATGTTGTTATTACAAGAGTGAAGACATATGAAGTTTATAATGTCTAGATTGAGTCAATGTAATTTTCCTATTTTTTGAGTCTAGTAGAATGAAAATCAAATTAGTGATTGTATCTTTGAATATTTAGCATTATGATATGAAGTTGAAGTTGATTAAATCATGTGCAATTGCATTTACTTGTGTGATTGTCTCGCGCTCTGATTGATTCTTGCTTGCAAGAGGCTTACCATGCCGGCTATTCACGCTCCCCGAGCGAGTCTTCCGCTGTAATAAAGACTCGGGGCGTGACAGATACTTTCTATGACCTTCCGCCCTTGCTAAATAAGATGCATTGACTAGGACATGTTTTAACATAGCACATATTAAGGGGGAGGATTTTTCTATAACGGTGCATACACTTAGCGAGAGACATCACCATGAATAGGCTAATTCATCTCTTACATTCTACGTAATCTTTCACACAATTTGCACATGTGAGTTAATGATTCTAACTAATAAGGATTTCACTTATTCCATTCAACACATTTTAGGACCCTGGAACCCCTACATGGAAATCACGTGACTTATGAGGAAAAAGCTGTCAGCTCCATCAAAAATAGTTAATAAGTGATTTGACATCAAGTAAATCAGGAATCCCCCCTGAGATAAAGGAGGAAACTCGCATTGAAAAGTGTCCTATCCACAAAATCATAAGTGACGATGCCGAGTAACCGGGAAGTGCCCCTGAAATAAAGGGCATGACTCGTGTCAAAAGTCTAGTCAACTTGTCATTTAAAAATGAAAATAAACTTGAGGTTGTGCGAAGCTACCAAAAGTCGAGCACGTTGTATGAAAGTGTAGGGAGGAAAAGTTCCTACTTGTGTTCTTTTGAAAATCTAAAAATCCATGCTATCTAGATTTCATTGCTCATACTTCACATATTTACCTAAGGAGTGATTGTATGGATGTACACCTTGAATCAGTCATATTTCATGAGTCTTGCAGTACCACTTCTTGTAAGCACTTCCCTTTTACTATTGCACATGAAATTCATGTTCTCAGTCTACAGCATATTTCTTAACCCGTTCATACAGAACATGTTTGCTATTTTATGGTATAGTGAGTGCATATGTGCTTGACTGCTCATTTCTTGCGTTTCATATGCATCTCCTTGAGCTAACTATGCATATTGCGGGTTAACCTTCATCCTTCTACAGTTTTCATAATACCCCTATTTGACTCTGACAAAAAGGGGAAGAAATAATCTCTGCATTTTGCACAATTGCATTTGCACAATACTTCATGACTTGCTTCACGACTCGCTTGGTTGTTTGTGTTCTTGATTGATTTTGATTGTGCTTGTAGCAAAAATGGGGACTTGAATGCTATTTTTAATGCAGATCTTTATGGTGACATCAAAGTGCTAAACTGTGAATCCAAATCCTTGTAAGCTTTCATTGGTTTTATCTTCGTCAAAAATGGGGAGATTGTTGTGCCTCGATCTATTTTGACGAAGATCTTGATAGAAAATGTCCTGAATTTAACGAAGATTATTGTGATTTGATTTGATTGATATTTGATGAATGAGTATGACAATCTGCATTTATTGAAGCTTGATAAATGAAGGCTTTGAATGAAAATCTGGTTGTTCAAGAAATTGAGTTATGTTAAAGAGGAAGCTTGAATGTTGAATGAATTTCAAACTCTGAATCTTGGCTAAGTTTGATTTGGATTAGCAAAATTGAATGTTGGGTGAGTGACTATTGCTTGGTCATATATGTTGGAATTATGTCAAGTGAATGAAGTCATATGTGTGAAAAAGTCAATTGAACTGTCAAAAATTGATTGGGTGCTTTGAATGTGGAACTTAGCATGTGAATTTGTGAAAGTTTCATTTGTTATATTGAAATGTTGAGTTGAATGCCAAATTGAACTTGCAGAATATTTGTGAAGTTTTTCACTCAATCTCTCAAGGCCAAGGTATGGATACTTATCTATTTGGATCTTACAGTGAATGGACTGATCTGGATAGAAATCATGCTTAGCCATGTAAATCTGAGTTTTATGAACTCCTTTGATCAACCTTGATATATGTATTTGAAATGTGAAGCTTTCAATGGCTGTTACTGATGTATTTCTACTGTCAGGAAAAGTGTCGACCTAAGGAGTCGACACTTATTCAAGGTGCTTCTGCCTTGCGTTGAATATAAGGACGCTGGCAGAAAGTGTCGATCCCGAAAGTCAACACTTTCACCAGGGTTCTGCTGTTCTGCTAAGGCAGAACTCACGGGAAAAAGTGTCGACCCCATAGGTCGACACTTTCAGGTAAGTCTCTTCATTTATGTGAAAACAGAATGTTCGTGAAAAAGTGTCGACCTCGTGAGTTGACACTTTTCATCACGAATGTTATGTTCTTCTCATAGGCCAGAGCACTTGTAAAAAGTGTCGACCCCATGGGTCGACACTCGTGTCTCGGTTTTGTCTTTGTATATGTTCTGGCAGAACTTTCAGGAAAAATGGTCGACTCCATGGGTCGACACTTTTTCTGAACGTTCGAACGCGGTTTTCCGGATCTATTTCGAACCCTTTGATGGAAGATCCATTAGGCTTGGTTAATTACCCTAATGACCTTAGGGCATCCACTATACCTTGTATGTGTTGAGAAGGGGGTTTGGGAAGGGCTTTTAAGTCCCTTGGGGCTTCAATCCCCTTGGTTTATATAGCCGCCCCTTCTTCCGATCGAACCAATCCTTTGAGCTTCTAACGTGAAGTTTTCTTGTCTTGCAGGAGAAGAAGGGTTTCCCATCTGCTGGAGGTGAAGGAGAGCTGTGCCAGGCCGTCTTCCATCAAGCCCGAGCCTAGAGTTGGATGTCGCGGTCTGCATCCTCTACATCCAAAGCTTCGGGCGACTACATCCTCTACACCGGCTACATCCAACCTCGATTTTCTTGTTCGAAGTGCTACCTTCTTTATACTCCTAGCATATTTAAGGATTTGTGGGGAAGATCCATCTTGTTTATCACCTTCTCAGTCATTTTGTGCTTAGATCGATACTCTCAAGACTGGGCTTGTATTTTTCCATTCTAGTCTTCATATCCAGACGATTTCGGAGCTTGCTCCGAGTGTGTGTGGGTTGTCTCGTCGTCGTACGAGAACCCACGTGTGTAGGCTGTCGAGCCCGTGTGTGTGTGGTTGCTGCCGTCGAGCAGCGTTTATAGTGAAAGCCTCTCGAGGTGAGAGGGGTGGATGTAGGACGGCACATGGTCCGTCTGAACCACCTAAAAATACTGTGCTGTGGTTTCCTTGATTGGTGATGGTTGATATCTAATTTTGATTCACTACACGAGTGTGAGACGGTGAGACGTGAGTGTACTCAACTGTCCGTCCAAATATAGTTGTCCGAGTGAGCATATTTGTGCGTTGGGGAGTTGTGAGAGCTTGCTTGATTTAATTTCATTCGTTTGAATCAAGTATGTGCTTTGCATTTATTCTACATATCTGTGGTTTGTTTGGGTTGCATTATAATTTGTGGAAAAGGGTGGGCAATCAATTCACCCCCCTCTCAATTGCCTCCTAACCGGGCCAACATAATCAAAACTAAGTTAGTTTTCAAAGCTAACTTAGTTTAAAACAATTCACATAACTAAGGGTTTGGGGTCCAAAATGTAAAATACTAGTCTGATCAGCCTGCTGAACATTCTGCCACAACTTGCGTGATGAGAGTGACTTGGGAGAGTTGACGGAATCCAAATCGGATACCCGGTTTGAGCCCGGCGCTCAAAAGCGCATTCTTCAAATGCACTTAGTTTAAAATTAAAGAAGTTGGGTTCGGATGTCCAAAATCTAAAATATCACTCCGATTGGCGTGTTGATTATTCCAACACGACCTGGGAGGTAAAAGTGAGTTGTGGGTGCTGACGGAATCCAAATTGGATATCCAGTTTGAGCCCGGCGCTCAGAAGTGCATTCTTCAAATGCACTTAGTTTAAAATTAAAGAAGTTGGGTTCGGGAGTCCAAAAAATTAAATATCACTCTGATCGACGCGCCGATCGTTCCAAAATGACTTAGGAGGTAAAAGTGACTTGTTACAGCTGGCAGAATCCAAATCGGATACTCGGTTTGACCCTGGTGCTCAAATTACTCAAATCAAAACTAAGTTAGTATTCAAAGCTAACTTAGTTGAAAACAATTCACAAAACTAGGGGTTCGGGTGTCCAAAATGTAAAATACTGGCATGATTGACGTGCCGATCATTTTGACATCACTTGAGTGATGAGTGTGATTTTGGAGAACAAACAGAATGCACATCAGATACCCGGTTTGAGTCCGGCACTTGGGTGATGAGAGTGACTTGGGAGAGCTGACGGAATCCAAATCGGATACTCGGCTTGAGCCCGGCGCTCAGAAGTGCATTCTTCAAATGCACTTAGTTTAAAATTAAAGAAGATGGGTTCAGAGGTCCAAAATATAAAATATTGCTATGATTGGTGTGCTGATCATTCCAACACGACTTGGGAGAAAAAGGTGACTTGTTTGAGCTGACGGAATCTAAATCGGATACTCAATTTGAACCCGGTGCTCAAATTACTCTAATCAAAACTAAGTTAGTTTTCAAGGCGAACTTAGTTTAAAGCAATTCACATAATTACGGGTTCAGGGGTCCAAAATATAAAATACTGGCCTCATTGGCGTGCCGATCATTACGGCGAGACTTGGGTGATGAGGGTGACTTGGGAGAGCTGACGGAATCCAAATCGGATACCTGGTTTTAGCCGGTGTTCTGAAGTGCATTCTTTAAATGCACTTAGTTTAAAATTAAAGAAGTTGGGTTCGGATATCCAAAATCTAAAAGATCACTCCGATTGGCGTACTGATTATTCCAACACGACTTGGGAGGTAAAAGTGACTTGTCGGTGCTGACGGAATCTAAATTGGATATCCAGTTTGAGCCCGGCGCTCAGAAGTGTATTCTTCAAATGCACTTAGTTTAAAATTAAAGAAGTTGGGAACGGGAGTTCAAAATATAAAATATCACTCTGATCGGCGCGCCGATCGTTTCAAAACGACTTGAGAGGTAAAAGTGACTTGTTACAGCTGGCGGAATCCAAATCGGATACCCGGTTTGAGCCTGGTGCTCAAATTACTCATATCAAAACTAAGTTAGTTTTCAAAGCTAACTTAGTTAAAAATAATTCACAAAACTAGGGGTTCGGGTGTCCAAAATGTAAAATACTGGCATGATTGACGTGCTGATCATTCTGACGCCACCTGAGTGATGAGAGTGGCTTGGGGGAGCTAGCAGAATGCACATCAGATACCCGGTTTGAGTCCGACACTTAGAAGTGTATTCTTCAAATGCACTTAGTTTAAAATTCAAGAAGTTGGGTTCGAGGGGAAAATCTAAAATATCACTTCGATCGACGTACTAATTGTTCCAACACGACCTGGGAGGTAAAAGTGACTTGGGAGAGCTGACGGAATCCAAATCGGATATCCGATTTGAGCCCGACGCTAAGAAGTGCATTCTTCAAATGCACTTAGTTTAAAATTAAAGAAGTTGGGTTCGAGGGTCCAAAGTCTAAAATATCACTCTGATCGGCGTGTCGATTATTCCAACATGGCTTGGGAGGTAAAAGTGACTTGTTAGAGTTGACGGAATCTAAATCGGATACCCGGTTTGAGCTCGGCTCTCAAATTACTCAAATCAAATCTAAGTTAGTTTTCAAAGCTAACTTAGTTTAAAATAATTCACATAACTAGGGGTTCGGGGGTCCAAAATGTAAAATACTGGCCTGATCAGCGTGCCGATCATTCAGACGCGACCTGGGTGATGAGCGTGACTTGGGAGAGCTAACGGAATCCAAATCGGATACACGGTTTGAGACTAGCGCTCAGAAGTGCATTCTTCAAATGCACTTAGTTTAAAATTAAAGAAGTTATGTTCAGGGGCCCAAAATCTAAAATAACGCTCCGATCGACATGCCGATTATTCCAGCACGACTTGGGAGGTAAAAGTGACTTGTGAGAGCTGATGGAATCCAAATCAGATATCCAGTTTGAGCCCGGCGCTCAGAAGTGCATTCTTCAAATGCACTTAGTTTAAAATTAAAGAAGTTAAGTTCAGAGGTGCAAAATCAAAAATATCACTCTGATTGGCGCGTCGATCATTCCAATACGACTTGGGAGGTAAAAGTGACTTGTTACAGCAGACGGAATCCAAATCGGATACCCGGTTTGAGCCGGGTGCTCAAATTACTCAAATCAAAACTAAGTTAGTTTTCAAAGCTAACTTAGTTTAAAATAATTCTCATAAATAGGGGTTCGGGGGTCCAAAATTTAAAATACTGGCCTGGTGCCGATCATTCCGACGCCACCTGAGTGATGAGAGTGACTTGGGAGAGCTGACAGAATGCAAATTGGATACCTGGTTTGAGCCCGGCGCCCAGAAGTGCATTCTTCAAGTGCACTAAGTTTAAAATTAAAGAAGTTGGGCTCGGGGAAAAAATCTAAAATATCACTTCGATCGACGTGTCGATCATACCAACAGGACCTCGGTGGTAAAAGTGACTTGTGAGAGCTGACAGAATCTAAATCGGATATCTGGTTTTAGCCCGGCGCTCAAATTACTCAAATCAAAACTAAGTTAGTTTTCAAAGCTAACTTAGTTTAAAACAATTCACATAACTAGGGTTTGGAGGCCAATAATGTAGAATACTGGCCTGATTGGCGTGCCAATCATTCTGACATGACTTGGGTGATGAGATTGACTTGGGAGAGCTGACGGAATCTAAATCGGATACCCGGTCTAAGCCCGGCGCTCGGAAGTGCATTCTTCAAATACACTTAGTTTAAAATTAAAGAAGATGGGTTCGGGGGTCCAAAATCTAAAATATCACTACGATCGGCGTGTTGATTGTTCCAACATGACCTGGGAGGAAAAAGTGACTTGTGAGCGTTGACGAAATCTAAATCGGATATCCAGTTTGAGCCCGACACTCAGAAGTGCATTCTTCAAATGCACTTAGTTTAAAATTAAAGAAATTGGGTTCAGGTGTCCAAAATCTAAAATGTTGTTTTGATAGATGTGTTGATCATTCCAACACAACTTGGGAGGTAAAAGTGACTTGTTAGAGCTGACAGAATCCAAATCGGATACCCAGTTTGAGCCCGGCGCTCAAATTACTCAAATCCAAACTAAGTTTTCAAAGCTAACTTAGATTAAAACAATTCTCGCAACTAGGGATTCGGGGGTCCAAAATGTAAAATACTACCTTGATCGGCGTGCCGATCATTCCGACGTGACCTGGGTGATAAGAGTGACTTGGGTGAGTGTTATACCCGGACAATTTCCCCAGCAAAATACCCAGAAATAAGAGTTCGGGAATTTCCTCGAATACCTTTAAGGCATGGGCTACCCAGCCCCTCCGACAACCCAGTGGGCCCGGCCAACGGCCCCGACCCGCTAGCCGAGGTATACAGCGGCGTTAGCAATCAATCGGGACCTCTCCAGACCCCTAAGTTACAGACTTTGCCCACATTCTACACGACCACCCGGGCCAACCCAAGGGCGCCTCGACTACAAGCCACGCCACGTGTCACCCAGATAAAAGGTTAGGGGCCAACCCCGGGACGCCTTCCTTCAGCCCTCCAAGGTCAAAGGGAGACCCAAACAGGTCAACCACAGGCTTGAGAGGCCCGCCGCACCTGTGTACGGCTCACACACGTGTGTCCGGCATTCTGCCGAACACCTTGTGGGCGCACATGTTTCAACCTTTCTACACCAACCCACGGACCACCCCGTGGTTCCAGTGCACTAATTGGGTCCTACAACGAACCCCCATCAAGTCGGGGCCACCCACAACCCTCAGACACGTGGTAATGAGCCACTTAACTTTAGCTCTCGGACCAACCCGAGGTTACCCTGCAAACCCGCCGTACAATACGGCACGTAGCACGAGCTCAAGCCCGTATGCCCAAGGTGCCTCCTCCCAACCCCTATGGACTTCTACTCTCAGCCCTAGGCCAAATCCAAGACCCGTCGGTCACCTACGTGGCCCGTTTGGCAACCCGAGGTGTGTCGAGCATTTACCCAAACACCTTGCGAGCGGCTACTACGACTCGAAGAACAACGGCCCCCACGGGCCCATCCCAATTCCCGGAGCCTAACGTCCGTCAGAGGACAGTTGCAGAAGACACAAGGAGACAATGGGGGCCATCCCTCGGGGTCACGATCAGCCCCGGGGCTAGTTCACCCCGGGGTGCGGCCGCACGCCCCCGGGGAAGGCGAGCTCCCCGGCGGTCGCACCCTCTCTCCAGCACGGTGGTCCCACGACCCCACTCAGCCTCAATTAGTCCAGTTTACGGTCCTACAACGCGGTTCGTGTGCCGTACCAGTTCAAAAAGTCGACACATGGATGCGGGAGCGCAAAGCGACAACACGGGGGAATTCCTCAAGTCAACGTGCACACAAGCTTCCACGTATCCTCTCAGCACAACTGTCCTTTTCTTCTTAGTCAATTTAAGAAGAAAATAGGCCAAAAAAATCAAATTTTATAGAGGTGGGGCCGCCCTCTCTCTCTCCCTCAATCCAGTCCGCCTAAACCCCACAAAATTAAAAAAAATATTTTTTACCCCTCCGAAGAGGGGTTTAGGCGGACCAGACCAGCCCAAGGGGCTGGTCCGCCTAAACCCCATCTCCCCACTTCCGTCACACACACAAAAAATAAACTAAAAATATACAAAAATACATAAAATGCTACTATTTTGGGGGTTTACTCGGACCAAGTTGAACCCTTAACTTGGTCCGCCTAAACCCCACCCCCCACCCTTTCAACTTCCTATAAATTTCCCCCCTTAGAAGCTCAAGGGGCAACGAATGAAGGCTTGCAAAAGGGAACACACAGACGAACGAATAAACTCCCTCGGCCTAATTGCTACACCCTCAGACTCCCGAGGCTCTTGGCAAGGGTCGGGAACGCCAGAAGACAAGTGCGCACGCGGTTGGCTTGCTAGTCGGCTTACACACGCCGGTGGTATGTCACGTGTACTCCCCTCTCGTGGTGTTTAGCCGTCTCATATCAAGACCATCCCCGTCGCATGTAAGGCGACTATGCCGACGGCAAACACACCCGCATCCCGGGTTTGCCCGTGTACGTCAACTCACGACGGTGACGAGGTGCACTTCCTAATGCCGTAACGGACCCCGACACGGAACCGCGTGCCCACCGTTCACCTCCCAACTGACCGTTGGTCCCTCTGACTAACAACTCGAGTCCAGTCGGACCTCTGGCCCGGGAATCATAGTCCCGGGGCCGACCTCGACTCCCCAGCATGACGACACTTGCCGTCCGAGACCCGGACCCTACCGCTCACCTCGAGCCGCGTCCGTCCTCCGCCAGGCGCCAGTCCGTGCCCGCTTTGGCCTCCAAGGCAGTCGAGCCCACACCAATCACCCTATAAAGGGATCCTATAAAACACGCGGATATCCGCCTCGTTACGCAATGAACCGGGGACCGACCCACGTGTCAGAGTTGTCACGCAGCTTGCGCCAGTTGTACTTTGGACACTTAGGCCCATTTGTAAAGCCCATGCGGCCCATCATAAAGCCAGTGAAATATAAGTGCCCGCATTCGGGCCCCCAGCTCCCTACCTACACCTTTAGGCATATGTCCCCGACATCATTCTCCCAGTAAACATCACCCAGTCGAAAGCGTACCCACAGCTACGGAACGCTCACGGCCCTCTACCCATGGCTTCGGACACATATACAGACTTTTCTTCAGCATAGAACGAAGGTGTTCGGATTCAATCCGATGTAAATAAACACCAGTTGCTTGCGGCCGGTGGGGAAAGACGTCCAATACATGACACACACAATTGCCTACGCACTCGCACCCGTGGAACCCCTTTTCTCCACGTGTCGCTCGATCGCCCGAGCCCACGTGCCGCGCCCTGGTGGCACTTCCCCGGTCAACAATTGGTTCCATGGGTGATTGTCAAGAAATCGACTGGCAAGCCCGCACCCTGTCCGGTTAATCCGTACTCTTACATTCCCATGCCATTCGACCCTTTTACGAGAGTGCCCGATACCGCCGTGAGAGGCATGCAACTGTAAGGAGGATACCTGAGATACATCAAACTCTCGTATTTTCCTTCCCCGTTGTATCTCTTCCTTCACCCCGGTCATTCGGCATAATAACCCGCACAACAAAGAGGATGGCACGCCCGGTGGGACATCTCCCGCCTTCCTTCTTTTTGCTGAAGAATAGTCTGTGCCAGCCCTGAAGCCCTGGTGCCCTTTCCCGATCCTTGTAGGAGAGGTAGAGGAGGGTAATCATGTGCGCATTCTCTAGCAGCTTCCGGAGCGATTTGACCATCGGACCGCGCTCGGAGACTGTCAACAACCGTCGCCTCCGCAGCACTCAGCTGGCCGTCACTTACGGTCCCAACGCCATCGCCACCCACGCCCGGGTGGGTTACTTGGCGACGCCGATTGCTTTCGGCAGCTTCGCTCCTGTCATCGGATCGCCGTACTTTTTGCGTGTGATCCCCGTGGCTGCTCCTCAGCCAACTCCAGTTTCTCCATTGGCTCCCGCGGCCAATGTGCCACACGCACCTCCAGTCCCGATGGCCTACCTGAGTACTAGGTACTGGACCGCCACCACTGACCCCTCTGTTGGGGTGCAAGGCCCGGATTCAGAGGGGGGGTGAATGAATCCCCGATAAAAAATATTACGGAATTAAAATCTCAGATGGCTTAATCAATTGAGCACTCAACAGCAAGTTGTCACACAGAAGAGACTTTTAACTGAACTCAATATAAACTAATGGGGAGCTTCTCTCTTTTCACAACCGTGAACTGAGAAACACAGACTCACATATCAGTTGTAATTCTACAGAGCGTATGAACAAGCACTTCACATTCAAGTTAACTCCCCAGGATAACACAAATAATCACGCATGCATAACCTGTGAAGGGGAGATAGATGATATGGAGTAGAACACAAAAGCAAACCATAGAACACCAGAATTTTTAGGTGGTTCGGTCCACAGACCTACGTCCACCCCTCACTCCAAACCGGAGTGAGGCTTCCACTAGCAAAAGCTAGAACCGTAGACTCAGTCTACAAACAGGTGCTGCCTAACAGCTTGACCAGAGGAACACACTCCTCTCTTCCTCCAGATCGGAGGGAAACCACTAGTGACTACCCGTCACTAGCAACCAGAGACTAACGTCTCTCTTCCTCTAGACCAGGAGGGAACCCACACGTAGCAACCACTACCTACAAACCCGGAGTCAGAGACTCCCTTCCTCTGAGACCAGAGGGAACCCACAAGTGACACGCCGTCACTTGCAACCGGAGAACAGATCTCCCTTCTCCTGAGACCACAGGAGGAACCCCGATCTCAAACAAGAGAATCGAAAAATAGCAAGCCAAGGAAGTGTAAAGTAAAAACAAGAAACGAAAATACAGCAATCAGAAAGTTGGAAATGAAATGCAACAGGAATGTGGCTCTTGCAAGAGCTGACTGGATTGGATCTGATCCAAAGTCCAGTGAAGACAAATTTTCTGATGAAGCTTCTCTTCTTCTTCACGAGCTCTCTATCTCTCTTTCCCTTTCTCTTTTTCTTCTTCTACTTTCACAGTCTGCCTCTCTGCTTCTCTTTCTTTTTCTTCTCACTGTCTACTCTTCTTCTTCTTCTTCTCCTTCTTCACGAGCTCTCTGTCTCTCTTTCTTTCTCTTTCTCTTCTGCTTCTTCTCTCTTTCTCTTCTTCACTCTTTTTCTTCTTCTGGATCGTGCAGGCTTTAATTCACTCTCTGCTTCTGCCCCTTCTGCTTCGATCAGATCATCTTCAGAGGAAGAGGCTTCATTATATAGCAGCAGCAGGAAGGTGGGCGTGTGTCCTCCTTAGTTCCCGCCCTAACACCTTGGCTGGGTGGCAGCATTTCAGCCTGTAGGATGACACGTGTCACGATCCTAGCTTCTTGGATCACGTGCCCTTCTCAATTTCCTCGAGCAGATATTCTGTCAGGTCAGACGAGAATGCACTGAGTAAGCTGTGTTTTGAACAAAGCATGTACAGACTTTGTATATAAGGTGCAGAGCCATGTTCAGAATTTGCAATGCCTAGTGTTAAAACATGAGAGCACAATGCATAAACTAAGTGTGTGTATGTGTGGGCTTGAGTGCATGACACAGGCCGATGTGCATACTTATTTTCTGAACGATGCACAAATTCATAGTGTATGGACTTAGCGTGCATACGACAATGACGATGTACATACTTGCCACCTAAAGTGTGTACAGACTACACCGAAGGGTGTTCAGACTTTTGGGATGTAATGTAGACACCCTGCACAGACTTCATTCATGCAAGCAAGACAGTGCATAAAGAGAAAGTATGTACAACGAGAATGAATGCACGGACATTTCATTCACGAGTGTACAGACTTTGAATGCATGTGATGCAGACACAAAGAGTGTATAGACTTGAATGCTTGTGATGCAGACAACAAGTGTACAAACTTGGAATTCAAGAGATACAGACACCGAGTGTACAGACTCTTGATGAATGCTTGTAATGCACTAAACGATGTACAGACTTGCTAAACTACAGCGCTATGTGAGATACAACATGAGACGTTGAGTGAGACGGAATGCAATGTTCAGACTTGACATATTTAAAGTGCATGCAATGTGATGTACAGACTTAACATGAGACGCGAAGTGAGACGCTAGGTGAGACGAACACGGCGAAGTGCAGACTTTGCGTATGCTATGAACACACGATGTATAAACTTATTCAATTATCAACTGATGGATGTATAGACTTAGTGTATGCATTCTAGGAAAATGCTGTACAGACTTTAAGAGACGATGCATGCACAAGGAGAGACGATGCATGCATAAGGAATGTACAGACTTGGTCTTGCGACCACGGGCTGTACAGACTTTGAGAGATGATGCATGCACAAGGAAAGACGATGCAAGAAAGACGATGCATGCACAAGGAATGTACAGACTTGAAGAAATGCATGCAGCGATGTACAGACTTGACCGATGCAAACTATGTATGGCAAGCTATGCAACCAATGTATAGACTTGTGTGTTGCAGCAACCAGCCAATGCATAGACTTGTGTGTTGCAGCAACCAGCCAATGTATAGACTTGTGTGTGTGCGTGCATGCTACAAGGCAATGTATAGACTTGTGTGTGCGTGCATGCTACAAGGCAATGTATGGACTTTATATGTGCAACCATATAATCATGGATGCTCGAACATGCAGTCAACCACTGTTCAGGCTTAATAGCGTGCAGACAAGACCTCATATGCAATGAGCATGCAACAGTGTATAGACATCATATGCAGTGAATCAAGCATCGACTATATGGCATGCAACTGATGAATGCACTGATGCAGTGTATGCATATGGCAGATATTGAACCGATGCAATGTGCAGGACTTCCACAAATAGGGAAATGCATAGACCTTAAACCATGACTCATAGTATGACAGAAAAATGCATAAACTTTACAGATGTATATATAAAATGACTGAACATCACATGGTGACTCACAGTGTTTGACTCACATCAAAACCAACCATCAAAACCACAGGGGCACAACACCCTCCCGGGTAAGCGTTACCTCCCGGGGCCAGTCTCGTCCGATCTCCTGCACGGGCCCCGTGCCCCGGACTTCGGTCACAATCCCGGCATCTTCATCGGGCCCCCGACCCCAAGCTCCAGCAAAGCCGGCACCCAACACGGGCTCCCAGCCCTGGGTCCACGGCCTCTCTGTACATTCCATGGGTCCCCAACCCCGAGCTCCAGCAAAGTCGGCACCCAACACGGGCTCCCAGCCCCGGGTCCACGGCCTCTCAGTACGTTCCTCGGGTCTCCAACCACGAGCTCCAGCAAGGCCTGTACCCAACAAGAGCTCCCAGCCCCGGGTCCACGGTCTCTCAGCATCTTCCTCGGGTCTCCAACCCCGAGCTCCAGCAAAGCCGGCACCCAACACAGGCTCCTAGCCCCGTGTCCATGGCCTCTCAGCATCTTCCTCGGGTCTCCAACCCCGAGCTCCAGCAAAACCGACACCCAACACGGGCTCCCAGCCCAATGTCTACGGCTTCCCAGCACCTTCCTCACGTTTCCAACCCCGAGCCCCAGCAAAGTCGGTACCCAACACGGGCTCCCAGCCCCGGGTCCACGGCTTTCCTACACCTTCCTCGGGCCCGTAGGCCCGAGCCCCGGCAAAGCCGACCCTCGATATGGGCTCCCAGCCCCGAGTTCGTGGCTCTCCGGTGTTGCACTCTGGACCTCGATTCTGAGATCCAACTGAACCGGCTCTCCCCGTGGGTCCCCTACCCAGGGGGCAAGGTTCCTCAGCACCCTCCTCGGGCCTCCCGACCCGAGCTTGGACTATGCCAGCACCTACCGCGGGTCCTCAACCCATGGGCATCGGCACCTCAGCACTTCCGACGGCGTCGCCTCCTGGTGCAAGAATGTCATATCGAGCATCGGCAACACTTCTATCGGCGCGGGCAAAGGATTATACCCGGGTCACCCAGCCATCAACTCCCGGCGCGGGTCTCATACCCCGGAGGCCGATCCCAGTAACTCTGGCTGACAGCTTCCTGCTATCGGTCGCTCCGGGTCGGGTTTTCTCAGTCTACCATCTCGGGGCCGAGGCTTCCTCAGCTCCTCAGAAGAAGTGTCTCCACGGCCGCAGAGGCAGGCGGCTAGCTGCTGCAACTAGCAACTCCGGCAAGACTATTCTTGTCGGTGACTTGCGGATCTGTCTTGATGGGGGTGAACCAATCATACCCCAAGAACGGACTATTCCCACCATCCCCACCTCCAATCGTTTTGACCTCTTGCTGCAAACACGAGAGGATGGGGCGAAGCTCAAAGGAGCGGGTTCCTCGGCGGCGGCCCGGGGGCACCCACCATAGCCCGACACACGGCCTCCCAAGATAACTCGTCGGGAAAGCGGCGACAAGGGAGACCAGAAATCTGACTTGAGGAGAATCTGGGTCACCCCAGAAGAAGCTCAAGCCCTTCGAAGGGCGCGTATCCGAAACCCCCTGCGAGCGCTTAGATGTGCCATCAGATGGGATGCGGTTGGCTTCACAGTAGCATCATCTGACGACGCCCAGTCGTCCAATGTCCCCCACACAAGCAAGCGGAGGCAAAGGCGAGCCCGCTCCCGGGCCCGCCAGCAGCCTATCTAGGACTCTCCTCCGACTAATATCGGGAGTGAGCCCCCTCTGCAACGCACCTCGGTATTTGACAGACTAGGGGCGCCCATCCACCCCGAGCGGAACCCGCAGAGGAAGTGGGCGGCCTGGTTCATTAATGACACGGTTCGAGTGTTCACGTGCAACACCACCGGACACCAGCCGGATACCCAGTCTGATGACTTGAACCAGCCTCTGTCCCACTTCAGGAGGCCGCGCCATCAGGCTCCGCCGCCTCCCCCAATAGGTCACATCGGCACTTCTGTCGGACCGCAGGCATCTGAACGCGCAGAAGAAGTCCTGGCGGAAGACCGCGACCCTCCTCTTAACACAGAGCCGGTCAACAACGACCCTCCTGCGAATGAGGCTCCAGAAGTGACCCTTGACACTCTCATGAGGGAGAACCAGCATCTGAAGGCCCTCTTACAAGACCTCCTCTAGGAACGGGACCTTCATCCTTAGCAACCTGCTAGGCCCTAGGCCGAGGCGCCGGTATCCCCGGCGGCCCGTGATGCTGCCAACACCTCTGGCAACTGGATTTGGCATGCCCCCGATCTAGGCCCAGCCACGAGCTTCCAATACGCCAAAGCCAGAAAATATCCTGGCACAACACCAGATGATCGAGCGTATTGTCGAGACAAAGCTCGCTCAGTATGGTGAAGGGGCCGTCATGGTAGATCTCTACAGTGTACCCTACCCGCTTCACCACCAGCTAAAAAAGCTTCCGCCGGAGTATGCCAAGCCCCCGAAGCTGCAAAAGTTCGACGGGCAGGGGTCGCCACATAAACACTTGGCCTACTATGTTACGGCCATGGGTGAGTTAGCGTTGGACGAAGCATATCTCCTCCGTTACTTCGCTACTTCGATCACGAGAACGGCCTTCCAATGGTATTCCCGCCTGAAGCCCAACTCAGTCATCGACTGGGCGGATCTCCAGAAGAAATTCCTTGACCATTTTCAAACGGTCGAGCGGAAGGTCTCCCTAGCCGAACTCTGTTCTCTTCGGCAGAAAAAGGGTGAGAGTGCCCTCGACTTCATCAAAAAGTGGCGAGACCTCTGCATGAGGTGTGTCAATCCACCCGTTCAGGAGGACGCCATCACCATATGCCATCGAGGTCTGGCGGCCGAGGTCAGCAAAAAGCTTCTCGGCACCAATATCAAAGGCTTTGACCAACTCAATTCGATGGTCACCGAAATAGAGATGTTCTTCGCCGATAACCCGAGCTACACTGCAGCAAAGGGTAAGCAAGTGCGAGAACACCAGTCCGGAAAGGAGGTGAACATCATAGAGTTCACTCCTACTACTAAGGCCAGTAAGGAGGCCGAATCCAGTGGCTCTAACAAAAAGCCAGCAGACAAGCCGGTTGCTCCCTCCTTCTCAGAGTGTATGAAGATACCCTTCTCCATTAAGAAGGAACATACAAAGATGCTCTTCGACCTCTGTATGGCCCAGAAAATTGTCGAGCTGCCAGAAATCCGCAAGCCGGACGAGGCCCTGTAGACTGATGATCCAAGTTATTGCATGTATCATCGCATGCTGGGTCACTCAGTTGAAGATTGCTACGTCTTCAAGACTCAGGCGCAGAAGCTGATCCGAGACGGCCTCGTTAAAATGAAGAGTGGTCTCGTCGATCCCCCGCAACCACATACGTGGGCCAGGCCAGCTAAGACAGCACACGTGGCTCACCACTCAGCCAATGTCATCCATATGATGGCTGCATTTTCTCTTTCTGACGACGAGTCAGAGGAGCCCAGCACTAGTCGAAGGGGACGTTCAATCTGGTATCCAGGGTGGAGGCCCTGGCATGATGATGGACCTCTCTCCTTCCCCAGGGAGAGAACCCGGTGACTCTTCGATATCCTCGTTGAGAGGGGGCAAATCATGCCCCGCGACTCGCCGACCGACTACACCCATTGGGACCGCAGTCACCCTCAATACTGCCCCTTCCACGCTAGAATCTACCACCCGATTGAGTCACCCTCAAATAGACATGTTTTAAAAATGAAAATTCAAATTCATATGATAACTAGAGGAAAGGGAGCATGTGATGCTCCTAAGGGAGTGTGATCGCCTGAGGGTATGATACCCCTCAAAAGAAGAGTGATCGCGAGGAGTACCTGGTGAGCGGGTGAGATTTGGGTTCTTCTTTCCTCCTTCAATCGGCCGGTTGATGAAGTGGGTCTTTATTTTGATTACCTTGTAAAGAAAGCACAAACCAAGAAAAAAAAACCGGATTAGCCAATGTGTAGCGTCAAATTCTATGTGTGCAAAATGATATGAAATTATGTATGAATACACCTTTTGGTGGGTTTTTAAACCCCTAGGAGGACTGTAGGATGGAGAATACGAATGCAATAGCTATTTACTAAGACTATAATGCAAGAATTAACTAATGATTCCAACTTCTTAAGCTAGATGATCAATATGATGATAAATCATGCACTTGAGCCAATAAGAAAGCATGAACCCCTTTCTGCTCCTGTAAGCAGTACAAGGGAGGAACACTTTGAACAACTTTGGATGCTCAACACTAGCAAAGAACAATAGCAACACAACAAGTGAAGTTATGAATTCTTGGACAATTCTCTCAGATTGCTTAGGTTGCAACAGGCTCAATCTCTAAGTTTTTTCTTCATGTTCCTCTCTCGTGCGAAGGGGCATATGAGGGGTATTTATAGTGGTTGAAGGGAGATCAAAGTAAGGAAGGGCCAGAGACCCCCTTCCAAAGTTGAATAGGGTATTAAATAATAGCAATACTCAATCTAGGAAGGTAGAAATCGATTTGGACACGAAATTGAAATCGCGACCGGCTAACGGCCGCTATTCATGAACAGCGCCCCTTGGTCAGCCGTCTACTAGGTTTGAAAATTCAGACTTTCCATATTTAAAAATCTGATACGCGTCCAAGGAATGGGCGCGTTTATCAATTGGCGTCCGAATCAAGGGCGTTACTTTCATAAATTGATTTTTAATCGGATTCGTAAGGCTCAATGAACATGCCTGAGATGCGGGTGCCATTCCCTAATAGGCGACATGGACAAGGGCGTGTTGTAAGAAACGACCGTGGGTCAGTCACGATTTCCAAGAAAATAATAAAACTGACAAAAACCTGTCTATTAAACCAATGATGAAGTTCACTTGGGGCATTATATTGTAATATGAAATTTACTCAAAACAATGTCAAATTTGGCGTGTCTACAGGTGGATGTCGACCTAGTGCTCGATGATTTCACCACCAAGGTGACATTCTACATCATCGACTCCAACACGTCATATAAAATGCTACTGGGCAGACCCTGGCTCCATGAAAATTGGGTCGTCACGTCAACTCTCCACCAATGCATCAAGTATGCCAAGGACGGGGAGCAACATACAGTCTTTGCAGACCTGTCTCCGTTCACACCAGTAGAATGCAACCTGGCCGACGCTGCGCTCTACTTCAAGGGGATTAGTCCATACCCCGTGATTAAGAGCACGAGCAATGGTTGGCCCTCAGAGGAAGACGATGATGATCTCTTCTCTGTTGACAAGGAAAAGGCCAAGCTTCATCGGCTGCGCCTCGGCTCCAAGTCAACCTCAGATCACCCCGAGAGGCGCCAGATCGACTTCGAGGCTAATCTGATTAGCTGAGCTATCGGTAAGAGTATATGCTTGCCACTAGACTACATCCAGTTCCCATGTGCATCAGAGAAGCACAGCGTTAAGTCGCTGACGACATTCATTGCCGCCTTTAAGCGACAACGCCGAAACAAGAAGAAGGCCAATAGGGACAAACCTATTGTCTTCTATAAGGGAGACGTGGTCCCTCAAGCCCCGCCAGATGACGACTTCGGCTGGTCCATGCAAGCCGATGATGCCCCTAAAATAGTTCAGGTGTGGGGCGATCTGTCGCCGCATATTCAAGAAATGTGTCTGAAGCAAGCCATTCCCCTGTGGCAAACTTCTGCAGAACAAAGACATGTCCATCAGCTGTGGACTCCTTCCCAGGTCCGGGGGCAACCCCCGTACTTTCATAAGAATACTAGGGGACTTGGCTACGACCAAGACTCGGACTTTCGCATCCACTATGCAGTCAACGTCATAGGCTTGGCACGACCAGTCGACGACAGAGCTAGAGTCGAAGCCAAATTCGATAGCTCTGGGGATAAGGAAGAGGAAATTCTGATCCCGATCTTCGTCAAAGCCAGAACTCTAGCTCAAGCCATCAAGGAACCCTCCTCGCCTCCCTGCCAAGACAAGGGGGCCAAAGAAGCTCCTCAGATTTCTTAACCAGTCGATCGACCAAGTTCAACAAACCCTCCTGAGGGGGGGATATCTCTGGTCCTAGCTGCAAAGGATTGTCAGCTTTGCCAGGCAACCCCGGGGAGATCTCAGCAGCCCCAGTTGACAACTACTGGCCAGGAACGGCAGTCCAGATCAATCCTCTATGGATCCCAGCAACAACCACTCTCCAATCCCTTCAACATCAACCGGTGGCTTCGAGAACCAAGAAATACATGAAGCTGACACTGATGATGAGGATTTCATCGACCTTCAACCCGCTCCTCCCGAGCTGGAGGACGGCGGCCAGGCGACCGTCGACGATCTCGTGGAGATCAACCTGGGTGAAGAAGAAGCCCCTCACCCTACATTCGTTAATGCTCTCCTCACCGAGGCAGAAAGGCGGGACTACAAGCAACTCCTGCTGGAATACAAAGACTACTTTGCCTGGACGCACAAGGAGATGCCAGGGTAGACCCCTTCATAGAGGAGCATGACCTATCCATCTCTCCCTTAGTTGCTCCGGTCAACCAAACACAGCGGCACATGCGCCATGAGCTGGAGCTCCAGGTTTCAGCCGAAGTCCATAAAATGGCGGAGGTTGACTTCGTTGAGCCGTGTATCTACCAAATTTGGCTCGCCAACATAGTCCCAGTCAAGAAGAAGAATGGCCAGGTCCGCATCTGCGTCGACTTCTGGGACCTCAACAAGGCCTATCCGAAGGACGACTTCCCAGTCCCCATCACAGAAATGATGGTCGATATGACCACCGGTCATGAAGCCTTGTCTTTCATGGATGGGTCATCCGGCTACAATCAAATCAAGATGTCCCTTAAAGATAAGAACCATACAGCCTTCAGATCCCCCAAGGGAATTTTCAGCTACAAGCGCATGCCCTTTGGTTTGAAGAATGCCGGCGCTACTTACCAAAAGGCCATGACCAAAATATTCGACGAGATGCTGCACAACACCGTCGAATGCTATGTCGACGTCCTCGTCGTCAAGACCAAAAGGCGTGAAGACCATTTACGCGACCTCTGCCAAGTCTTCGAGCGTCTCCGACAATACGGGCTCAAGATGAACCCCATGAAATGTGCCTTTGGCGTATCCAGTGGCAAATTTCTCCACTTCATCGTCAAATACCGAGGGATCGAGGTGGATCCTAGCAAGATCAAGGCAATCCAGGAGCTTCCAGCACCCGGCAACATCACCGAACTCAGGTCCTTCCAGCAGAGGCTGGCCTAAATTCGGAGGTAAAGAGGAAAAAAACTCTATCTCCTTCTTTGACCTTTACTAAGGAAAGCCGTCGACCACGACACCTCACTGACGGCCACCTTCGCGTCACTCCATGACAATGGTGGCCACTACACCCCCGAGGGTCGGTCATCGCCAATTCCAGCCCCAGTTCTCGGCTACACACCTCAACGGTTAGCTGACTATTCCCATTACTCTGGCTACAACGCCTTTATAGGCCAGCCGGCCAGTCCCAGCCCTCAGCTCAAGCTCCAGCTCTAGTTCCTACTACAATGCCTTCATAGACCAGCCGCCAGCTTCCAGTCCCAGTTTCGGCTACAACGCCTTCACGGGCCAGCCGCCAGCTTCCACTTCTAGTTTCGGCTACAATGCCTTCACAGGCCAGCCGCCAGCTTCCAGTCCCAGTTCCGGCTACAACACCTTAACAGGCTAGCCGCCAGCCTCCAGTCCCAGTTCCGGCGACAATGCCTTCACCGGCCTGCCGTCAGCCTCTAGTCCCAGTTCCGGCTACAACGCCTTCACAGGCCAGCTGCCAGCTTCTACTCCCAGTTTCGGCTACAACACCTTCATAGGCCACCCGCCAGCTTCCAGCCCCAGTTCCGGCTACAACGCCTTCACAGGTCGGCCGCCAGCTCCTAGTTCTAGTCCCGGCTACAAGGCCGTCACTGGCTAGCCGCCAGTTCCAGCTCCCAGCTATCGCACCTTTCCAGGTCACCAACTGGCTTCAGCTCCAGTCCCCATTTCCAATCACAGTCCCAGTTTAAATTTACAGTCCTTCTCCCAATCCCGGTCTTGGTTGCCATGTCTTCTTAGGCCACCCAGCCAGCTCAATCCCAGTTTCCCAGACACATACGAATTCTAGTTTTTCGGCTAACGGCATAATGCTAGCCAATACTCCACTATCCAGTTTAGGGTCAATACACCCTCCAGAATCACCTTTACAAACTTAGACCACGTAAACTACCCTGTTCTTGTGGGCCTACGTGGGTGCCCTGGCATGCGGGCTTTCATCCCCCAGGAAGACTGGCCCCCACATATAGCCTTTTTCTTTCCTCCAATACCCAGTACTCAGCCTCTAGTTTCTAACATCGAGTTCCCAAAACCCGGTCCCTGTTGTTCTCTATCACTCATGTCGGTGTATCGTAGAACGAACAACCATGACTAACGATAAGTGGTCGCCAGTTCATGTACACCACTTCATTCCACCGAGCAGGGAAGGGAACAACCCAATAAGCAGAAGATCTGGAGTTTGTCATTAATACTCTAAAAAAGGAGCCCAAGACATGCCCTTGGGGTGACAAGTCCATACACTCCAGATATTAAAAAAAAAAGGAAAAGAGAAAGATATAAACAAGTCTCAGACTTAGTCCCCTCTAGCGCTGCAAGGTGAGAGTCCGCAGCTGTAAGCTCCGCCTCCAAGGTGGACAAGAGCTGGGCACTAGCTCCGGCCGTCGTCTCGGCCGCCTGCCACTCAGCTCGGATGCTCTCGACGATTGCCTACTCCTCCTCCCAGGCCTTCCACAAGGCCTCAGCCTGGCTCTCTACCTCCCTCAACTGTGCGGCTCGCTCCTGAGATGCCAACGCAGTCGCCCTAGCGTGACTTCTCTGCTCAGCTACAGCTGACACAAGCTGAGCCCGCTGCTCCTGTGCCTCTCGGATCATTGCTAGCCTCCATGCCCTCTGCTCCTGAGCCTCGCAGAGTCGCAGGTACTCAGCCCAGATCCTAGCTAACCCGGACAACCAGAGCTTGCGTGGGAAGCCAAGCATGTTGTAGCCCTGGGTGCACTCCCCGTAGCCGCTGCCTCAGAGCCTCTGGAGAAAAAAGAGGGTCGCTCTGTGAGTAGCCTCGCGCCAGCTAGAGCAAGGCTGCACTTGCACTCCCCTCTAGCAATGGCTCTGGCGGAGAAACAGATGTGGGCCACTCGACCCCTAAATCCAGGGAGAGGTCTCCAGACGCAGCCAGCACTCCAGTGGAACCTGCATAGTTCCGACAAACACCAGAGGGAGTGAGCAATACACGTAAGGCTTCCTTTGACAGATAAAGTGAAAAACCTGAGAAAAAGGAAAGGCAAGCCTTGACTCCTTACCTGAAGAAAGTCCAGCAATCCCTGTGGCATCATCGGCCGAGGTCGAGGAGGGCAACCGCTCCTCCGCCTCAACAGCATCACCGGTCGGGGTCGGAGAGGGCAGTGATTCCTCCACCTTCCGGTCATCCCCAGCAAACACAGGTGGGACAGGGGGCTCCTCCTTCCTGACCTCATCTGGAGCCGACGTACGCTCCTCTCCAGACTCTGATGCTGTGGGCAACCCAACAACATCAACACTCTGCCATATAGAGCAAGCAAACACCAAATGAGGAAGGGAAGAACCACCATATACCTCCAGAAGTGGTCCCCGTCGGAATCTCCCTACTAGCAAAGACCCCAGAGAATGAAGAGCTTGAGCTCGAACCCCCGTCTGTATCCATCTCGAAGCTGTCGTCGTCCGGAGAGCTCGACGAAGCCCCCGATGAACTCCCGGAGGTGGCCGAACCGGAGACTCCTACAAGCCAACAAAGCAAACGAGGTCACTACAAGACCCAGCTTCATACAAGGGCAGTTCTCCAGCTAAGAGTTGCGAACAGAAAACTCACCGGCCGGTGCGCTCCCCTCTGAAACCTTCTCGATGTTGATGATCTCCTCCTCGCCCTCAACTGGAGCCACTCCCATGGGCCCCTCTTACACCACTTTAGCCCTGTCACGGGGTAGCTCACCTTCTTCTAGAGGCGAAGGAGCACCTATAAACAATGCCAACAGGATCTCAGCACTAGAAGATAATCAACATAAAGGGCTTAACAGAAATGATTAAGTCCCCAACTACATACCTGAGGGTCCCATGCTCGAAGACCCGACCAGCCCCACAATACAAGCTGACACCACAGCTGGCAGGGAAACTTGCTCCACCCCTGCCAACAGCTGTGGTAACAGGCTAGACGCTTCTTCAGCCGTGAACGGCATTGAAGCACTCCTCCCTTTAGGCTCCCCCTCAAAGGAGGGAAGGGATACTGAAGGGCCAGTATGGACCAGCTCTTGAATCATCTCTAGAGTGGCGGCTGGATCCTCACCTTGCAAATAGCAACATAAAATCAGTCAGCGTATGCATCTCATCAATTGTACAATGCAAGGGCAATCCCCTCTACAGCGGTTCAATACTTACCCAAGCCATCCTGGGTCACTACAGGCTCTTGCCCGTTAACAGATGAGGGCACCTCGCTTCGCATCTCGGAGGGAGCTGAGGTTTTTGATGCCCCTGCCACCTCTGCATGACACCAGCAACTATGTCAACTTCTAGAATCAAAAACAACCATAAACACAACATGCTCGGTTTCAGAGTGGTTTACCTGGCTGGTCATCCTTTGAAACCTTCCATGACTCAAAATCGGGAAAGGTCTCAACACTGGGGGCAGTTTCATCCATCAGACGAAGGAGCCCCTCCATATCTATCTCATAATCGACCCCATCGTCAGGTAGTGGGTCGACCTGTTAGTATTGGTGTGCTACAGGCCAATTTCAGGTCGGATAGGTCCAATAGTTGTATGCTCTTCTTCATTATTAATAAAGTGGTATTTAGCGTAAATATGTGATTGTATATTACTTTACGATGTCCCTAGGATATGTGGTTGTAAAGTCAACTCAAGATGGGATCTAGATCATAAGACTGGCTTTACATGGACACATACCTTAAAATGTTCCTGGTTGGAGGGTAATCACTCGGGAACTTTGATTACCTATTAAACCAGTACACATGATGTGTTAGGGACCAGTCTCATGGTCACTGGTGCGGGGCACCAACACATATGTGTATGTGTATGTGTATGTCCTTGGAGTATGTACACTGAACGGATCCGCTATTGGATCTTCAGATTGTTGATTATACCTAATGTCAACTGAAGATCCAACTATCTCAGTAGTATCATTGGTCCTTTGACCTGAGACATTGATCGAATCTTACACGAGGACTGTAATGATTTAATTACTTGGCCAAGTGACTTTAACCAGAAGTCATGAGTTGCCGAGTCATTAACCACTCCAGGATACGTGTGAAGATCATCAATGGTCAAGAGGGGATCGCTCACTGTCGGGTATATATCAGACAGTTAATGGGTCATGACATTGATGCTCCGTTAAATCCCTGGCCAGGGTCGTATGAGTTTGTTTAGAATGGACGTCATACACTTTAAGGAGGTCATGGTCAAATGGCACGATCATGGGGTTTGATAGAAATCACACCCTCGATCGAACCAGACTCATAGAAGGAGCGAGAGATTATAGCGATGCGGTAACTGTAGACTTACAGGTACCAGACAAGCTGGTTTAAACCCGGCGTCCTCTAGGATCACGCTGATTTGCTTGACCCAACTTGATCAAAGGTTCGGAATAAATTAAAATATTATTCGGCTCTGGTAGAAGCGAATAATAAGTTTAATTTACTTCTAATTGGGAATTAGAAGTTAATGGGCCTTAAACTAGAGTGACTATGGGCCTAGAGGATCACACAATGGATTCTTGGGTGACGGATTATTATTGTACAAGTGTATATATTAATTCCCTTTGATTCCTTTTGGAAAGGCATATAAGAGGGGCTTAATATATATGTACAATAATGAAAGGGATACATATACAATATCGATTAATAGGGGCTCTTTTAGAAAGGGCTAAAACCTATATATATGCATCCTACGAGAGCTCTCTTCCCCCTTGGATTAATCAAGCACTAACAGTAAGGGAAGAGAGATTTCTCTCCCCCCCTTTCCTCCCTCTTGCTCCCTCTCTCTCTAGAAGCCCTTTCTCTCTCTAGAAGGGGAAGGCTTGGGGAAGATCGTGCCGGAGGGATACCATCATTGTGCGAGGATCCGTGTGGATCTGCTCTAGAGGCCATACTTCTGTGTGGCTCGGTGTTCGCAAAATTCTGCATCAGGCATTACGGACAGCGTCGTTCCGCGCAAGGTGAAATCAGCAACCCGTAGTTAGGGGTTGGGGTATTTTAATGGATCGATTAGAGCATGGATCTAGGATTCCATATTGCCAAGTTTGGGTAAATACTTTTGTTATCCGCTGCGTTGCTCGAACTGTGCTATTTGGAACCTTACACGACCTCCTGAGGTGGCGAGAAGGCCGCGTCAGCCCCGGCCTCCAGTGGCGCTGTGACAGGCAAATCCAATTACACAGGGTTAGCCGATCATAAAGGCTGAATCAATGTAAAACAAGCAGGTGGATATAGCACTTACTCAGAGCCGGTTCCACCTCAATATTTTCCCTGACAGGGGGTCCTCGAGAGGACTCGGTGGCCTCCCTGACTCCGGTCTCTACCCGGGGGCGTTTCCACCGAGGCTGGAGGGCCCCGTCACCATCCCCGGTAGACGTCCCCATGGCGGGGTGATCCTTGTCCGCCGCAGGGCCTGCCAATAGACACAACGACATAAGATGCCTCAGCCATGTACCCTAGAAAACAACAAAGTGGGGGCAACAGACTAATGAAGAGGTCTTACCTAAAGCCACAAAGGGGGTCAGCGGCAGAGGAACCAACAACTCCGGCTTCAAGCCTACGACCCGTGCGGCCTTCACGATCGCTTCCTTCACGTTCCTCAGGGTGTAGGCGCACTCGATGAGGGACACGAGCCCTACGGGTCCAGCTGACCCGATCGCATGGGCGATATGGCGCCTCCAGTCGTCAATCGCCGTGTCTGCAAAACTCCCCTCAGGGAGTACTCGGTCCAATGACCCCCTCTGCTCGAACCCACAATCAGCTAGAAACTGGGTCCACCAAGTCTTCGGTAACTCAGGTCGAGGCGCCCCACCACCAGTACCTCCAGGCGCCGGCCGCGCCTGCCTAATGGGCTTCAATGCCCCATTGCCGCTCCACCCTGCAGACAGTGAGCTTCAGCTCCCCCGGGGCGCCTACTGTGCCAACCGCTCCACCTCCCGGCGGATCCGAGAGAAGCGAGTCCGCAGGTACCCATCGTCTAGTGCCATGAGGGGCTGATCCTCCCTCAAGAGACGGGTCTCCTCGACTTTTCAGATCATCGAGGCCTTCTGCCGATACTAGTGACTGTGCTCGAACCACCACCTGGCATAGTGGACATCGAACCATCCCTGCGTCCCAGCACAGGCGTCGGCAGTCGCTTCGGCTCTCGGTGACAATAGAAGTCCCACCACGCCGCAGCTAGCAAATGTGTGTCCCGGCCTCTGTACTGTCGACCCGCCAAAGGGAACTCCTGATTCGGCGGGATTCCTTGGTCGTACCCGAAGTTCCGAGCAAACCTGTGCGAGTAGTACGGCTCTAGGAAGCTCATCACGGACCGGTGTAGAGGCAGCACCGCTGGCCGGGTGCTCATCACCCACTCTGTGTACAATGCCGCATCTGGCTCCTACTGGTAAGGAAAGGCGCAGGCCGCCCCGCCATTCGAAGGCACCAGAATCAGGTGGGAGTCCCTGGTGGCACCGTCAAAGGGAATCCCCTCCTCGCCCCTGTCGAGCAAGTACCACAAGACTCTCCTGGCTTCCTCCAGCTGTACGACTGCGTCCCCGTCCGGCTACCTAGTGAAGCTGAACAACAATGGTGCTGTCTGGTTCGCCACAGACCCACGAGACACCAACCCTGGAAACAGTAGGCCGGCCCACACACTGAGGTAATGGGTCGACAGAAGCAGACTCCGCTCACGTGGCGCCGGGTGCGCTGCCAGTACCCCCAGCCCCTGGTAAACATTAGCCAGAGCCGTCGGGGCTAAGGCCTCTAACAGCTCCACCCTCAGCTGGCCGGCTTCCCCGTGTGGGATGATGAACGTTGCCAACAAGTATGCGAAGTATGCGGCCAGGTGGGTGACGTCCGGTAGTCTATGGGGGTTCCACCCCTCCTTTGGTGCGTAGATGTACCTTGTGTATGTCCGGAAACACAGCTCCACCTCTGTGTACTCCTCCCTGGGGGTCTGGTCTATCACAAACTCCTGGTGAAAGCAAAAGGGTCCGTTGTAGAAGTGGCGGACCCACGCGTTCAACGGCACCCTAGGAGTTTACGCTGCTCTCTCTCTCCCGGCCAGGGCTAAGTCCCTCCAGGTCTTCCGCAAATATCGATAGCTGTACGAAACCCAGTATCTCCCATGTTCATCGGTATGGCTACGATGGATGTCATCCAGCACTACCTCCTCGTACCCCTCGCCGCTGATCGGCAACCCGGAGATCTTGTATAGAGACCACAAGTCTAACGAAGTCTCTCCCTCAACCGTCGCCATGGTATTCCACCTGCGGTTGAAGCGCTCTGCCAATGCCTGTAGAAGCCCCGTATAGTAGGGGTACCCATACAAGGTCGCAGTCACAACATATCTGATATCAGCTCGGTCTAGCAGCACCCGATAGTGGTGTACTATGCCCATCAACCACTCAGTAGCTCCCTGGCGATATCTGTGTGACGAAATCACCGCCCAGCAGCCATACCAGCTAACAGCACTCTGTCGTAGTATCCCGGATAGAAGGGTGTTGTTGTCATAGCATTCCCCGGCAGACTCCAGCCCTGATGGCTCAAGTGCTAACCCTGGACTGCCCTCTATCTCTGCTCGGTGGTGTCCGTGCAAATCCCAGGAAGCGGGACCCATCACTCCAGCGCAGACTCCGAACTAATCTGCTTTGCTGAAGAAGCCCGGGCACTCAGTACTGGGAAACTGACACTGTCTCCAGTAGTCCTCGAAAAAACTTGAAAAGCCACAGATGATGATTCTGTGCAAACTATCTAGGCCCACCAAGATCACCCGCTCCAGTTGGCGATGGGCTCCAGCAACCCGAGAGTCACTCTCCTCCATGCCTGGTGGGACAAAGCACCTGATGAACTCGAACAAGTGATGGTCCAGAGGGAACTCCACTGGGTAGCCACCGCAGTGATCATATGTGTAAAGCCCGCCCGCCTCCGACGCGCGGGCCAACTCCACAGCCCCAACTCCACTGCCGTGCTCACCAACGGGGCCCTCTGCCACAGCCATGTGCCCCCAGTCGAGCTTCTCCACATTTGCCGCAGTGATGATTGGCAGGCCCAAAGGGGGCATGAGCTGCTCGGTCCTCCTCACCCAGTGGTCCTCCTCCCAGACCACATGCCTCGGGACCCTCTCGTCCCTACCGAATCGTGCCATAGCTGCAAGACAGAACACCGAAAATGGTCAGCACGTTAAAAATTCAACACATACAATACAATAAAGCCAAAGCACATGAAGCATCAAATTAAACTATAACAACTCAGAAGAAGAGGTTCACGGGCCGTACACCCTCATCTCCACCTCCGACGCACGACCCATGGGGGGCATTTGTTGTACTCGGACAATTTCCCTAGCAAAATACCCAGAAATAAGAGTTCGGGAATTTTCTCGAACACCATTAAGGCATGGGCTACCCGGCCCCTCCGACAACCCAGTGGGCCCGGCCAACAGCCCTGACCCGCTAGCCGAGGTATACAACGGCATTAGCAATCAATCGGGACCACTCCCGACCCATAAGTTGCGGACTTTGCCCGCATTCTACACGACCACCCGGGCAACCCGGGGGCACCCCGACTACAAGCCACGCCACGTGGCACCCAGTGAAAAGGCCAAGGGTCTACCTCGGGACGCCTTTCTTCAACCCTCCAAGGTCAAAGGGAGACCCAAACTGGTCAACCACATGCTTGAGAGGCCCGCACCACGTGTGTACGGCTTACACACGTGTGTCTGGCATTCTGTCGAACACCTTGTGGGCGCACATGTTTCAACCCTTCTACACCAACCCACGGACCACCCCGCGGTTCCAGTGCACTAATTGGGTCCTACAACGACCCCCCAGCAAGCCGGGGCCACCCACGACCCTCAGACACTTGGCAATGAGCTACTTAACTTTAGCTCTCGGACCAACCCGAGGTTACCCTGCCAACCTGCCGTACAATGTGGCACGCAGCACAAGGTCAAGCCCGTATGCCCAAGGTGCCTCCTCCGAACCCCTATGGACTTCTACCCTCGGCCCTAGGCCAAATCCATGGCCCGTCGGTCACCTACGTGGCCCGTTTGGCAACCCGGGGTGTGTCGAGCATTTACCCAAACACCTTGCGAGCGGCTACTACGACTCGAAGGACAACGGCCCCCACGGGCCCATCCCAGTTCCTGGAGCTTAACGTCCGTCAGAGGACACTTGCAGAAGACACAAGGAGACCCCGGGGGCCATCCCTCGGGGTCACGACCGGCCTCGGGAAGCGGTTCATGTGCCGTACCAGTTCAAGAAGTCGACATGTGGACGCGGGAGCACAAAGCGACAGCACGGGGGAATTCCTCAAGTCAACGCGCACACAAGCTTCCACGTATCCTCCCAGCACAACTATCCTTTTCTTCTTAGTCAATTTAGGAAGAAAATAGTCCAAAAAAATCAAATTTTATTGAGGTGGGGCTGCCCTCTCTCTCTCCCTCAATCCAGTCCGCCGGGAGGGGTTTAGGCGGACCAGCCTGGCCCCCCAGACTGGTCCGCCTAAACCCCTTGGTATTTAAAAAAAATATTTTTAAAATACAAAAAGGGACCCATTTGGTCCGCCCAAACCCCCCTTGGGGAGGGGTTTAGGCAGACCAAGCTGGACCCCAAGGCTGTTTCGCCTAAACCCCACCAAATTTAAAATATATATATATTTTACCCCTCCGAAGAGGGGTTTAGGCAGACTAGACCAGCCCCTTGGGCAGGTCCACCTAAACCCTATCTCCCCACTTCCGTCACACACACAAAAAACAAACTAAAAAAATACATAAAATGTTACTGTTTAGGGGGTTTACCCAGACCAAGTTGAACCCTCAACTTTGTCCGCCTAAACCCCACCCCCACCCCTTCAACTTTCTATAAATTTCCCCCCTTAGAAGCTCAAGGGGCAACGAATGAAGGCTTGCACAAGGGAACACACAGGCGAACGAATAAACTCCCCCGGCCTAATTGCCGCACCCTCGGACTCCCGAGGCTCTCGACAAGGGTCGGGAACGCGAGAAGACAAGTGCGCGCGTGGTTGGCTTGCTAGTCGGCTCACACACGCCGAGGGTATGTCACGTGTACTCCCCTCACACGGTGTTTAGCCGTCTCATATCAAGACCATCCTCGTCGCACGTAAGGCGACTATGTCGACGGCAAACACACTCGCATCCCGGGTTTGCCCGTGTACGTCTACTCACGATGGTGACGAGGTGCACTTCCCAATGCCATAACAGACCCTGACACAGAACCGCGTGCCCACCGTTCACCTCCCAGCTGGCCGTTGGCCCCTCAGACTAACAACTCGAGTCCAGTCGGGCCTCTGGCCCAGGAATCATAGTCCCGGGGCCAACCTCGACTCCCCAGCCTGACGACACTCGTCGTCTGAGACCCAGACCCAACCGCTCACCTCGAGCCACGTCCATCCTCCGCCAGGCTCTAGTCCATGCCCGATTTGGCCTCCAAGGTAGTCGGGCCCACACCAATCCCTCTGTAAAGGGATCATGTAAAACACGCGGATATCTGCCTCGTTACGCAATGACCTGGGGACCGACCCACGTGTCGGAGTTGTCCCGCGGCTTGCGCCAATTGTACTTTGGCCACTTAGGCCCATTTGTAAAGCCCATGCGGCCCATCATAAAGCCAATGAAATATAAGCGCCCGTATTCGGGCCCCCAACTCCCTATCTACACCTTTCGGTATATGTGCCCAACATCATTCTCCCAGTAAACATCACCCAGTCGAAAGTGCACCCACAGCTGCGGAACGCTCCCAGCCCTCTACCCATCGCTTCAGACACATATACAGACTTTTCTTCAGCATAAAAAAAAGGTGTTCGGATTCAATCCGATGTAAATAAACATCGGTTGCTTGTGGCCGTTGGGGAAAGACGTCCAGTACATGACACCCACAATCGCCTACGCACTCGCACCCGTGGAACCCCTTTTCTCCACGTGTCGCCCGATCGCCCGAGCCCACGTGCCGTGCCCTGGTGGCGCTTCCCCAGTCAACCCTTGGTTCCATGGGTGATTGTCAAGAAATCGACTGGCACGCCCGCACCCTGTCCAATAAATCTGTACTCTTACATTCCCGTGCCATTCGACCCTTTTCGACTTTCCGTAAAAGGAGAGTGCCCGATACCGCCGTGAGAGGCATGCAACTGTAAGGAGGATACCCGAGATACATCAAACTCCCGTATTTTCCTTCCCCGCTGTATCCCTTCCTTCACCCCGGTCATTCGGCATAAAAACCCGTGCAATAGTGAGCTGACGGAATCCAAATCGGAAATCCGATTTGTGCCCGACGCTTAGAAGTGCATTCTTCAAATGTAGTTTAAAATTAAAGAAGTTGGGTTCGGGAGTCCAAAATCTAAAATATCACTCCGATCAACGTGCTGATTGTTCCAAGATGACCTGGGAGGTAAAAGTGACTTGTGAGAGCTGACGGAATCCAAATCGGATATCCAGTTTGAGCCTGGCGCTCAAAAGTGCATTCTTCAAATGCACTTAGTTTAATATTAAAGAAATTGTGTTCGGAGGCCCAAAATATAAAATATCAATATGATTGGCGTGCTGATCATTCCAACACGACTTGGGAGGAAAAAGTGACTTGTTAGAGCTGACGGAATCCAAATCGGATATCCGATTTGAGCCCGGTGCTCAAATTACTCTAATCAAAAGTAAGTTAGTTTTCAAAGCTAACTTAGTTTAAAGTAATTCACATAATTAGGGGTTCCGGGGCCCAAAATATAAAATACTAGCCTCATCGGCGTGCCGATCATTACGACGAGACCTGGGTGATGAGGGTGACTTGGGAGAGCTGACGGAATCTAAATCGGATACCTGGTTTGAGTCGGTGCTCAGAAGTGCATTCTTCAAAAGCACTTAGTTTAAAATTAAAGAAGTTGGGTTCAGGGGTTCGAAATCTAAGATATCACTCCGATTGACGTGTTAATTGTTCCAACACGACCTGGGCGGTAAAAGTGACTTGTGAGTGCTGACGGAATCCAAATCGGATATCCGGCTTGAGCCCAGAGCTAAGAAGTGCATTCTTCAAATGCACTTAGTTTAAAATTAAAGAAGTTGGGTTCGGGAGTCCAAAATATAAAATATTGCTCTGATCGGCGCGCCGATCGTTCCAACATGACTTTGGTAAAAGTGACTTCTTACAGTTGACAGAATCCAAATCGGATACCCGATTTGAGCTCGGTGCTCAAATTACTCAAATTAAAACTAAGTTAGTTTTCAAAGCTAACTTAGTTTAAAATAATTCACAAAACTAGGGGTTTGGGTGTCCAAAATGTAAAATATTGGCATGATTGGCATGCCGATCATTCTAACGCCACCTGAGTGATGAGAGTGACTTGGGAGAGCTAACGGAGTGCAAATTGGATACCCGGTTTGAGTCCGGCGCTCAATAGTGCATTCTTCAAATGCACTTAGTTTAAAATTAAAGAAGTTAGGTTCGGGGGGAAAATCTAAAATATCACTTCGATCGGCATGTCGATCGTTCTAACATGACCTGGGAGGTAAAAGTGGCTTGTGAGAGCTTACGGAATCTAAATCGGATATCCGGCTTGAGCTCGACACTCAAATTACCCAAATCAAAACTAAGTTAGTTTTCAATGCTAAATTAGTTTAAAACAATTCACATAACTTGGGGTTCGGGGGTCCATAAAGTAAAATACTGGCCTGATTGGCGTGCCGATCATTCTGACACGACCTAGGTGATAAGCGTGACTTGGGAGAGCTGACGGAATCCGAATCGGATACCCGGTTTAATCTCGGCGCTCAGAAGTGCATTCTTCAAATGCACATAGTTCAAAATTAAAGAAGATGGGTTCTGGAGTCTGAAATCTAAAATATCACTCCGATCGGCATGCCGATTGTTCCAACATGACCTGGGAGGAAAAAGTGACTTATGAGTGCTAACGAAATCCAAATCGGATATCCGGTTTGAGCCCGGCGCTCAGAAGTGCATTCTTCAAATACACTTAGTTTAAAATTAAAGCAGTTGGGTTTGGGTGTCCAAAATATAAAATATCGCTCTGATCGGGGTGCTGATTGTTCCAACACGACTTGTTAGGTAAAAGTGACTTGTTAGTGCTGACGGAATCCTAATCGCATACCCAGTTTGAGCCCGGCGCTCAAATTACTCAAATCAAAACTAAGTTAGTTTTCAAAGCTAACTTAGTTTAAAACAATTCACATAACTAGGGGTTCGGGGGTCCAAAATGTAAAATACTAACCTAATCGGCGTGCCGATCATTCTGACGCGACTTGGGTGATGAGAGTGACTTGGGACATAACTAGGGGTTCGGGGGTCCAAAATGTAAAATACTAACCTAATCGGCGTGCCGATCATTCTGACGCGACCTGGTGATGAGAGTGACTTGGGAGAGCTAACAGAATCCAAATCGGATACACGGTTTGAGACCGACGCGCAGAAGTGTATTCTTAAAATGCACTTAGTTAAAAATTAAAGTAGTAAGGTTCAGAGGTCCAAAATCTAAAATAACACTTCGATCGACTTGCCGATTGTTCTAACACGACCAGGGAGGTAAAAGTGACTTGTGAGAGCTGACAGAATCTAAATCAGATATCCGGTTTCAGCCTGGCGCTCAGAAGTGCATTCTTCAAATGTACTTAATTTAAAATTAATGAAGTTAGGTTCGGAGGTTCAAAATCTAAAATATCACTCTGATTGACGTGCTGATCGTTCCAACACGACTTAGGAGGTAAAAGTGACTTGTTACAGCTAATGGAATCTAAATCGGATACCCGATTTGAGCCCAGTACTCAAATTACATAAATCAAATCTAAGTTAGTTTTCAACGCAAACTTAGCTTAAAATAATTCACATAACTAGGTGTTCGGAGGTCCAAAATATAAAATACTAGCCTGATCAGCATGCCGATCATTCAGACACGGCCTAGGTGATTAGAGTGACTTGGGAGAGCTCACGGAATCCAAATCGGATACACGGTTTGAGACTGGCGCTCAGAAGTGCATTCTTCAAATGCACTTAGTTTAAAATTAAAGAAGTTGCGTTCGGGGGTCTAAAATCTAAAATAACACTCTGATCGACTTGCCGATTGTTCCAATACGACCTGGGAGGTAAAAGTGACTTGTGAGAGCTGACGGAATCCAAATCAGATATCCGGTTTGAGCCCGGTGCTCAAAAGTGCATTCTTCAAATGCACTTAGTTTAAAATTAAAGAAGTTGGGTTCAGAGGTGCAAAATCTAAAATATTGCTCTGATCGGCACGCCGATCGTTCCAACACGACTTGGGAGGTAAAAGTGACATGTTACAAATGACGGAATCAAAATCGGATACCCAGTTTGAACCCGGTGCTCAAATTACTCAAATCAAAACTAAGTTAGTTTTCAAAGCTAACTTAGTTTAAAATAATTCACATAAATATGGGTTCGGGGGTCCAAAATTTAAAATACTAGCCTGATCGGCGTGCCAATCATTTTGATGCCACCTAAGTGATAAGAGTGACTTGGGAGAGCTGACGGAATCCAAATCGGATGCCCGGTTTGAGCTCAGCGCTCAGAAGTGCATTCTTCAAATGCACTTAGTTTAAAATTAAAGAGGTTGGGTTCGGGGGGAAAATCTAAAATATCACTTCGATCAGCGTGCCGATCGTTCCAACACGACCTGAGTGGTAAAAGTGACTTGTGAGAGCAGACAGAATCTAAATCGGATATCTAGTTTGAGCCCGGCGCTCAAATTACTCAAATCAAAACTAAGTTAGTTTTCAAAGCTAACTTAGTTTAAAAATAATTCACATAACTAGGGTTCGGGGGTCCATAATGTAAAATACTGGCCTGATTGACGTGCCAATCATTCAGACACGACCCTGGGTAATGAGATTGACTTCAGAGATATCACGGAATCCAAATCGGATAACCGGTTTATGCCCGGCGCTCAGAAGTGCATTCTTCAAATACACTTAGTTTAAAATTAAAGAAGATGGGTTCGGAGTTACAAAATCTAAAATATCACTCCGATCGATGTGTTGGTTATTCCAACACGGCCTGGGAGGAAAAGGTGACTTGTGAGTGTTGACGGAATCCAAATCGGATATCCGATTTGAGCTCGGTGCTCAGAAGTGCATTCTTCAAATGAACTTAGTTTAAAATTAAAGAAGTTGGGTTTCGGTGTCCTAAATCTAAAATATCACTCTGATCAGTGTGTTGATCATTCCAACACGACTTGGGAGGTAAAAGTGACTTATTAGAGCTGGCGGAATCTAAATCAGATACCCGGTTTGAACCCGACGCGCAGATTACTCAAATCGAAACTAAGTTAGTTTTCAAAGCTAACTTAGTTTAAAAAAATTCTCATAACTAGGGGTTCGGGGGTCCAAAATATAAAATATTGGCCTGATCGGAGTGTCGATCATTCCGACGCGACCTAGGTGATGAGAGTGACTTGGGTGAGCTGACGGAATCCCAATCGGATATCTGATTTGTGCCCGGTGCTCAGAAGTGCATTCTTCAAATGGAGTTAGTTTAAAATTAAAGAAGTTGGGTTCAAGGGGTCCAAAATCTAAAATATCACTCCGATCAACGTTTCGATTGTTCCAACACGACCTTGGAGGTAAAAGCGACTTGTGAGAGCTGACGAAATCCAAATTGGATATCCAGTTTTAGCCCAACGATCTAAAGTGCATTCTTCAAATGCACTTAGTTTAAAATTAAAGAAGTTGGGTTCGGAGGTCTAAAATATAAAATATCACTCTGATCGACATCCTGATCATTCCAACATGACTTGGGAGAAAAAAGTGACTTGTTAGAGTTGATGGAATCCAAATCGGATACTCGATTTGAGCCTGGTGCTCAAATTACTCTAATCAAAACTAAGTTTATTTTCAAAGCTAACTTAGTTTAAAACAATTCACATAACTAGGGGTTTGGTATCTAAAATGTAAAATACTACCCTGATCGGCATGCCGATCATTCCGCCGTGACTTGGGTGATGAGAGTGACTTGGGAGAGCTAACGGAATCCAAATCGGATATCCGGTTTGAGCCCGGCACTCAGAAGTGCATTTTTCAAATGCACTTAGTTTAAAATTAAAGAAGTTGGGTTCGGAAGGTCCAAAATTTAAAATATTGCTCTGATTGCCGTGCTGATCATTCGAACACGACTTGGGAGGTAAAAGTGACTTGTTAGAGCTGATAAAATCCAAATGGGATACCTGATTTGAGACCGGTGCTAAAATTACTCTAATCAAAAGTAAGTTAGTTTTCAAAGCTAACTTAGTTCAAAGCAAATCATATAATTAGGGGTTCAGGGGTCAAAAATATAAACTACTGGCCTCACCGGTGTGCCGATCATTCCGACGAGGCCAGGGTGATGAGGGTGACTTAGGAGAGCTGACGGAATCCAAATCGGATAACTAGTTTGAGCCGGCGCTCAGAAGTGCATTCTTCAAATGCACTTAGTTTAAAATTAAAATAGTTGGGTTCGGGGGTCCAAAATCTAAAATATCACTCCGATTGGCGTGTTGATTATTCCAACATGACCTGCGAGGTAAAAGTGACTTGTGAGTGCTGACGGAATCCAAATCAGATATCCGATTTAAGCCCGGCGCTCAGAAGTGCATTCTTCAAATGCACTTAGTTTAAAATTAAAGAAGTTGGGTTCGGGAGTCCAAAATATAAAATATCACTCTGATCAGCGTGCCGATTGTTCCAACACGACTTGGGAGGTAAAAGTGACTTGTTACCGCTGACGGAATCTAAATCGAATACCCGGTGTGCGCTCGGAGGTCAAATTACTCAAATCAAAACTAAGTTTTGAAAGCTAACTTAGTTTAAAACAATTCACATAACTAGCGGTTCGGGGGTCCAAAATGTAAAATACTGGCCTGATCGGCGTGCCGATCAGACCGACGCGACCCGGGTGATGAGAGTGACTTGGGAGAGCTGACGGAATCCAAATCGGATACCCAGTTTGAGCACGGTGCTCAGAAGTGCATTCTTCAAATGCACATAGTTTAAAATTAATGAAGTTGGGTTCGAAGGTCCAAAATCTAAAATATCGCTTCGATCGACGTGCTGATTGTTCCAACACGACCTGGGTGGTAAAAGTGACTTGTGAGTGCTCACGGAATCCAAATCGGATATCCGGTTTGAGCACGGCGCTCACAAGTGCATTCTTCAAATTCACTTGGTTTAAAATTAAAGAAGTTGGGTACGGGGGTCCAAAATATAAAATATCACTCTGATCGGCATGCCGATTGTTCCAACATGACTTGGGAGGTAAACGTGACTTGTTAGAGCTGACGGAATTTAAATCGGATACCCGGTTTGAGCTCGGAGCTCAAATTACTAAAATCAAAACTAAGTTAGTTTTCAAAGCTAACTTAGTTTAAAACAATTCACATAACTAGGGGTTCGGGGATCCAAAATGCAAAATACTGGTCAGATCGGCGTGCCGATCATTCCGACGCAGCTCGGGTGCTGAGAGTGACTTGGGAGAGCTGATGGAATCCAAATCGGATACTCGATTTGACCCCGGCGCTCAGAAGTGCATTCTTCAAATGCACTTAGTTTCAAATTAATGAAGTTGAGTTGAAAGGTCCAAAATCTAAAATATCGCTCCGATCGGTGTGCTGATTATTCTAACACGACGTGGGTGATAAAAGTGACTTGTGAGAGCTGACGTAATCCAAATCGAATAGCTGGTTTGAGCCCGGTGCACAAATTACTCAAATCAAAAATAATTTAGTTTTCAAAGCTAACTTAGTTTAAAACAATTCACATAATTAGGGGTTCGGAGATCCAAAATGTAAAATACTGGCCTCATCGGCGTCCCGATCAATTCGACGCGACCAGGGTGATGAGAGTGACTTGGTAGAGCTGACGGAATCCAAATCGAATACTCGGTTTGAGCCCCGCGCTCAGAAGTGCATTCTTCAAATGCACTTAGTTTAAAATTAAAGAAGTTGGGTTCGGGGGTCCAAAATCTAAAATAACACTCCGATCGACTTGCCGATTGTTCCAACACGACCTAGGAGGTAAAAGTGACTTGTGAGAGAGTGCTTGTTCATTCAATCCTTTGACATCAGAAGTATATTCACCAAAAATTTCAGTCCTACAAAGCAAGGTTATCATATTTTGCATAAGATCCTTCATGATCATTCATTCTTCAATGGATGTTTTGCATACCACATGCACACAAGCAAGCACACAATTTTTGTCAACATTAAAACTAAATCATCAAACTCACCTAGGGGTCCAACAGTTAGTTTTCAAAGCTAACTTAGTTTAAAACAATTCACATGACTAGGGGTTCGAGGGTCCAAAATGTAAACTACTTGCCTGATCGACATGCCGATCATTCCGGCGGGACCTGGGCGATTAGAGTGACTTGTTAGGGCTGACGGAATCCTAATCGGATACTCGGTTTGAGCCCGATGCTCAAATTACTCAAATCAAAACTAAGTTAATATTCAAAGCTAACTTAGTTTAAAACAATTCACATAACTAAGGGTTCAGGGGTCCAAAATATAAATTAATGGCCTCATCGACGTGCCGATCATTCCGACGCGACCTGGGTGATGAGGGTGACTTGGGAGAGCTGACGGACTCCAAATCGGATACCTGGTTTGAGCTGGCGCTCAAAAGTGCATTCTTCAAATGCACTTAGTTTAAAATTAAAGAAGTTGGGTTCGGGGGTCCAAAATCTAAAATATCACTCTGATCGGCATGTTGATTATTCCAACATGACCTCGGAGGTAAAAGTGACTTGTGAGTGCTGACGAAATCCAAAATAGATATCCGGTTTGAGCCCGGCGCTCACAAGTGCATTCTTCGAATCCACTTGGTTTAAAATTAAAGAGGTTGGGTACGGGGGTCCAAAATATAAAATATCACACTGATCGGCGTGCCGATTGTTCCAACACGACTTGGGAGATAAAAGTGACTTGTTAGAGCTGACGGAATCTAAATCGGAGACCCGGTTTGAGCTCGGAGCTCAAATTACTAAAATCAAAACTAAGTTAGTTTTCAAAGCTAACTTAGTTTAAAACAATTCACATAACTAGGGGTTCGGGGGTCCAAAATGTTAAATATTGGCTTGATCGGCGTGCCGATCATTCCGATGCGACCCGGGTGATGAGAATGACTTGGGAGAGCTAACGGAATCAAAATCGGATACCCAGTTTGAGATCGGCGCTCAGAAGTGCATTCTTCAAAGGCACTTAGTTTAAAATTAATGAAGTTGGGTTCGAAGGTCTAAAGTCTAAAATAGCGCTCCGATCGGCGTGCTGATTATTCCAACACGACATGGGTGATAAAAGTGACTTGTGAGGGCTGACGGAATCCAAATCGGATATCCGGTTGGAGCCTAACGCACAAATTACTCAACTCAAAACTAAGTTAGTTTTCAAAGCTAACTTAGTTTAAAACAATTCATATAACTAGGGGTTCGGAGATCCAAAATGTAAAATACTGGCCTGATCGGCCTCCTGATCAATCCGACGAGACCTCGGTGATGAGAGTCACTTGGTAGAGCTGACGGAATCCAAAGCGAATACTCGGTTTGAGCCCGACGCTTATAAGTGCATTCTTCAAATGCACTTAGTTTAAAATTAAAGAAGTTGGGGTCGGGGGTCCAAAATCGAAAATATCACTCCGATCGGCATTCCGATTGTTTCAACACGAGCTGGTATGTAAAAGTGACTTGTGAGAGCTAACGGAATCCAAATCGGATATCTGGTTTGAGCCCAGCGCTCAGAAGTGCATTCTTTAAATGCACTTACTTTAAAATTAAAGAAGTTAGGTTCAGGAGTCCAAAATAAAACATATCACTCTCATACGCTCGCCAATCATTCCAACCCGACTTGGGAGATAAAAGTGACTTGTTAGAGCTGATAGAATCCAAATCGGATACCAGGTTTGAGCCCGGCGCTCAAATTTCTCAAATTCAAACTAAGTTAGTTTTCAAAGCTAACTTAGTTTAAAACAATTATCATAACTAGGGGTTCAGGGGTCTAAAATATAAAATACTGGCCTGATCGGCGTGCCGATCATTCCGACGCGACCTGGGTGATGAGAGTGACTTGGGAGAGCTGACGGAATCCAAATATGATACTCGGTTTGAGCCCGGCGCTCAGCAGTGCATTCTTCAAATGTACTTAGTTTAAAATTAAAGAAGTTGGGTTTGGGGGTCCAAAATCTAAAATATCACTCCGATCGACGTGCTGATTGTTCCAAAATGACCTGGGAGATAAAAGTGACTTATAAGAGCTGACGGAATCCTAATCGGTTATCGGAATTGAGCCCGGTGCTCAAATTACTCAATTCAAAATTAAGTTAGTTTTCAAAGCTAACTTAGTTTAAAATAATTCACATAACTAGGTGTTCGGGGTTTCAAAATCTAAAATATCACTCCGATCAACGTGTCGATTGTTCCAACACGACCTGGGAGGTAAAAGTGACTTGTGAGAGCAGACGGAATCCAATCGGATATCCGGTTTGAGCCCGATGCTCAAAAGTGCATTCTTCAAATGCACTTAATTTTGAATTAAAGAAGTTGGGTCCGGAGGTCCAAAATATAAAATATCGCTCTGATCGATGTGCTGATCATTCTAACACGACTTGGGATGTAAAAGTGACTTGTTAAAGCTGACGGAATCTAATTCGGATACCCGATTTGAGTCCAGTGCTAAAATTACTATAATCAAAACTAAGTTAGTTTTCAAAGCTAACATAGTTTAAAACAATTCATATAACTAGGGGTTTGGGGTCCAAAATGTAAAATACTAGCCTAATCGGCCTACCGATCATTCCGCTGCGACTTGGGTGATGAGAGTGACTTGGGAGAGCTGACGAAATCAAAATTGGATACCCGGTTTGAGCTCGGTGCTCAGAAGTGCATTCTTCAAATGCACTTAGTTTAAAATTAAAGAAGTTAGGTTTGGAGATCCAAAATATAAAATATTACTCTGACTGGCATTCTGATCATTCCAACACAACTTGGGAGGTAAAAGTGACATGTTAGAGCTGACAGAATCTAAATCGAATAACCGATTTGAGCCCGGTGTTCAAATTACTCTATTCAAAAGTACCTTAGTTTTCAAAGCTAACTTAGTTTAAAGCAATTCACATAATTAGAGGTTTAGGGGGCCAAAATATAATATATTGGCCTCATCGGCGTGCCAATCATTCCGACCAGACCTGGGTGATGAGGGTGACTTGGGACAGCTGACGGAATCCACATCGGATACCTGGTTTAAGCCGGAGCTCAGAAGTGCACTCTTCAAATGCACTTAGTTTAAAATTAAAGAAGTTGGGTTCGGGGGTCCAAAATCTAAAAAATCACCCCGATTGACGTGCTGATTGTTCCAACATGACTTGGCAGGTAAAAGTGACTTGTTAGAGCTGACAGAATCCAAATCGGATATCCGATTTGAGTCCGGTGCTCAAATTACTCAATTCAAAACTAAGTTAGTTTTCAAAGCTAACTTAGTTTAAAACAATTCACATAACTAGGTGTTTGGGCATCCAAAATGTAAAATACTGACATGATTGGCATGCCGATCATTTCGACGCAAAATGAGTGATGAGAGTGACTTGGGAGAGCTGACGGAATGCAAATCAGATACCTGGTTTGAGCCCGGCGCTCAGAAGTGCATTCTTCGAATGCACTTAGTTTAAAATTAAAGAAGTTAGGTTCGGGGGAAAATCTAAAATATCACTTTGATCGGCATGCGGATCGTTCCAACACGACCTGGGAGGTAAAAGTGATTTGTCAGAGTTGACGGAATCTAAATCGGATATCGGGTTTGAGCCCGGCGCTCAAATTACTGAAATCAAAACTAAGTAAGTTTTCAAAGCTAACTTAGTTTAAAATAATTCACATAACTAGGTGTTCGGGGTTTCAAAATCTAAAATATCACTCCGATCGACGTGTCGATTGTTCCAACACGACCTGGGAGGTAAAAGTGACTTGTGAGAGCAGACGGAATCCAATCGGATATCCGGTTTGAGCCCGATGCTCAAAAGTGCATTCTTCAAATGCACTTAATTTTGAATTAAAGAAGTTGGGTCCGGAGGTCCAAAATATAAAATATCGCTCTGATCGACGTGCTGATCGTTCCAACACGACTTGGGATGTAAAAGTGACTTGTTAAAGCTAACGGAATCTAATTCGGATACTCGATTTGAGTCCAGTGCTAAAATTACAATAATCAAAACTAAGTTAGTTTTCAAAGCTAACATAGTTTAAAACAATTCACATAACTAGGGGTTTGGGGTCCAAAATGTAAAATACTAGCCTAATCGGCCTGCCGATCATTCCGCCGCAACTTGGGTGATGATAGTGACTTGGGAGAGCTGACGAAATCAAAATTGGATACCCGGTTTGAGCTCGGCGCTCAGAAGTACATTCTTCAAATGCACTTAGTTTAAAATTAAAGAAGTTAGGTTTGGAGATCCAAAATATAAAATATTACTCTGACTGGCATGCTGATCGTTCCAACACAACTTGAGAGGTAAAAGTGACATGTTAGAGCTGACAGAATCTAAATCGGATAACCGATTTGAGCCCGGTGCTCAAATTACTCTATTCAAAAGTACGTTAGTTTTCAAAGCTAACTTAGTTTATAGCAATTCACATGATTAGAGGTTTAGGGGGCCAAAATATAAAATATTGGCCTCATCGGCGTGCCAATCATTCCGACCAGACCTGGGTGATGAGGGTGACTTGGGACAGCTGACGGAATCCACATCGGATACCTGGTTTAAGCCGGAGCTCAGAAGTGCATTCTTCAAATGCACTTAGTTTAAAATTAAAGAAGTTGGGTTCGGGGGTCCAAAATCTAAAAAATCACCCCGATTGACGTGCTGATTGTTCCAACATGACTTGGCAGGTAAAAGTGACTTGTTAGAGCTGACGGAATCCAAATCGGATACCCGATTTGAGTCCGGTGCTCAAATTACTCAATTCAAAACTAAGTTAGTTTTCAAAGCTAACTTAGTTTAAAACAATTCACATAACTAGGTGTTTGGGCGTCCAAAATGTAAAATACTGACATGATTGGCATGCCGATCATTTCGACGCAAAATGAGTGATGAGAGTGACTTGGGAGAGCTGACGGAATGCAAATCAGATACCCGGTTTGAGCCCGGCGCTCAGAAGTGCATTCTTTGAATGCACTTAGTTTAAAATTAAAGAAGTTGGGTTCGGGGAAAAATCTAAAATATCACTTCGATCGGCATGCCGATTGTTCCAACACGACCTGGGAGGTAAAAGTGATTTGTCAGAGCTGACAGAATCTAAATCGGATATCGGGTTTGAGCCCGGCGCTCAAATTACTGAAATCAAAACTAAGTTAGTTTTCAAAGCTAAATTAGTTTAAAACAATTCACATAACTAGGGGTTCGGGGGTCCATAAAGTAAAATACTGGCCTGATTGGCAAGCCGATCATTCTGACACGACCCGGGTGATGAGAGTGACTTGGGAGAGCTGACATAATCCAAATCGGATGTCCGGTTTAAGCCCGTCGCTCAGAAGTGCATTCTTCAAATGCACTTAGTTTAAAATAAAAGAAGATGGGTTCTGGAGTCCAAAATCTAAAATATCACTCCGATCGATGTGTTGATTGTTCCAACATGACCTGTGAGTAAAAAATGACTTATGAGTGCAGACGGAATCCAAATCGGATATCCAGTTTGAGCCCCGCACTTAGAAGTGCATTCTTCAAATCCACTTAGTTTAAAATGAAAGTAGTTGGGTTCGGGTGTCCAAAATATAAAATATCACTCTGATCGGGGTGCTGATCATTCCAACATGACTTGTTAGGTAAAACTGACTTGTTAGTGCTGACGGAATCCAAATCGCATACCCGATTTGAGCCCGGCGCTCAAATTACTCAAATCAAAACTAAGTTAGTTTTCAAAGTTAATTTAGTTTAAAACAATTCATATAACTAGGGGTTCAGCGGTCCAAAATGTAAAATACTAATCTAATCGGCGTGCCGATCATTCCGACGCGACCTGGGTGATGAGAGTGACTTGGGAGAGCTAACGGAATCCAAATCGGATGCACGGTTTGAGACCGGCGCTCAGAAGTGTATTCTTCAAATGCACTTAGTTTAAAATTAAAGAAGTTGGGTTAAGAGGTCAAAAATCTAAAATAACACTCCGATCGACTTGCCGATTGTTCCAACACGACCTGGGAGGTAAAAGTGACTTGTGAGAGCTGACGGAATCTAAATCGGCTATCCGGTTTGGGCCCGGTGCTCCGAAGTGCATTCTTCAAATACACTTAATTTAAAATTAAAGAAGTTAGGTTTGGGGGTCCAAAATCTAAAATATCACTCTGATCGGTGTGCCGAACGTTCCAACACGACTTGGGAGGTAAAAGTGACTTGTTAGAGCTGACGGAATCTAAATTGGATACCCGGTTTGAGCCCGGTGCTCAAATTACTCAAATCAAATCTAAGTTAGTTTTCAAAGAAAACTTAGCTTAAAATAATTCACATAACTAGGAGTTTGGAGGTCCAAAATGTAAAATACTGGCCTGATCAGCTTGCCGATCATTCAGATGCGACCTAGGTGATGAGAGTGACTTGGGAGACCTAACGGAATCCAAATCGGATACACGGCTTCAGACTGGCGCTCAGAAGTGAATTCCTCAAATGCACTTAGTTTAAAATTAAAGAAGTTGTGTTCGGGGGTCCAAAATCTAAGATAACACTCCGATGGACTTGCCGATTCTCCCAACAGGACCTGGGAGGTAAAAGTGACTTGTGAGAGCTGACGGAATCCAAATCATATATCATGTTTGAGCCCGACGCTCAGAAGTGCATTCTTCAAATGCACTTAGTTTAAAATTAAAGAAGTTTGGTTCGGAGGGGAAAAATCTAAAATATCTCTCTGATCGGCGTGCCGATCATTCCAACAAGACTTGGGAGGTAAAAGTGACTTGTTACAGTTGACGGAATCTAAATCGGATACCCGGTTTGAGCCCGGTGCTCAAATTACTCAAATCAAAACTAAGTTAGTTTTCAAAACCAAGTTAGTTTAAATTAATTCACATAAATAATGGTTCGGGGGTCCAAAATGTAAAATACTGGAGTGATTGGCGTGCCGATCATTCCGACGCCAGCTGAGTGATGAGAGTGACTTGTGAGAGCTGACGGAATCCAAATCGGATATCTGGTTTGAGCCCGGCGCTCAAAAGTGCATTCTTCAAATGTACTTAGTTTAAAATTAGAGAAGTTGGGTTCGGGTGTCCAAAATCTAAAACATCACTCTGATTGGCATGTTGATCATTCCAACACGACTTGGGAGGTAAAAGTGACTTGTTAGAGCTGATAGAATCCAAATTGGATACCCGATTTGAGCACGGCGCTCAAATTACTCAAATCCAAACTAAGTTAGTTTTCAAAGCTAACTTAGTTTAAAACAATTCTCATAACTAGGGGTTCGGGGGACCAAAATTGTCATGCCCCGAGCCTTTAATTACAGCGGAAGACTCGCTCGGGGAGCGTAAACAGCCGACATGGTAAGCCTCTTGCAAGCAAGAATCAATCAGAGCGCAAGACAATCACATAAATAAATGCAATTGCATAATAATATTCAAACTCTAACTTTATTTCATAAATGATCAATATTCAAGATACAATCACTAATTTGATTTCCATTCTACTAGACTCAAGAAATAGGAAAATTACATTGACTCAATCTAGACATTATAGACTTCCTAAGTCTTCACTCTCATCTTTATAACACTTTCACTCGCTTCCGGATCCACTACCAGTATAGCCCGAATCCGAATCCGAACTATTTCCGTCTCCTGAAAAACATTGGAAAATAGGTCATGAGCACACTTGCCCAGTAGGTATCTTCGCATCAACATGAAGGCACTATTTAAGTAATTATCATTTTAGCTATAAAGAAATAAGGTAAAATCATGCAATGCGAATCAATCATGCGATCAAATCAATAGAAACAAGATAACCATGTAAGATAGAATGATCAAGAATGAGCTAGCAAGAATATAACAAAAACATGATATTGGCCTTCCATGAACAAGAATGTAACGAGATTGTACTAGCAAGCCACATATTCCTCACTTTAGCATCTTATGCTTAAGAGCAAGTGCTTCATGAATTTCTGTGGAATATCAAGCAAGAATGTCATGTACAAGAATGTCATGTCGTGTCGTGGATCTTCACTTATTTCTAGAAATAGTACTCCCAGTGCAATGCGACGCCAGTAGCATCATATCCCATGGTTTATAAAATAGTATGTTTCCGACAATCAGTCGAGGGGACTAGCATAGAGCCCTTGAACACAATCAGTGCTCGATCGCATCTTCAGTTATAAATTAAGCTACTTCCACGCAGTATAACAGTAAAGTATGGCCAAGAATATAGCACTTCCAATAATTCCCTGATAACAATAATCAATGAATGAATGCTTCAATTTTGAATATATGAGATCAAGAATGATATTTGAACTAAGTTATGCTTATAGAATAAATCGACAGCGTAACGGTATTTTCCTTAACTTCCATTTCTTTTAGATCAATTTAAGCAATATGACAAGTTCTAGATCATCAAGGTTTGTCTAGAATCCTTGGAATATCAACCCTTGGTCAAACCTTGGGTTAACATAAACAAGCTATGTAACGGTCATTTGCTGGGCCGTTACATTATGTAACGCGCCAGTAATGGGCCGTTAAAGTGATCCGAGTCCATAAAGATAAAAATAGACTCAGAGGCATGTGACGGTCTGGCCCTGGGCCGTTACGTGAGCCTGACGGTCCAGTTCAAGGCCGTTACATTTCAAGAATCAAAACCACGATAGAGTGTTCTAATTAATGGGCTTTCATTGGTACAACCAACTCGGCGTCCTAGTGGGAATCCCAGGCTCGCGGAGAATTACGGAGGCCTTGAAACAATAATTTTCTAGTCCATTAGAAGGATTATCCAATAGAGAGGTCCTCATGTCCAAGATTGTGTTCCTATAGTATAAAGTGTGAACTAATGACAACATACCAGAATATGTGCCATGTACTTATAGAATTGACTTTATTGACAGAGAGAAATATGTATAGTCAATGTGAAAATCATGATAAAAACTCCGTCAATACAATGTTAAAAAGTCATGCTTTATAGTACAAGACTATAGAATTTGGTTTAACATAACTTAAGTAGAAGTGATGACAAAACATGCAATACCTATCATGAATAATCAAATATCCTTAAAATCACATGATTAGGTTTAAAACTTAAGTCACTAGGCTTTAACCATAATAAGATTGGCAAGTTGTATTCAGTCATAGGGTTGACAGAACACTGGATATAACGGTTTGGAGATGGGGCGTCACAGTGAAAGTGACGGTCGGGACCCAGCTGTTACATGATTGTAACGCGTCTGTCCAAACGCGTTAGAAACGACAGTGCAATTCAAATACTACAGAGTTTGTAATGGTCTGTCGTAGGGCCGTTAGTTCAAAGTGACGGTCCTATGCTAGTGCGTTACAGTATCTGCTAATAGAAAACAATCATAGAAACTAAGAGATCAACTCACATCATGTCTTTTATCAAAACATGATGAGCTTCTAGTCATGTTAACGAAGTAAGGCCATCTACATGCATAGGTAATCATGAATAGATGAATAGTCATGTTTTAATTTCTTAATTTGGCTAAGAGGTGCATGATGTGCATAGAACAAATAAAACATGAAATCAATGCTCTATAATGCATGGAATTCAATCAAACCAGAGGGCTTTTAGTCCTATCATGCTATTTTTGCCGTTCATGAGATAACCTACCTCTTACTTAGACTGTAGTTTCTGAATTTGGTTGAGAACCTTGCCCTAGATCCCTTCCTTCTCTTGTGACTTTTTCAGCAACTTCTTTAGGCTCTAAATTCAAGCCCTCTTGACCTAAAGATGTGAAATTCGGAGGGGAGTTGGTCTAAAGTATTGTAAACAAATTATTCTAAAGAACTTACCTGCGATAATGACTCCTTACCTTGCTTCTTTACGTCAAAAAAGTAAGGGTCGCACAGTTCAGAACTATGCCCTATTTATAGAGTTTAGGCTAGGGTTTGGGGATTAGATCAAGTTTAGAGTCCTTATTTCATCAAATCCAAATCTCTAAGAGTCCTTAGAGTTTTTACAATCCTTCCCAAGTCGATCCATAGTGGATAGGAACATCAAGTTCCAATCTTTTCATGAGTCCCTTCACTTACGGAACTAACAGGAATGTAACGGTCGAGTGCCCATGCGTTACATGGCTGTGGCGGTCTTACGATAGATCGTTACAGTCATCGTAGCTTAGAGTTTCAATTTATAAAAACTCTCTTGTAAATTATTCAAATCATTATCTTATATTATTAGTATTTATCCTTAATATTCGTGGATAGGCTTAAATAACTTCTAGAATATGGGCCAAACCTAATGGTCTAGGTCCTAAACCCTTTTGGACTTCAATTAAGTGGGTTGGGTTAATTGATTAACACAATTTTGGCCTTATATTGATTATTTAGCCCAATTAATGCCAGAATATTATTTAAATAACTAGAAATTACTTTTATAAATTTTGGGGCTCTACACCCTCCCCCACTTAGAAGAATTTGGTCCCCAAATTCAATTCATGGATTGAGGAGAGTGTACTTACAATTAAATAATTCCGGGAATCTTTTCTTCATAGCTGATTCGATTTCCCATGTTGCTTCATAAGGCCGTGCTTTCTTCCATTGAATCTTCACCATAGGAATGACCTTATTTCTGAGTTGACGCACTTCTCGATCCAGAATCTTTATTGGTGTTTGTTCATATGTCAAGTCCTTCTGAATCTCTAGATTGTCATAAGTGATAATGTGATTTCGATCATACACATACTTCTTCAGCATCGAGACGTGAAATACGTCATAAACTCTTGCTAACTGTGGTGGCAAAGCCAATTTATAAGCCACTTCACCGATCCTTTCAAGGATTTCAAATGGACCAATAAATCTTGGAGTTAACTTTCCTTTAATGCCAAATCTTCGCATACCACGACCCGGAGAAACCTTTAGATATACATGTTCTCATACTTGAAATTCCAAGTCGCGCCTTCGATTGTCAGCATAAGATTTCTGCCTATCTTGTGCCATTTTCATCCTTTCCTGAATGAGCTTGATTTTCTTTGTAGAATCCCTGATTAAATCGGGGCCTAGAAATTACCTTTCCCCTATTTCATTCCAACATATTGGTGATCGATAACTTTTCCCATATAGAGCTTCAAAAGGTGCCATTTGTATGCTTGCTTGATAGCTATTGTTATATGCAAATTCTACCAAAGGCAAGTGATTATGCCAACTTCTTCCAAAATCAATGACACAAGCCCTGAGCATATCTTCTACCACTTGATTTGTTCTTTCTGTTTGACCATCAGTTTGTGGATGGAAAGCGGTGCTAAAATTCAATCTAGTCCCAAGTGAATGTTGTAGGCTCTTCCAGAATTGTGATGTGAATTGGGGATCTCTATCTGATACAATAGCGACAGGGACTCCATGTAACTTGACAATTTCTTTTATGTGTAGTGCTGCTAGAATATCTACAGACCATCGACTTTTTATTGGTATAAAATGTGCAGATTTAGTCAATCGGTCTATAATTACTCATATTCCATCGTGTCCACCTCTTGTCTTAGGTAGTCCCATAATGAAATCCATTCCTATGCTCTCCCATTTCTATTCCGGGATACTTAAGGGATGTAATTTACCTGCGGGTCTGAAATATTCCGCCTTCACTTGTTGACATGTGAGACACCGAGATACAAAGTCAGCTACTTCCTTCTTCATATTAGGCCACCAAAAGTTTCTTTTGAGATCCTGATACATTTTTGTACCTCATGGGTGAATGGTATACTTTGATTTATGTGCTTCTTCTAAGATCAATTTCTTTGTATCATCATGATCGGGTATACACATTCGGCCCTTGAATAGCATTCTTCCATCTTTGGATATAGAAAAATCCGGTCTTTATTCAATATTGGCCTTAATTTCCAGTAAAATTGGGTCATCCTCTTGTAACTTGGCCAAATCCTCAATCAATGTTGGTTGAGCTCGGATATTTGCCATGAAACAATTATCTTCCTTAATGTCAACATCTAGATTCAATTGAACAAATTGAGGAACAAGGTTAGTTATACTAATCATGAGACTTGATAACGTACCAATTGGTTTCCTGCTGAGTGTATCTGCTACAGCATTTACCTTGCCGGGGTGATATTGAATAGCGAAATCGAAGTCTTTAAGATATTCCAACCATCTCCTCTGCCTCATGTTAAGCTCTTTTTGAGAAAATAAATATTTCAAACTCTTATGGTCCGAATAGACAGTGAACTTTTCTCCATAAAGATAATGACGCCAAATTTTCAAGGCGAAAATAACTGCTGCTAATTCCAAATCATGTACAAGATAATTTTCTTCGTGACGTTTCAATTGTCTTAAAGAATAGCAAATCACCTTTCCATCTTGCATAAGGACACATCCTAAGCCAATTCCAGATGCATCAGTACATACTTCGAATCCAGCACCCTCTATTGGTAATGACAAAATAGGGGCTGTTGTAAGATGATTCTTAAGATTTTGAAAACTCTTTTCACAGTCCTTCGACCAGATAAAAGGATTTTCTTTTCTGGTAAGTCTAGTTAAAGGAACCGCGATCTTTGAAAAGTCCTTTATGAACCTTCTATAATAACCTGCTAGACCCAAAAAGCTTCTAACTTCAGATATAGTTGTTGGTTGGCTCCAATCTCTGACAGCTTCTACCTTAGAAGGGTCCACAGCAATACCTTCTTTTGAAATAAGGTGGCCTCGGAATGAGACTTCCTTGAGTTAGAATTCACACTTATTGAGTTTGGCATATAGCTTATGTTCTCTAAGTGTTTGCAAAGCTATCCTTAGATGTTCTTCATGTTCTTCTTTTGTCTTGGAGTATATCAGGATATCATCGATGAAGACAACGATGAACTGATCTAAATATGGTAGGAAGACACTGTTCATAAGTTGCATGAATGCTGCTGGGGCATTAGTTAACCCAAACGGCATTACCATAATTCATAGTGGCCATAACGACTTCGAAAAGCCGATTTGTAAATGTCCTCTTCTTTGATTCTAAGCTGATGATAGCATGATCTTAGGTCAATCTTAGAAAAATATTCTGCTCCCGAAAGCTGATCGAAGAGCTCATCAATATGTGGCAATGGGTATTTGTTCTTGATTGTAAGTTGATTCAATCGCCGGTGGTCAATGCATAACCTGAGAGAACCATCATTCTTCTTGACAAATAGAACCGGCGCACCCCAAGGGGATGTGCTAGGTCTGATAAAACCCTTGTCTAGAAGTTCCTGTAATTGCTTCTTTAATTCCTTGAGTTCTGTGGGGGACATCCTGTAAGGGGCTATAGAAACAGGTGCTGCACCTGGAATGAGTTCAATGGTAAAGTTTATTTCCCTCTCGGGCGGTAAATTAGGTAGTTTAGATGGGAATACATCCGGGAATTCATTTTTCGGCAGTTGATGTAAGCATCATGGTCTACAAGCCAATCTACCCCTAAAATGGCATCATATCCTTTCATGTCAAGGCATACTAAGTTTGAGGGGAGATTGTGTCCTTCTACCACTGCCTCACAATCAGGATAATAGTTGGTAAGCTTAGTTCCAGATCCTAAAGGTGTAGTAATAGCGAGATCAGAAGGTAGGGGAACTGATGCAGTTGGTAAGGTTTTTACAAAAGTGGTGGAGATAAAAGAATGATAAGCACCAGTATCAAATAGCACGAATGCAGGACGAGAATAGATTTGAAGAGTACCTTCCATGAGCCCATCATTTTGATCCCTGGGCACTTCTTCTTCATCTATAACTGCATTGAGGTGAGCCTGCCTCCTACATCCTCCATTATTTGGTTGGTCTTTCATAAGGGGGTAATCTGGCACACGATGCTCCCTACTCCCACAACGCAAACAAGCACCTAGGCGCTTCCAGCATTCTTCAGCCGAGTGGCCGAATTTCTCACAAAAGGTGCACGCTGAGGCGACTTGCTCCTTTTCTTCCTTCACCTTTTTACTACTCTTTTGAGAATTTCCACCGTTCCCGTTCCTTGATCTTTTTTTATTATCACGGCTTTTGTATGGTTCCGTGATGCTAAACTTTTCCTTCTTATAATGCCGATCAGAGGGCCGACTAGATTCTTCTCCCTTTCCTTTCAACCTTTCGACCTTCTCTAAGGCCCTCTCGCATAAATATGACCTTTGAACCATCTCCGCATAAGTGCGGATATTCTGTGTCCCCAGTTGTTGAATGAAACCGGGCCGTAACCCGTCCATAAATCGGTTTGCTTTTAATAAGTCTGTACTAATCAAATGTGGTGCATACGGTGCTAGTCTTGAAAACTGCAACTCATATTCTGCCACGGACATCATCCCTTGACGAAGGGAGGCAAACTCCATAGCCTTCCTTTCCTTTACATGCTCGGAGAAATATTTGGCACGGAATAAAGTGAGAAAAACGTTCCATGTATGCGGCGCATCGGCTGGAGGTGCCGGAACCAATTTCCACGAAGTGCGAGCATCCTTGTTTAATTGGAATGTAGCTAGACGGACTTTCTCCTGATCAGTGCATTGAATAACATCAAATATCCTATTCATCTCGTCGATCCAATTTTATGCTTCGTCTGGATTGGAAGATCCATAAAAATGCGGAGGATTTAGACTCCAGAAATTGCGATGAAGGTCTCCTGCCCTTGCCCCCGCACCACCTTGTGCTATAGTTTGCAGTGCCTGGGTGAGGCCGACAACAGTTTGTTGCATACCGTCCCAATCTACACGATGAGCCATGATAAGAATAATAAGGTACCTGAGAGAAAATAACAACTTGTTATTTCTCATGAAATTGGAATGAATCAAAATATTTCTCAAAGCTAATTAGCTATCTTATCCCGGGTTCTACCCAATCCTCACATGGGTGTGGAATTTTTCTTTAGTTCATAGGTAGGGGTCCTTAACCTTGGACTTATCCTATGACATGACTCTTTTCCTTAAGTCCTGAGACTTAGGCTCTGATACCAACTTAACTGTCACGCCCCGAGCCTTTAATTACAGCGGAAGACTCGCTCGGGGAGCGTAAATAGCCAGCATGGTAAGCCTCTTGCAAGCAAGAATCAATCAGAGCGTAAGATAATCACATAAATAAATACAATTGCACAATAATATTCAAACTCCAACTTTATTTCATAAATGATCAATATTCAAGATACAATCACTAATTTGATTTCCATTCTACTAGACTCAAGAAATAGGAAAATCACATTGACTCAATCTAGACATTATAGACTTCCTAAGTCTTCACTCTCATCTTTATAACACTTTCACTCGCTTCCGGATCCACTACTAGTATAGCCCAAATCCGAATCCGAACTATTTCCGTCTCCTGAAAAACATTGGAAAATAGGTCATGAGCACACTTGCCCAGTAGGTATCTTCGCCTCAACATGAAGGCACTATTTAAGTCATTATCATTTTAGCTCTAAAGAAATAAGGAAAAATCATGCAATGCAAATCAAGCATGCGATCAAATCAATAGAAACAAGATAACCATGTAAGATAGAATGATCAAGAATGAGCTAGCAAGAATATAACAAGAACATGATATTGACCTTCCATGAACAAGAGTGTAACGAGATTGTACTAGAAAGCCACATATTCCTCACTTTAGCATCTTATGCTTAAGAGCAAGTGCTTCGTGAATTTCTGTGGAATATCAAGCAAGAATGTAATGTACAAGAATGTCATGTCGTGTCGTGGATCTTCACTTATTTATAGAAATAGTACTCCCAGCGCAATGCGACGCCAGTAGCATCATACCCCATGGTTTATAAAATAGTATGTTTCCGGCAATCAGCCGAGGGGACTAGCATAGAGCCCTTGAACACAATCAGTGCTCGATCGCATCTTCAGTTATAAATTAAGCTACTTCCACGCAGTATAACAGTAAAGTATGGCCAAGAATATAGCACTTCCAATAATTCCCTGATAACAATAATCAATGAATGAATGCTTCAATTTTGAATATATGAGATCAAGAATGATATTTGAACTAAGTTATGCTTATAGAATAAATCGACAGCATAACGGTATTCTCCTTAACTTCCATTTCTTTTAGATCAATTTAAGCAATATGACAAGTTCTAGATCATCAAGGTTTGTCTAGAATCCTTGGAATATCAACCCTTGGTCAAACCTTGGGTTAACATAAACAAGCTATGTAACGGTCATTTGCTGGGCCGTTACATTATGTAACACGCCAGTAATGGGCCGTTAAAGTGATCCGAGTCCAGAAAGATAAAAATAAACTCAGAGACATGTGACGGTCTGGCTCTGGGCCGTTACGTGAGCCTGACGGTCCAGTTCAAGGCCGTTACATTTCAAGAATCAAAACCACGATAGAGTGTTCTAATTAATGGGCTTTCATTGGTACAACCAACTCGGCGTCCTAGTGGGAATCCCAGGCTCGCGGAGAATTACGGAGGCCTTGAAACAATGATTTCCTAGTCCATTGGAAGGATTATCCAATAGAGAGGTCCTCATGTCCAAGATTGTGTTCATATAGTGCAAAGTGTGAACTAATGACAACATACCGGAATATGTGCCATGTACTTATAGAATTGACTCTATTGACAGAGAGAAATATGTATACTCAATGTGAAAATCATGATAAAAACTCCGTCAATACAATGTTAAAAAGGCATGCTTTATAGTACAAGACTATAGAATTTGGTTTAACATAACTTAAGTAGAAGTGATGACAAAACATGCAATACCTATCATGAATAATTAAATATCCTTAAAATCACATGATTAGGTTTAAAACTTAAGTAACTAGGCTTTAACCATAATAAGATTGGCATGTTGTATTCAAGCATAGGGTTGACAGAACACAGGATATAACGGTCTGGAGATGGGGCGTCACAGTGAAAGTGACGGTCAGGACCCAGCCGTTACATGATTGTAACGCGTCTGTCCAAACGCGTTAGAAACAACAGTGCAATTCAAATACTACAGAGTTTGTAATGGTCTGTCGTAGGGCCGTTAGTTCAAAGTGACGGTCCTATGCTAGTGCATTATAATATCTGCTAACAGAAAACAATCATAGAAACTAAGAGATCAACTCACATCATGTCTTTTATCAAAACCTGATGAGCTTCTAGTCATGTTAACGAAGTAAGGCCATCTACATGCATAGGTAATCATGAATAGATGAATAGTCATGTTTTAATTTCTTAATTTGGCTAAGAGGTGCATGATGTGCATAGAACAAATAAAACATGAAATCAATGCTCTATAATGCATGGAATTCAATCAAACCAGAGGGCTTTTAGTCCTATCATGCTATTTTTGCCGTTCATGAGATAACCTACCTCTTACTTAGACTGTAGTTTCTGAATTTGGTTGAGAACCTTGCCCTAGATCCCTTCCTTCTCTTGTGACTTTTTCAGCAACTTCTTTAGGCTCTAAATTCAAGCCCTCTTGACCTAAAGATGTGAAATTCGGAGGGGAGTTGGTCTAAAGTATTGTAAACAAATTATTCTAAAGAACTTACCTGCGATAATGACTCCTTACCTTGCTTCTTTACGTCAAAAAAGTAAGGGTCGCACAGTTCAGAACTATGCCCTATTTATAGAGTTTAGGCTAGGGTTTGGGGATTAGATCAAGTTTAGAGTCCTTATTTCATCAAATCCAAATCTCTAAGAGTCCTTAGAGTTTTTACAATCCTTCCCAAGTCGATCCATAGTGGATAGGAACATCAAGTTCCAATCTTTTCATGAGTCCCTTCACTTACGGAACTAACAGGAATGTAACGGTCGAGTGCCCATGCGTTACATGGCTGTGGCGGTCTTACGATAGACCGTTACAGTCATCGTAGCTTAGAGTTTCAATTTATAAAAACTCTCTTGTAAATTATCCAAATCATTATCTTATATTATTAGTATTTATCCTTAATATTCGTGGATAGGCTTAAATACCTTCTAGAATATGGGCCAAACCTAATGGTCTAGGTCCTAAACCCTTTTGGACTTTAATTAAGTGGGTTGGGTTAAATGATTAACACAATTGTGGCCTTATATTGATTATTTAGCCCAATTAATGCCAGAATATTATTTAAATAACTAGAAATTACTTTTATAAATTTTGGGGCTCTACAAAAATATAAAATACTGGCCTGATCGGCGTGTCGATCATTCCGACGCGACCTAGCTGATGAGAGTGACTTGGGTGAGCGGACGGAATCCAAATCGGATATCCGATTTGTACCCGGCGGTCAGAAGTGCATTCTTCAAATGGAGTTAGTTTAAAATTAAAGAAGTTGGGTTCGGGGATCCAAAATCTAAAATATCACTCCGATCGACGTGTCGATTTTTCCAACACGACTTGGGAGGTAAAAGTGACTTGTGAGAGCAGACGGAATCCAAATCGGATATCTTGTTTGAGCCCGATGCTCAAAAGTGCATTCTTCAAATGCACTTAATTTAAAATAAAAGAAGTTGGGTCCGGAGGTCCAAAATATAAAATATCACTCTAATCGACGTGTTGATCGTTCCAACACGACTTGGGAGGTAAAAGTGACTTGTTAGATCTGACGGAATCCAAATCGGATACCCGATTTGAGCCCAGTGCTCAAATTACTCTAATCAAAACTAAGTTTTCAAAGCTAACATAGTTTAAAACAATTCACATAACTAGGGGTTTGGGGTCCATAATGTAAAATACTAGCCTAATCGTCCAGCCGATCATTCCGCCGTGACTTGGGTGATGAGAGTGACTTGGGAGAGCTGACGGAATCCAAATCGGATACCTGGTTTGAGCCCGGCGCTCAGAAGTGCATTCTTTAAATGCACTTAGTTTGAAATTAAAGAAGTTGGGTTCGAAGGTCCAAAATTTAAAATATCGCTCTGATTAGTATGTTGATCATTCCAACATGACTTGGGAGGTAAAAGTGACTTGTTAGAGCTGACAGAATCCAAATCGGATAACTGATTTGAGCCCGGTGCTCAAATTACTCTATTCAAGAGTAAGTTATGTTGGATTAGGTGGAATGTCAAACTAGAGGGGAGGGTGAATAGGTTGACCCTTTAAAAATTTCTATGCACGATCACACACGAATTATGGTGCAGAATGATAGAGATAAAATCAATAACTAAACAGCAATGAGAATCGTGCCTAATCAAACATCTAATGAAGGGAGAATAATAAGAGAAATCAAACCACACAGTGTACGCAGATTTTTATGGTGGTTCGGTCTCCCTGTGGAGGCCTACGTCCACCCCTCACTTAACCAGTGAGGATCCCTGCTGAGCTTTACAGCTTAGCTACACCGAGGAAAAAGCTTCCTCACATACACCGCTGAGCATTACAGCTTGGCTTAACTAGAGAAACAAATTCTCTATCCCGCTGACAAACAGCTTGCAGGCAACACGCCCAATTTCCCTTGATCCAAGCACAGTCTGCTGGATCAACCCCTCCCTCTACTCAAACCAGTACGAGGGAGAAACAGTATAATAGAGTTCAAAATGGAAAGACAAATAACAAAATGAAACCACTTAGTAAAAGAAGAATAAACTCAGATCTATGAAGCAGCCTAAGCTCGGCCTTGAATCCAGAAATCTGGAGGAAGAAGCTTCAATGATCGTCTGGTCTTCTTCTTCCAAAATGTAGACGAGCTTCACAAGGAACGCTGCTCCTGGATCTCCCAACTGTCTTCAGCAGATCGACATCAGGAGGAAGATCAACTCGCTATTTTTCTCGTGGTTCTTTTCCTCAGCCCCTGTCTTCAGCACACTTCGAAAAACTCCAACTCCTTCTGCAATTCAGCAAGCATTCCCGCGCTCATTTCCAGATCCATGCATATATGCATCTAGTGGGCCCCAACCAGATTTTCTGGTTAGCCCTGTGATTGCTCCGTGTAGAGCCTTCTGGAGTCGAGAGGGAAAAAGCAGATCGCAATCACTTTTGGGCTGATGTGGCCTTTGACGTCACTTGTGACTGGGGTCCACCCAACTGATCTCGGAAGTTCCCGTAGGCGTCAACCCATTGAGTTCACAGGGTTGACGCAGCCTTGAGATCTATCATCTGTCTTGATAGTAAAGCAGGATGCGTTGACACATGGGGTTGCTGCGTCAACCCACTTACCTGTCCCTGAGCTGAAATCACAACAATCTGACTTGCTGCGTCGACGCTGTCATGCAATAGCGTTAGCGCACTGAGGCATTCCAGTAAGCCATTAGCTCTACCTCTTTAACTGCTGCGTCGACGCTGCTCTATTGTGGCGTTGATGCAGTGGAATAACCTGTGAAGGTCTCTGCTTCAGAATATGATGAGTTGACGCTACTTGCTTCGTGGAGTTAATGCTGTGAGAGATATCAGTGAAGGCTTCTTCAACTGATGCGTGGACACTTTAAGCTCCCAGCGTCGACCCTGTTCCTTTCTTGCAACAAGAATGAAATCAAGTGGAATCATTACTAAATCAAGAATTAATTCAACATCTTGGGTTGAATACTACATTCACATTTCATGGTTGTCATTATCAAAATCAGGGGCACAACAATCTCCCCCTTTTTGATGATGGCAACTATGATGTGAATGCCATTGCATCTAAATAAGCATGTATTTATTCAGATTAAGCAAGAAGGTTCTGATCAATAGGAATTCAACTCAATGACTGAAACATACATCAATTTTGCCATTCATTTAAGTCCATGGATTTACATCGTAGATCAAGACAAAAAGGAAGGAAATTTTTAGTCAATCAACATATTTGAAGCAGATGCAATGCAGCCCTAGTCTAGACTCTAACTTGAGCTTGAGCTCTCATGTCTCTCCCCCTTTGACATCATCAGGAAGGGGAGTAGATGAGGAAGAATGAAGAACAATTGCATACACAACATCCAGTTGATGCTGAAGCTGAGCAATCGATTCTGCCATAGTGTCCATCCTGTCAAAGAGCAGCTGATCTCTATCCACCATATGCTTGTGATATTCTTTGACCTTGGTAGACATACCATCAAACCAGTTATATAGAATTTCAAACAGATAGTCCACCTGGGCTTTCTGCTGAGTACCAAATTCAGGTGCAGAGGAGGATGCTTCAGTTGGTGGAGGACAATATACATCACGCTGATCTTCAATGGTGGGTGGGAAATTTTCTTTCAGAATGTGCAGCACATCCACCACTTCATCACCGACCAAGGTGGTTCTTTCAAACAGTCTAGTGATGTCTTGACCAAAAGAGGTAATCTTGTCAAACAAGGCTTGAACTTGTGCACTGAATTCATTGTTCTTGTCAATCAGGGTGGAATATTTCAAGTTCAGCTTGGACTGATTTTCTCTGACATCATAGTTGTACGTCTGTACACTTTGTATCCTGTGCAAACATTGTTGATTCATGTTCTGTAAATTGCGCAAGACTGTGCCAGCTTTCTGACATGCTTGAAGAAGGGATTCCATAAATTCATGAAGCTTCTTGTCGGACTTGTATTTGTCATGAGTAAATTTCTCCCATCTGCTGTCTATCTTCTGCTCAAGGTGTGACAGCCTCAAATCCACTGTGGAACTTAGGTGCATTATTGAGGAGTCAATACTCTTGAATTTCATTTCCAGAAAATGAATGAATGTGGGATTGATGTTCGAAAAATTAGTCTGAAAGTTGGCTGGAATCTCCTCAGAAGTAGATCCATGTCCCCTTGGTGGTGAGGGTGCTGGAAGAGGACCTTGGACTATGACAATCTCTCTTGAAGCAACAGGAGCCACAGGAGTATCATCCTGGACATTATAGTTATCTGGAAAAGTGCTGAAGTCTTGGTCATCCATTCTGGCTGAACTAGCTTCAGGTATATCTGCTCGAGCCTCTGTTCTGTCCATTCTGTTTAGACTGGCCTCTTGCTGAGATTGATTGTCAGGTCTTGCTTCAGGATCAGTCTCCACTGAGGTGGGCATTGGTTTTTGACTTGGCAGGATCCTGACTGGTTGTCCATTGATAATTTTAAATCCCATGAACTTCTGTATGTAAGAGAGGGAGTATACATTTCCTTGAGGGATAATCAGTTTCTTCTCAGAACCAAAATCCACTCCAACTTTTCAAAAAATGGCAGTCAATGGGGCAGCATAAGGGAGTGTTCTGGGTTGGGTCAAGCAAGAACCCATAGTCTGAATGACTACATCTGACAGTGAAATGTGTATCCTTTTCAGCATACAGTAGAGTAAAAATCTTTGCATCTCAGTGACCCGTTCCCTACCACTACTCTGAGGTGTGATCATTGATGTGCACATATGGTGGAGTAGTCTATTTAAAAGAGGGAACTGATTTGCTTTAAGACTTGATAAGTAGGTTTCCCTTATGGCTGTAGGATCACTAGGCTTTTAAGTTAGGAGAGTAAAGGCTTCATGTTCATCAAACTCAAAGCTATGTAGCTGAACCCCATTCATGGGAATTTTCCAAGCTCTGGCAAACAATTTATTTGTTAATTCGAAACGAACATTCCTGACAGTTGATGAAAGTTTCGGAATATGAGGTTCATACTTCAAATTGTGGTAGAATTCTAGGACCAGGGTAGGGTAATAGACCTTATGAGTTGTAACGAAAGACCACCAGTCCTGATAATCCAAGGTAGGAAATAGTTACGGAAAAACTTCAAGCAATTCATGGTCGGTAGCAACAATATACCGTGAAATAAGAACTTTTAGAGGTTCTTCCACGTTGACGGTAAGAGAGGGATCAGAAGACCTTGCATGAGAGTTGTCTGCACCTTTCTTTCCCGTCGCAGCACCCGAAGATGGAACCTGCTCTTCTGTCCTGACATTAGATACCTTTCTCTTTTTGGTTGGCGGGCTGGGATGAAGACTGCATTTCCGAAGAGGTAACGCTATCTCTTTGCCTTTCCGTTTCCTTGAGTCTGAAGGAGACAGTTTCTCTGTTGAGGGATCTGCCAAGCCCTTGTCTTTGTCCTTTTTCCTTGCTGCCTTTGTCTTTGCCGACGGGCTTTTCTCTTTTCCTTGTTGTGGTGGTGGAGCTGACACAGACGGTGTTTCCTTCATCGTATATTTGGTGCGAGGCTCAATCCTGCCCGTAGCATAGATGGAATCTCTCTTCTGTAGACCCTTCTTGTTCTTCCCCTTATTCTGTTGTTCCGGAGGCGCCATGGCAGCGAGAGACAAATGGGAACATGAAGGGTGAAGATTGAGAGAAAGAACGGAAGAGGCAGGGTGGAGAGATTCAGAAAGGTAGAAACCCACTAGGTTTTGGAAGAGGCGGAGGCTACTGCAGCGTTGATGCTGCGGGGTTTTATATAAGAAGACCATTCACTTTTCGAGTCAAAAAGGGTACACCGGTTCATTGTGCTGAACCGGAATGGGATGTAAGTGGAGTAAGTAAATGACTGCGTTGACGCTGTAAGGCACTGCGTCGACGCCACCAAAGTAAAATAGTGTAAAGTGGACAGTAGATAGTGAAGTCCCACAGTATTTAGGCATTCTTAAGACAAAGAAGTTGTGAAGAGATGAAATGACATTCAGGGATTTTTAATCGATAAAATTCAAGTTCCCCTATAAGATATTATGATGAGAGATTATGAGGGCCCTAAATCCATATAACGATGTGGAGTAAGAGAATCTTAAGACTTTGAGAAAAATCCTTGAATAAGAAGAGCATGATTATGGAATGAGGATTGAACAATTTTCACACATGGAACTTTCTCAAATCATATCCCTAGAAGGTTCAATTTCAAGATACCCTTATGGTTGTGAATTTAACATGAATTGAGGATAAACTCAACCGGATTTTATTTTTGAGCTTCAGGTCAACCCCATATGAACATTGATAATTTTTATTTTTCAATAGTTGCAGTCAAGTATAGCTATCCTTTTGACACAGGTGCACATGTTTATCAGACACCAGAGTCCCCGGCTACTTAGCATAGCTTACTATTCTGCATACCTGAAACAGAGTTGGCAACTCACATCATGACATGCCTTGTAGCACTTCATTGGTGCATGAAGGTAGTTTCTCAGTGGAAAGTAACCATTGCTCTGCACTGAATTATTTTTCTTTTAAAATAGAGGTAACAGCCCACATCATGACATGCTCATTTGCACTTCATTGGTGCATAGAGACAGTTTCTTAGTGAAGGCTTGCCATTGCTCTACAATTTATGATATGAATCATTGTATATATAGGGTATTTTTCTTAAGCTTTTATTAACCCTAAACTGAGTTTAAGAACAATACGGATGTTAAATTCATTTTGCACAAAGGTCTCTTTACTATTGATCATAATAGTTCAAGAAATGAGGAGTTCTTAGTTTTATTAAATGGTTCTGAACCTATTCCATATGCACAACACTTTAGCGTTCACGAATTTTTATCATTCAAAGAACAGAAGATTTATAAAACTCCAACCATTAATATAGCCTAGAGACAGTCAACAATAATCATCACATCTTATAAGGGAATTATCATTTTAGCTCCCCCTGAATCTATGGCATCAATTCACATTTCAGATCTCAAGAAACTTCCTTCATACTCAAGATTGAGTGGTTCTTCACTGCAAGTTGAAACACTGAATGTGGAAGCAATAGGATTGACGAGAAGTTGAGAAGACAAGGTGAGGTACTCGAAGATTTCAACAGAAGACTGTACATACTTGGCCAAAACATCAATGAATAGACTTGAAACGCTTGAAGGCCACAGGACAGTGTATAGACTTGCAGGTTAACTGAGTGTACAGACTTCATGTGAAGGATAGAGTGTATAGACTTGAACACTTAACAATCGAGTGTATAGACTTGAGGGGTGATATCGAGTGTATAGAGTTGAAGCTTTGGAAACGAGTGTATAGACTTCAGAAGATGAAGCATGCATAGCCCAACGAAGTACAGACTTTGCCAACGTGAGACACTGTATAGACTTTAATGCACAAGCAATGTATAGACTTCGAGATGCCAACAGACAATGACTGTGCAGACTTGTTTTGAACCATGCACACTGTATAGACTCGCAATGCAAAAGCTGATGTATAGACTTGGTTGTGCTGTGCAGATGATGTGCAGACTTGTTAAACAATGCAACGGATTGTACAGACTTAGAGTGAAGATAATGCAATGTATAGACATAGATGAACATATGCATTGTATGGACTTAACGACCCAACCGATGTATAGACTTAGAAACAACAATAAAGCAAGTGTGTACAATGTGAGAGAGTGTATAGAATTGTACAGTGCTGCCAATGCATAGACTTGCTATGGATGTATGGACTTTGAAGATGCAAGCGATGTACAGACTTGGGGAATGTCTAGACTCTGAAGAAATGAGGCGATGTGCAGACTTTGAGGTTCAACAGTGGATGTATAGACTTGGATGCCCAGCGCCACTATAGAGAAGGATATGTGAGATCCAAACTTCAGAGCTACAGTACCCTTCTAAATACATCCAATCAATTCCAGCAACTGTTTTCAGAAAATTTCTGTCAGTGCGTTGACTCAACCTGATGACTGCGTTTACTCACTCAACCAATCAGATCAATTTTCAGTCTGTTTCCAGAAGATGTTTTTCAGTGTTGACTCAGTCTCATAAACCAATCCTCAGATACCCAGACAGTTGACTCTAACAGAACGGAATTGCACTCCTTAGCGTGTAAAGTCTGATGCAAACTAACCCTCCATTTATTCATGACAGATAGTATGAATGAAAATGCAATTGTTGACATGATGGGTTTTTATTCAACATGAGTTATTAAGCAGATAAGCTCAAAACTAAACTCCCCCTAAATCTGTGACTTATTTAAAAAATAGAAATTTGCAACTCAAGCAGGACGTGCAATCAATTTATTTTTAGGCAAAGTTAATCAGACAAGTTTCATGGAAGAATTCAAGCAATCAATTTAGGCAACAAAATGAGGATTGCACAGACCAAGCTCTCTCCTAAGACAAGAGAATCTTTCATTATTCAGTGGCTTGGTGAAAATATCAGCAAGTTGATGTTCAGAGTCTACAAAGATCAATTTAAAGCTACTCTTATTTACTTCATCTCGCAAGAAGTGATGCCTTATTTCGATATGTTTGGTCCTAGAGTGTTGGATGGGATTCTTTGCCAGGTTAATGGCACTTGTGTTATCACACAATATTGGGACACAACCAAGATCAGTTTGATAATCCTGGAGTTGGTGTTTGATCCACAACACTTGAGTGCCACAACTCCCTGCAGCGACATATTCTGCCTCTGCAGTGGATAGTGCCACTGAGTGTTGTTTCTTGGATGCCCAAGAAACCAAACACCCTCCAAAAAATTGGCAATAGCCACTTGTGCTTTTCCTGTCAAGTTTGCATCCAGCATAGTCTGCATCTGAGTATGATACCAGATCAAAAGTACAAGATGCAGGATACCAAATCCCTAAGTCTCGAGTTCCAGCAAGGTATCGAAAAATACGCTTGACAGAAATCAAGTGGGATTCTCTAGGATCAGACTGAAACCGAGCACACATACAAACACAAAATTGGATGTCTGGCCTTGATGCAGTAAGATAAAGGAGTGATCCGATCATACCTCGATAAGTTTTTGCATCTACTTTTGTACCTTTCAGATCTGCATCCAAACTTGTATTGGTGCTCATGGGTGTGCTGATTACCTTAAGATTCTTCATCTGATATTTCTTCAAAAGTTCGGAGACATACTTTGCCTGATTGACGAAGCATCCATCCTTGCTTTGGGTGATTTGTAGACCTAGAAAAAATTGAAGCTCACCCATTAGACTCATCTCAAATTCTGTGGTCATCAAATTTGCGAAATCCTCACACATGCTAGGTTTAGTGGAACCAAAAACTATATCATCAACGTAGATTTGAAACAGAATAATGTCATTGTTTCTCACCTTGGTAAATAGAGTTTGGTCCACTTTACCTCTTGAATATCCTTTCTCAGTGAGGTATGAGCTGAGTCTATCATACCATGCTCGAGGTGCATGTTTTAGCCCATAGAGAGCTTTGTCTAATCTGTAAACATGGTCAGGGCAATCTATTGATTCAAAACCAGGGGGTTGTTCAACATACACCTCTTCTTTTATTAACCCGTTGAGAAATGCACTTTTTACATCCATTTGATGGAGTTTTATTCCATGACAACATGCATATGCAAGTAATAATCTGATGGCTTCTAATCTTGCTACTGGTGCAAAGGATTCTTCAAAATCAATGCCAAATTATTGGTTATATCCTTGTGCAACCAGTCTTGCTTTATTTCTTATCACAATTCCATTTTCATTTTGCTTGTTTCTAAAGACCCATTTAGTTCCAATTACTGAAAGTTCATTGGGTCTTGGCACAAGGTGCCACACTTTATTTCTTTTGAATTGATTTAATTCCTCATGCATTGCATTTATCTAGCAATCATCTTTCAGGGCATCAGTTATATTTTTTGGTTCAATTTGAGATATAAGAGCTAAGTTGTCCATTTCTTCAATGTTTCTAAAATGAGATCTAGTTCTGGTAGGATCATGCAGATTACCAATAATGCTTGATAGAGGATGGTCTTTTATCATTCTAACATTGGTCAAGGAGTTACCTTCATTGACATCTGCATTACCTCTAGTACTTGATTTTGCTAGATCCTCATTTGACCATGGCTCTTCCTCTTAAGTGTGTTGTTCTTCCTTTTTTTCAAGAAACTCACCATCATCTTTGTCCCTGCAAGATAGTTCATTTTCAGATTTGACATCCATTTCATCAAAGATGATATGAGGAGATTCTTCAACAGATTGAGTTTTAATGTTCAGGACTCTATAGGCCCTAGAGTGATTTGAATAACCTAGAAATATGGCTGGTTCACTCTTAGGTTCAAATTTATCTAAGTCCCGTTTGTTATTATTTTGAACAAAGCATTTAGATCCAAAAACTCTGAAGTGGATAACAGATGGTTTCTTACCTTTCAACAGCTCATATGGAGCCTTTTTGGACATAGGTCTTACCATTGCCCGGTTTACAATGTAGCAAGCTATGTTTACAGCCTCTGCCCATAGCTTCCTTGGGAGTTGTCCTTCAATCAGCATGGTCCTCGCCATTTCAACAAGAGTTCTGTTTCTTCTTTCCACCACTCCATTCTGTTCAGGAGTTCTTGGAGATGAGAATTTGTGAGATATTCCCATTGTCCTGCAAAAATCATCAAATTCTGAATTTTTAAATTCTCCCCCATGATCTGACATGATAGATGAGATAGTGTACTTACCATCCTGCTGAACTTTCCTGAAGAATACCTGAAATTCTTCAAATGCATCATTCTTATGTGTTAAAAAGAACACCCAAGTAAACCTGGAAAAATCATCTACCAAAACGAATCCATATTTATTGCCACTTAAACTTGCTGTTCTTGTGGGTCCAAACAAGTCCATGTAAACAAGTTCAAGAGGTCTAGAAGATTGGTTTTCAGTTCTGGATTTAAATGACTTCCTAGTATGCTTGCCTTGAGTGCATGCATTACAAATTTTGTCATTTTTCTTAAATGAAACATTTGGCAGACCGTTTACCATGTTGAATTTGGCTAACTTATGCATGACACTATAGCTAGCATGTCTTAATCTACGATGCCACAGCCAAGCCAGTTCACTTTTATTCACAGCTAGACAAAGATTGTCATGTGCAGGATCATCTAAATCTACCATGTACATGTTATTTATTTATTTTTCCAGAGAATTTCACACTTTCAGACTGCTTTTCAATAATAGTGCATGCATGGGAATCAAACACAACTTTGTGCCCCCTATCACACAGTTGGCTTATGCTTAGAAGATTGTATTCCAATCCTTCAACCAGCAACACATCATCAATAGAGTTCAGGAGAGTTTTACCAACTTTACCTTTTCCAATTATTTTACCTTTATTGTTTCCCCCAAAAGTGACATGTCCTCCTTCTTTCTCAACTAGGAGACAGAATTTTGCCTTATCGCCCGTCATGTGCCTTGAGCAACCGCTGTCGAGGTACCATCTGTTGTGTACAGCTGCAAGGCACTCCTACAGGTCACATCAACCAAGAGATTTTGGAACCCAAATACACTTGGGTCCCATCAGACCATATGATTGCGTCAAGTAAGACTGCATGCTTTTCGGAATCCAGATTTGTTGTGTTGAGGGTTTTCGAGATGTGGGGTTCATAGATTTGAGATTCGTTTGATTGGATTGAGGTACCTTTTGGAATGACCTCTTTGAACAATTTCTGTTATTAGAGAAGTATGAGGTGTTGTTCTTATTTTTATTCCAATAGTTATTGTGACTCCAAGAATCATTGGGGAACTTAGGGTGTGAAGTTCTGTAAGAATAATGAGCTCTAGATGGTATGAAGGTTCGCTGCGTAGACCCTGTAACATGATAGCGTTGACTCATCCAGTAAGTCTTTCTGTCATAAGGGTTCAGGTACATAGGGTGCGTTGACACACTGAAGTGGCTGCGTCGACTCATTCTCATGTTTCTCAAGGAGTGCCCACTGGGGAAGGGTGTATGCGTTGACGCAGTGCGGACACTGCGTTGACACGCCCAAAGATTTGATCTAGCGTTGTTTCTGTAAAACCCTTGGTACATGGGATGAGCCGACGCATGATGCTCAATGTGTTGACGCATCTGTTGGGTACCAGTCCTATGACTCCATGAATTTCTATGTTCTTGATGCTGGGTTGATGAGCTAGGGTCTATGGGCTGACCTGAGGATTTTCTTCTGAACTTGGGCACATTTTTATGATGCTTGGCATTAAGGGTATCATGCATTTTCTCTTTGCCCTTTTCTTTTCTGATCTCATTTGTTTGTTTTCCTTCTCCCTGATTTTCCTCACAAGACGCCTTTTCATCCATTTGACTCTGCTCAGAAATACCATGTTCAGACACAAAAGTTATAAATCTAGTTCCTATTTCCTTCTTCTTGGTTGGATTATAACCAAGTCCTTCTTTTCCAAAATTACTTCTCATTCCCATTACAGCTTCAAGATTATTTTTACCTTGAGTTAATTTCTCAAGAGAGACTTGTTTACTTGAATTTTCATCTTCCATTTTCTTCAAGTTTTCTTGGAGTTCCTGATTCACTCCTTGAACTGCTTCATGTTTTTCTTTAGCAATGTTTGCATCACTCTCCAATTTTTACATTTTAAGTTTTAGGTCATCCTGAGTTTTCAGCAAGAATTCATTTTCTCTTTTCATCTCTATTACTTGATCTCTATATTCGTCATTTTCACAAAGAGATTTTCTTAAACTGACATTTCAGCTTCTAGGCACTTGATTTTATCATTTAATGAATTCTCTTGGCTAGTCAGATTTTTCTTCTTCTTGAGTGATTTATTCTCTTTCTTTACATGATCATATTTGTCTAGCAGTTCATTAAATGCTTCTTCCCAATCACTACAAGAGAAATTTTTTGAAGAAGAAGTTACCTCATCATTATCATCTCCCTTTAGCCATGAAGCACAACTTAGCATCACTCTCTTCTTCAGAAGTACTTTCTTCTTCATCTTCATCTTTCTCCTCGTCACTCCATGTGCTTATTATGGCCTTTGGTTTCTTGTTCTTCCATTTCGGTTGGGCTTTCTTCACATTCTCTGGACATTCGGATTTGATGTGACCTTGTTTCCTGCATTGATAACAAACAACCTTGTTAGATTTCCTAGAGTTTTCTGATTTAAACTTTAAACTTTTTCTTACTTCTGGTCTTCTGTAGCTTCTAAATTTACCTTCCTTCCTTAAAAACTTCCTGAATTTTCTGGTGAGCATTGCTATCTCACCTGAGTCATTTTCTGTGGTAGATGAGTGACTGTCATCAGAACTCTCCTTGCTGCTTGGTCCTGCCTTCAATGCAAGATGTTTTTTCTTTTTCACATCCTCATCTGCCCTTTTGAGATTCAGCTCATAAGCCATTAATGATCCGATAAGTTCATCAGGAGTAGTGGTAGGAAGGTTCCTAGATTCTTCAACAACAGTGGCCTTGGTGTGCCAAACTGGAGTTAGGGATCTAAGAATTTTCCTGACCAACTCATAGTCAGTGTAGGCCTTTCCCAGACCTCTCAGACCATTCACTAATAAGGTTAATCTAGCATACATTTCAGAAATGTTTTCCTCTGGTTTCATTCTAAAAGCTTCATATTCTGAAATTAACATATTGGCTTTCGTCTCTCTTACCTCTGACGTACCTTCGTAGATGACTTGGAGTTTATCCCACATTTCCTTGGCACTGGCACATGAAGAAACTCGTGAAAACTCCATGGGGTGCAGTGAGCATTGCATGATGTTCATGGCTTGCCAATTAACATTGGACTTTCGGATCTGCTCCTTCACCCACAATTCTTCATCCCCTTCTATCTGATATGGTCCCTTCCTCACGACTTTCCAAATCTCATGGTCCTGAGCTCTCAGAAATACCTGCATCCGGTTTTTCCAGTACGCATAGTTAGTGCCATCAAAGAAGGGTGGCCTATTTACAGCATACCCTTTGGGCTTGAGTCCCTTGTTTTCCATTCCACAGAATCTCTCTGGGTTGTAAGACCCTTGACAAGAGAGCCGAGCTCTGATACCACGTGTTGGATTAGGTGGAATGTCAAACTAGAGGGGAGGGGTGAATATGTTGACCCTTTAAAAATTTCTGTGCATGATCACACACGAATTATGGTGCAGAATGATAGAGATAAAATCAATAACTAAACAGCAATGAGAATCGTGCCTAATCAAGCATCTAACGAAGGGAGAATAATAAGAGAAATCAAACCACACAGTGTACGCAGCTTTTTATGGTGGTTCGGTCTCCCTGTGGAGGCCTACATCCACCCCTCACTTAACCAGTGAGGATCCCTGCTGAGCTTTACAGCTTAGCTACACCGAGGAAAAAGCTTCCTCACATACACCACTGAGCATTACAGCTTGGCTTAACCAGAGAAACAAATTCTCTATCCCGCTGACAAACAGCTTGCAGGCAACATGCCCAATTTCCCTTGATCCAAGCACAGTCTGCTGGATCAACCCCTCCCTCTACTCAAACCAGTACGAGGGAGAAACAGTATAATAGAGTTCAAAATGGAAAGACAAATAACAAAAAGAAACCACTTAGTAAAAGAAGGAATAAACTCAGATCTATGAAGCAGCCTAAGCTCGGCCTTGAATCCAGAAATCTTGAGGAAGAAGATTCAATGATCGTCTGGTCTTCTTCTTCCAAAACGTAGACGAGCTTCACAAGGAACGCTGCTCCTGGATCTCCCAACTGTCTTTAGTAGATCGACATCAGGAGGAAGATCAACTCGCTATTTTTCTCGTAGTTATTTTCCTCAGCCCCTGTCTTTAGCACACTTCAAAAAACTCCAACTCCTTCTGTAATTCAGCAAGCATTCCCGCGCTCATTTCCAGATCCATGCATATATGCATCTAGTGGGACCCAACCAGATTTTCTGGTTAGCCCTGTGATTGCTCTGTGTAGAGCCTTCTGGAGTCGAGAGGGAAAAAGCAGATCGCAATCACTTTTGGGCTGATGTGGCCTTTGACATCACTTGTGACTGGGGTCCACCCAACTGATCTCGGAAGTTCCCGTAGGCGTCAACCCATTGAGTTCACAGGGTTGACGCAGCCTTGAGATCTATCATCTGTCTTGATAGTAAAGCAGGATGCGTTGACGCATGGGGTTGCTGCATCAACCCACTTACCTGTCCCTGAGCTGAAATCACAACAATCTGACTTGCTGCGTCGACGCTGTCATGCAATAGCGTTAGCGCACTGAGGCATTCCAGTAAGCCATTAGCTCTGCCTCTTTAACTGCTGCGTCGACGCTGCTCTATTGTGGCGTTGACACAGTGGAATAACCTGTGAAGGTCTCTACTTCAGAATATGATGAGTTGACGATGCTTGCTTCGTGGAGTTAACACTGTGAGAGATATCAGTGAAGGCTTCTTTAACTGATGCGTGGACGCTTTAAGCTCCCAGCGTCGACCCTGTTCCTTTCTTGCAACAAGAATGAAATCAAGTGGAATCATTACTAAATCAAGAATTAATTCAACATCTTGGGTTGAATACTACATTCACATTTCATGGTTGTCATTATCAAAATCAGGGGCACAACAAGTTAGTTTTCATAGCTAACTTAGTTTAAAGTAATTCACATAATTAGGGGTTTAGGGGGCCAAAATATAAAATACTGGCCTCATCGGCGTGCCAATCATTCCGACGAGACCTGGGTGATGAGGGTGACTTGGGACTACTGACGAAATCCAAATCAGATACCTGGTTTAAGTCGAAGCTCAGAAGTGCATTCTTCAATTGCACTTAGTTTAAAATTAAAGAAGTTGGGTCCAGGGGTCCAAAATCTAAAATATCACTTCGATTGACGTGCTGATTGTTCCAACACGACTTGGTAGGTAAAAGTGACTTGTGAGTGCTGACGGAATCCAAATCGAATATCCGGTTTGAGCCCGGTGCTCAGAAGTGCATTCTTCAAATCCACTTAGTTTAAAATTAAAGTAGTTGGGTTCGGGTGTCCAAAATATAAAATATCGCTCTGACCGGGGTGCTGATCGTTCCAACAGAACTTGTTAGGTACAAGTGACATGTTAGTGCAGAGGAAATCCAAATCGCATACCCTGTTTGAGCCCGACGCTCAAATTACTCAAATCAAAACTAAGTTTGTTTTCAAAGCTAACTTAGTTTAAAACATTTCACATAACATGGGGTTCGGAGGTCCAAAATGTAAAATACTAACCTGATCGGCGTGTCGATCATTCTGACGCGACCTGGGTGATGAGAGTGGCTTGGGAGAGCTAACGGAATCTAAATCGGATACACGGTTTGAGACCGGCACTTAGAAGTGTATTCTTCAAATATACTTTGTATAAAATTAAAGAAGTTGGGTTCATAGGTCCAAAATCTAAAATAACGCTCCGATCGACTTGCCGATTGTTCCAACACGACCTGGGAGGTAAAAGTGACTTGTGAGAGCTGACGGAATCCAAATCGGATATCCGGTTGGAGCCCGGCGCTCAGAAGTGCATTCTTCAAATGCACTTAATTTAAAATTAAAGAAGTTGGGTTCGGGGGTCCAAAATCTAAAATATCACTCTGATCGGTGTGCCGGTCATTCCAACACGACTTGGGAGGTAAAAGTGACTTGTTAGAGTTGACAGAATCTAAATTGGATACCCGGTTTGAGCCGGGTGCTCAAATTATTCAAATCAAATCTAAGTTAGTTTTCAAAGCAAGCTTAGCTTAAAATAATTCACATAACTACGGGTTCAGAGGTCCAAAATATTAAATACTAGCCTGATCAGCGTGCCGATTATTCAGATGCGACCTACGTGATGAGAGTGACTTGGGAGAGCGAACGGAATCCAAATCGGATACACGGCTTCAGACTCGCGCTCAGAAGTGAATTCTTCAAATGCACTTAGTTTAAAACTAAAGAAGTTACGTTTGGGGGTCCAAAATCATAAATAACGCTCCGATCGTCTTGCCGATTTTTCCAACACGACCTGGGAGGTAAAAGTGACTTGTGAGAGCTGACAGAATCCAAATCAGATATCCGGTTTGAGCCCGGCGCTCAGAAGTGCATTCTTCAAATGCACTTAGTTTAAAATTAAAGAAGTTTGGTTCAGAGGTGCAAAATCTAAAATATCGCTCTGATCGGCATGCCGATCGTTCCAACACGACTTAGGAGGTAAAAGTGACTTGCTAGAGCTGACGGAATCTAAATCAGATACCCGGTTTGAGCCCGGTGCTCAAATTTCTCAAATCAAAACTAAGTTAGTTTTCAAAGCTAAGTTAGTTTAAAATAATTCACATAAACAGGGGTTCGGGGGTCCAAAATGTAAAATATTGGCCTGATCGGCGTGCTGATCATTCTGACGCCACCTGAGTGATGAGAGTGACTTGGGAGAGCTGACGGAATACAAATCAGATACCCGGTTTGAGCACGGCGCTCAGAAGTGCATTCTTCAAATGCACTTAGTTTAAAATTAAAGAGGTTGGGTTCGGGGGAAAAATCTAAATATCACTTGGATCGGCGGGCCGATCATTCCAACATGACCTGGGTGATAAAAGTGACTTGTGAGAGCTGACGGAATCTAAATCGGGTATTTGATTTGTGCCCGGTGCTCAAATTACTCAAATCAAAACTCAGTTAGTTTTCAAAGCTAACTTAGTTTAAAAATAATTCACATAACTAGGGTTCGGGGGTCCATAATATAAAATACTAGCCTGATTGGCGTGCCAATCATTTTGACATGACCTGGGTGATGAGATTGACTTCGGAGAGTAGACGGAATCCTAATCGAATACCCGGTTTAAGCGCGACGCTCAGAAGTGCATTCTTCAAACTCACCTAGGGGTCCAACACGACTTGGAATCCAAATCGGATACCCGGTTTAAGCAAGCACACAAGTTTTGTCAACCTTAAAACTAAATCATCACACTCACCTAGGGGTCCAACAGTTAGTTTTCAAAGCTAACTTAGTTTAAAGCAATTCACATAACTAGGGGTTCGAGGGTCCAAAATGTAAAATACTTGCCTGATCGGCGTGCCGATCATTCCGACGCGACCTAGGCGATTAGAGTGACTTGTTTGAGCTGATGGAATCAAAATCGGATACCCGATTTGAGCCCGGTGCTCAAGTTACTTATATTAAAACTAAGCTTGTTTTCAAAGCTAACTTAGTTTAAAACAATTCACATATCTAGGGGCTCAGGGGTCCAAAATATAAAATACTGACCTCATCAGCGTGTCGATCATTCCGATGCGACCTGGGTGATGAGGGTGACTTGGGAGAGTTAACGGAATCCAAATCGGATACCTGGTTTGAGCCCGGCGCTCACAAGTGCATTCTTCAAATGCACTTGGTTTAAAATTAAAGAAGTTGAGTACGGGGGTCCAAAATATAAAATGTCACTCTGATCGGCATACCGATTATTCCAACACGACTTGGGAGATAAAAGTGACTTGTTAGAGCTGACGGAATCCAAATCGGATACTCGGTTTGAGCTCGAAGCTCAAATTACTAAAATCAAAACTAAGTTAGTCTTCAAAGCTAACTTAGTATCAAACAATTCACATAACTAGGGGTTCGGGGGTCCAAAATGTAAAATACTGGTTTGATCGACATGCCGATCATTCCTACGCGACCCAGGGAATGAGAGTGACTTGGGAGAGCTGACAGAATCCAAATAGGATACCCGGTTTGAGCCCGATGCTCAGAAGTGCATTCTTCAAATGCACTTAGTTTAAAATTAATGAAGTTGGATTTGAAGTTCCAAAGTCTAAAATATCACTCCGATCGACGTGCTGATTATTCCAATACGGCGTGGGTGATAAAAGTGACTTGTGAGAGCTGACGAAATCCAAATCGGATATCTGGTTGGAGCCCGACGCACAAATTACTCGAATCAAAAGTAAGTTAGTTTTCAAACCCAACTTAGTTTAAAACAATTCACATAACTAGGGGTTCGGAGATCCAAAATGTAAAATACTAGTTTGATCGGTGTCCCAATCAATCCGACACGACCTGGGTGATGAGAGTGACTTGGTAGAGCTGACGGAATCCAAATCGAATACTCAGTTTGAGCCCGGCGCTCAGAAGTGCATTCTTCAAATGCACTTAGTTTAAAATTAAATAAGTTGAGTTTGGAGGTCTAAAATCTATAATATCACTCCGATCGATGTGTCGATTGTTTCAACACGAGCTGGGAGGTAAAAGTGACTTGTGAGAGCTGACGAAATCCAAATCGGATATCCGGTTTGAGCCCGGCGCTCAAATTACTCAATTCAAAATTAATTTAGTTTTCAAAGCTAACTTAGTTTAAATCAATTCCCATAACTAGGTGTTCGGAGGTCTAAAATATAAAATACTGGCCTGATCAGCGTGCCGATCATTTTGACGTGACCTGGGCGATGAGAGTGACTTGGGAGAGCTGACGGAATCCAATTCGGATACCCGGTTTGAGCCCGACGCTTAGAAGTGCATTCTTCAAATGCACTTAATTTAAAATTAAAGAAGTTGGGTTCGCGAGTCCAAATTCTCAAATATTGCTCTGATCGGCGTGCCGATCATTCCAACACGACTTGGGAGGTAAAAGTGACTTGTTAGAGGTGACGGAATCCAAATCGGATATCCGATTTCAGCTGGGCGCTCAAAGTACTCAAATCAAAACTAAGTTAGTTTTCAAGGCTAACTTAGTTTAAAACAATTCACATAACTAGGGGTTCGGAGGTCCAAAATGTAAAATGCTCACCTGATTGGCGTGCCGATCATTCGATGTGACCTGGGTGATGAGAGTGACTTGGGAGAGTTGACGGAATCTAAATCGGTTACCCGATTTAAGCCTGGCGATCAGAAGTGCATTCTTGAAATACACTTAGTTTAAAATTAAAGAAGTTGGGTTCGGGGGTCCAAAATCTAAATTATCACTCCGATCGACTTGCCGATTATTCCAACAAGACCTAGGAGGTAAAAGTGACTTGTGAGAGCTGACGTAATCCAAAGCAGATATCCGGTTTGAGCAAGGCGGTAAGAAGTGCATTCTTCAAATGCAGTTAGTTTAAAATTAAATAAGTTGGATTCGGAGGTCCCAAATCTAAAATATCGCTCTAATCGACGTGTTGATCATTCCAACACGACTTGGGAGGTAAAGGTGACTTGTTAGAGCTGACGGAATCCAAATCGGATACCCGGTTGGAGCCCGGTGCTCAAATTACTCAAATCAAAACTAAGTTAGTTTTTAAAGCTAACTTAGTTTAAAATAATTCACATAACTGGGGGTTCGGGTGTCCACAATGTAAAATACTGGCATGATTGGCGTGCCGATCATTCCGACGCCACCTGAGTGATGAGAGTGACTTGGGAGAGCTGACGGAATGCAAATCGGATACCCGGTTTGAGCTTGGCGCTCAGAAGTGCATTCTTCAAATGCACTTAGTTTAAAATTATAGAAGTTGGGTTCAAGGGAAAATCTAAAATATCGCTTCGATCAGCATGCCGATCATTCCAACACGACCAGTAAGGTAAAAGTGACTTGTAAGAGCTGACGGAATCTAAATCGGATATCCGGTTTGAGCCCGGTGCTCAAATTACTCAAATCAAAACTAAGTTTGTTTTCAAAGCTATGTTAGTTTAAAACAATTCACATAACTAGGGGTTCAGGGGTCCATAAAGTAAAATACTGGCCTGATTGACATGTCGATCATTGTGACACTACTTGGGTGATGAGAGTGACTTGGGAGAGCTGACGGAATCTAAATCGGATGCTCAGTTTAAGCCCGGTGCTCAGAAGCGCATTCTTCAAATGCACTTAGTTTAAAATTAAAGTAGATGGGTTCGGGGGTCCAAAATCTAAAATATCGCTCTGATCGGCGTGCTGATTGTTCCAACATGACCTGAGAGGAAAAAGTGACATGTGAGTGCTAACGGAATCCAAATCGGATATCCGGTTTGATCCCGACGCTCAGAAGTGCATTCTTCAAATCCACATAGTTTAAAATTAAAGAAGTTGGGTTCGGGTGACCAAAATATAAAATATCACTCTGATCGGCGTGTTGATTGTTCCAACATGACTTGTTAGGTAAAAGTGACTTGTTAGCGCTGACGGAACCTAAATCGGATACCCGATTTGAGCTCGGCACTCAAATTACTCAAATCAAAACTAAGTTAGTTTTCAAAGCTAACTTAGTTTAAAACAATTCACATAACTAGGGGTTCGGGGGTCCAAAATGTAAAATACTAACCTGATCGACGTGCCCAACATTCTGACGCGACCTGGGTGATGAGAGTGACTTGAGAGAGCTAATGGAATCCAAATCGGATACACGGTTTGAGACCGGCGCTCAGAAGTGCATTCTTCAAATACACTTAGTTTAAAATTAGAGAAGTTGGGTTCGGAGGTCCAAAATATAAAATAACACTCCGATCGACTTGCCGATTGTTCCAACACGACCTGGGAGGTAAAAGTGACTTGTGAGAGTTGACGGAATCCAAATCGGATATCCGGTTTGAGCCCGGCACTCAGAAGTGCATTCTTCAAATGCACTTAATTTAAAATTAAAGAAGTTAGGTTCGGGGGTCCAAAATTTAAAATATCACTCTGATCGACGTGCCGATTGTTCCAACACGACTTGGGAGATAAAACAGACTTGTTAGAGCTGACGGAATCTAAATCAGATACCCGGTTTGAGCCCGGCGATTAAATTACTCAAATCAGAAACTATGTTAGTTTTCAAAGCTAACTTAGTTTAAAATAATTCACATAACTAGGGGTTCGGGGGTCCAAAATGTAAAATACTGGCCTGAACAGTGTGCCGATCATTTCGACGCGACCTGGGTGATTAGAGTGACTTGGGAGAGCTAACAGAATCCAAATCAGATACACTGTTTGAGACTAGCGCTCAGAAGTGCATTCTTCAAATGCACTTAGTTTAAAATTAGAGAAGTTGGGTTCGGAGGTCCAAAATATAAAATAACACTCCGATCGACTTGCCGATTGTTCCAACATGACCTGGGAGGTAAAAGTGACTTGTGAGAGTTGACGGAATCCAAATCGGATATTCGGTTTGAGCCCAGCACTCAGAAGTGCATTCTTCAAATGCACTTTGTTTAAAATTAAAGAAGTTGGGTTCGGAGATGTAAAATCTAAAATATCACTCTGATCGGCGTTTCGATCGATCAAACACGACTTGGGATGTAAAAGTGACTTGTTGCAGCTGACAGAATCTGAATCGGATACCCGGTTTGAGCCTGGTGCTCAAATTACTCAAATCAAAACTAAGTTAGTTTTCAAAGCTTAGTTTAAAACAATTCACATAACTAGAGGTTCGGGGGTCCAAAATGTAAAATACTAGCCTGATCGGCGTGCCGATCATTCCTACGCCACTTGAGTGATGAGAGTGACTTGGGACAGCTGACGGAATGCAAATCGGATACACGGTTTGAGCCTGCGCTCAGAAGTGCATTCTTTAAATGCACTTAGTTTAAAATTGAAGAAGTTGGGTTCAGGGGAAAATTTTGAAATATCACTTCGATCGACGTGTCGATCATTACAACACCACCTGAGAGGTAAAAGTGACTTGTGAGAACTGACGGAATCTAAATCGGATATCCGGTTTGAGCCCGTCGCTCAAATTACTCAAATCAAAACTAAGTTAGTTTTCAAAGCTAACTTAGGTTAAAACAATTCACATAACTAGGGGTTCGGGGGTCCATAACGTAAAATATTGGCCTGATTGGCGTGCCGATCATTCTGACACGACCGGGGTGATGAGAGTGACTTGGGAGAGTTGACTGAATCCAAATCGGATACTCGGTTTAAGCCCGGCCCTCAGAAGCGCATTCTTCAAATGTACTTAGTTTAAAATTAAAGAAGATGAGTTTGAGGGTCCAAAATCTAAAATATCACTCCGATCGATGTGTTGATTGTTCCAACACGACCTGGGAGGAAAAGGTGACTTGTGAGTACTGATGGAATCTAAATCGGATATCCTGTTTGAGCCCTGTGCTCAGAATTACATTCTTCAAATCAACTTAGTTTAAAATTAAAGAAGTTGAGTTCGAGTGTCCAAAATATAAAATATCGCTCTGATCGGCGTACTGGTCATTCCAACACGTCTTGTTAGGTAAAATTGACTTGTTAGAGCTGACGGAATCTAAATCGGATACCCGATTTGTGCCCGACGCCCAAATTACTCAAATCAAAACTAAGTTAGTTTTCAACGCTAACTTAGTTTAAAATAATTCACATAACTAGGGATTCGGGGGTTCAAAATGTAAAATACTAACCTGATCAGCATGCCGATCATTCTGACGCGACCTGGGTGATGAGAGTGACTTGGGAGAGCTAACGGAATCCAAATCGGATGCACGGTTTGAGACCGGCGCTCAGAAGTGCATTCTTCAAATGCACTTAGTTTAAAATTAAAGAAGTTGGGTTCGGCTGTCCAAAATCTAAAATTATGCTCTGATCGACTTGCCGATTGTTCCAACACGACATGGGAGGTAAAAGTTACTTGTGAGAGCTGACAGAATCCAAATCAGATATCCGATTTGACCCTGGCGCTCAGAAGTGCATTCTTTGAAAGCACTTAATTTAATATTAAAGAACTTGGGTTCGGGGGTCCAAAATCAAAAATATCACTCTGATCGGCGTGCCGATCGTTCCAACATGACTTAGGAGGTAAAACTGACGTGTTAGAGCTGACGGAATCTAAAATTCGATACTCGGTTTGAGCCTGACGCTCAAATTACTCAAATCAAAACTAAGTTAGTTTACAAAGCTAACTTAGTTTAAAATAATTCACTTAACTAGGGGTTTGGGGGTCTAAAATATAAAATGCTGGCCTGATCAGCGTGCCGATCATGCAGACGCGACCTACGTGATGAGAGTGACTTGGGAGAGCTAACGGAATCCGAACCGGATACACGGTTTGAGACTGGCGCTCAGAAGTGCATTCTTCAAATGTACTTAGTTTAAAATTAAAGAAGTTGCGTTTGGGGGTCCAAAATCTAAAATAACGCTCTGATCGACTTGCCGATTGTTCCAACACGACCTCGGAGGTAAAAGAGACTTTTGAGAGCTAACGGAATCCAAATCAGATACTCGCTTTGAGCCCGGTGCTGAGAAGTGTATTCTTCAAATGCACTTAGTTTAAAATTAAAGAAGTTGGGTTCGGAGGTGCAAAATCTAAAATATCACTCTGATCGGCATGCCGATCGTTCCAACACGACTTGGGAGGTAAAAGTGACTTGTTACAGTTGACGGAATCCAAATCGGATACCCGATTTGAGCCTGGTGCTCAAATTACTCAAATCAAAACTAAGTTAGTTTTCAAAGCTAACTTAGTTTAAAATAATTCACATAACTAGGGGTTCGGGAGTCCAAAATATAAAATACTAGCCTGATTGGCGTGCCGATCATTCCGACGGTACCTGAGTGATAAGAGTGACTTGGGGGAGCAGACGGAATGCAAATCGGATACCCGGTTTGAGCTCGGCGCTCAGAAGTGCATTCTTCAAATGCACTTAGTTTAAAATTAAAGAAGTTGGGTTCGGGGGAAAAATCTAAAATATCGCTTCCGTCGACATGCTGATCGTTCGAACACAACCTAGGAGGTAAAAGTGACTTGTGGGCGCTATCTAAATCGGATATCCGGTTTGAGCCCGGCACTCAAATTACTCAAATCAAAACCAAGTTAGTTTTCAAAGCAAACTTAGTTTAAAACAATTCACATAACTAGGGGTTCTAGGGTCCATAATGTAAAACATTGGCCTGATTGACGTGCCAAACATTCTGACATGACTTGGGTGATGAGATTGACTTGGGAGAGCTGACGGAATCCAAATAGGATACCCGCTTTATGCCTGGCGCTCAGAAGTGCAATTTTCAAATGCACTTTGTTTAAAATTAAAGAAGATGTGTTCGGGGGTTCAAAATCTAAAATATCACTCCGATTGGCGTGCTGATTGTTCCAACATGATCTGGGAGGAAAAAGTGACTTGTGAGTGCTGACGGAATCTAAATCGGATATCTGATTTGAGCCCGGCGATCAGAAGTGCATTCTTCAAATGCACTTAGTTTAAAATTGAAGAAGTTGGGTTCTGGTTTTCAAAATCTAAAATAACACTCTGATCGGCGTGCTGATCGTGCCAACACCACTTGGGAGGTAAAAGTGACTCGTTAAAGCTGACAGAATCCAAATCGGATACCCCGTTTGAGCCCGGCGCTAAAATTACTCAAATCCAAACCATGTTAGTTTTCAAAACTAACTTAGTTTAAAACAATTCTCATAACTAGGGGTTCGGGGGTCCCAAATGTAAAATACTGGCCTGATCGGCATGTCGATCATTCCGACGCGACCTGCGTGATGAGGGTGACTTGGGAGAGCTGACGGAATCCAAATCGGATACCCGATTTGTGCCCGGCGCTCAGAAGTGCATTTTTCAAATGCACTTAGTTTATAATTAAAGAAGTTAGGTTCGGGGGTCCAATATCTAAAATATCACTCCGATCGACATGTCGATTGTTCCAACATGACCTGGAAGGTAAAAGTTACTTGTGAGACTTGACGGAATCCAAATCGGATATCCGGTTTGATCCCGGCGCTCAAAAGTTCATTCTTCAAATGCACTTAGTTTAAAATTAAAGAAGTTAGGTTCGGAGGTCCAAAATCTAAAATATCACTCTGATCGGCGTGCTGATCATTCCAACACGACTTGGGAGGTAACTGTGACTTGTTAGAGTTGACGGAATCCAAATCGGATACCCGATTTGAGCCCAGTGCTCAAATTACTCTATTCAAAACTAAGTTAGTTTTCTAAGCTAACTTAGTTTAAAACAATTAACATAACTAGGGGTTCGGGGTCCAAAATGTAAAATACTAGCCTGATCGTCTTGCCGATCATTCCGCTGGGACTTGGGTGATGAGAGTGACTTGGGAGAGCTGACGGAATCCAAATCGGATACCCAGTTTGAGTCTGGCGCCCCGAAGTACATTCTTAAAATGCACTTAGTTTAAAATAAAAGAAGTTGGGTTCGGGGGTCTAAAGTCTAAAATATAGCTCTGATCGGCGTGTTGATCGTTCCTACATGACCGGGAGGTAAAAGTGAATTGTGAGAGCTCACGGAATCCAAATCGGATATCCGGTTTGAGCTTGGCGCTCAAATTACTCAAATCAAAACTAAGTTAGTTTTCAAAGCCAACTTAGTTTAAAAGAATTCACATAACTAGGGGTTCGAGGGTCCAAAATGTAAAATACTGGCCTGATCTGCGTGCCGATCATTCCAACGCGACCTAGTCGATTAGAGTGACTTGTTAAAGGTGACGGAATCCAAATAGGATACCCGGTTTGAGCACGGTGCTCAAATTACTCAAATCAAAACTAAGTTACTTTTCAAAGCTAACTTAGTTTAAAACTATTCACATAACTAGGGGTTTAGGGGTCCAAAATATAAAATACTGGCCTCATCGGCATGCCGATCATTCCAACGCGACCTGGGTGACGAGGGTGTCACGGGAGAGCTGACAGAATCCAAATCAGATATCCGGTTTGAGCCCGGCGCTCAGAAGTGCATTCTTCAAATGCACTTAGTTTAAAATTAAAGAAGTTGGGTTCGGGGGTACAACATCTAAAATATCACTCCGATCGATGTGCTGATTATTCCAATACGACCTGGGAGGTAAAAGTGACTTGTGAGTGCTGACGAAATCAAAATCGGATATCCGGTTTGAGCCCGGCGCTCAGAAGTGTATTCTTCAAATGCACTTAGTTTAAAATTAAAGAAGTTCAGTTCGGGGGTCCAAAATATAAAATATCCCTCAGATCGTCGAGTCGATTGTTCCAACACGACTTGGGAGGTAAAAGTGACTTGTTAGAGCTGACGGAATCCAAATTGGATACTCGGTTTGAGTGCGGAGCTCAAATTACTCAAATCAAAACTAAGTTAGTTTTTAAAGCTAACTTAGTTTAAAACAATTCACATAACTAGGGGTTCGGGGGTCCAAAATATAAATTACTGACCTGATCGGCGTGCCAATCATTCCAACGTGACCCAGGTGATGAGAGTGACTTGGGAGAGCAGACAGAATCCAAATCGGATACCCGATTTGAGCCCGACGCTCAGAAGTGCATTCTTTAGATGCACTTAGTTTAAAATTAATGAAGTTAGGTTCAAAGGTCCAAAATGTAAAATATCACTCCGATCGGCGTGATGATTATTCCAACACGACCTGGGTGATAAAAGTGACTTGTGAGAGCTGACGAAATCCAAATCAGAAATCCGGTTTGAGCCCGGCGGACAAATTACTCGAATCAAAACTAAGTTACTTTTCAAAGCTAACTTAGTTTAAAACAATTCACATTACTAGGGGTTCGGAGATCCAAAATGTAAAATACTGGCCTGATCGGTGTCCCGATCAATCCGACGCGACTTGGGTGATGAGAGTGACTTGGTAGAGTTGACAGAATCTAAATTGGATACTCGGTTTGAGCCCGACGCTCAGAAGTGCATTCTTCAAATTCACTTAATTTAAAATTAAAGAAGTTAGGTTCGTGTGTCCAAAATAAAACATATCAATCTGATCAGCTTGCTTATTGTTCCATCCCGACTTGGGAGGTAAAAGTGACTTGTTAGAGCTGACAGAATCCAAATCAGATGTCAGGTTTGAGCCCGGTGCTCTAATTGCTCATATTCAAACTAAGTTTTCAAAGTTAACTTAGTTTAAAACAATAATCATAACTAGGGGTTCAGGTGTCCAAAATGTAAAATACTGGCCTGATCGGCGTGCCAATTATTCCAACGCGACTTGGATGATGAGAGTGACTTAGGAGAGCTGACGGAATCCAAATCGGTTACCCGATTTGAGCCCGGCGCTCAGAAGTGCATTCTTCAAATGCACTTAGTTTAAAATTAAAGGCATTGGGTTCGAGGGTCCAAAATCTAAAATATCGCTCTGATCGGCGTGATGATTGTTCCAACACGACTTGGGAGGTAAAAGTGACTTGTGAGTGCTGACGGAATCCAAATCGAATATCCGGTTTGAGCCCGACGCACAAATTACTCAAATCAAAACTATGTTAGTTTTTGAAGCTAGGTTAGTTTGAAACAATTCACATAGCTAGGGGTTCGGGGGTCTAAAATGTTAAATACTGGCCTCATCGGCATGCCGATCAATCCGGCGTGACTCGGGTGATGATAGTGACTTGGTAGAGCTGGTGGAATCCAAATCGGATGCCCGATTTGAGCTCGGTGCTAGGAAGTGCATTCTTCAAATGCACTTAGTTTAAAATTAAAGAAGTTGGGTTCGGGGGGTCCAAAATCTAAAATATTTCTCCGATCGGCGTGCCGATTGTTCCTACACGACCTAGGAGGTAAAAGTGACTTATGAGAGCTGACGGAATCCAAATCGGATATCCAGTTTGAGACCGAAGCTCAGAAATGCATTCTTCAAATACACTTAGTTTTAAATTAAAGAAGTTGGTTTCGGGTGTCCAAAATCTAAAATATCACTTTGATCGGTGTGTCAATCATTCTAACATGACTTTGGAGGTAAAAGTGACTTGTTAGAGCTGACAGAATCTAAATCGGATACCCGGTTTGAGCCCGGCGCTCAAATTACTCAAATGAAAACTAAGTTTGTTTTCAAAGCTAACTTAATTTAAAATAATTCACATAACTAGGGGTTCGGGGGTCCAAAATGTAAAATACTTGTCTGATCAGCATGACAATGATTTCAACGCGACCTAGGTGATGAGAGTGACCTTGGAGAGCTAACGGAATCCAAATCGGATGTCCGGTTTGAGCCCAGCGCTCAGAAGTGCATTCTTCAAATGCACTTATTTTAAAATTAATGAAGTTGGGTTCTGTAACACCCGAGAATTTCTGGAAAATTTTTGAGATTAAAATATAATTATTAAGCATTTAAATGGGCTAAATGGGCTACTAAATGAATTATGGTTAATTAAGTCTACTTATTAAGGCCCTATACTAATTATATAGAAATAGGTCCATTTAAATAAGCCCACAAGATTTGGCCTAAACTTGTGTATTTACGGAAATTGGAGGGTAAAGTACTATTTATCAAAAATTAAATGGATAAACCATAAAAGAGTTTGAATAATTTAAAATACCACGCTTGAGGATAAAAACGGTCAATCGCAAGACCGCATGACGCCCAAAACGGTTCTCATGTGACCGCTATTATCAGGCAGATCCGAACAGCGAAGAAAGCTTGAAAAATTGGGAACTTTGGCATCCAAATCATCTGGGATCGATGCTATCTATTACCTGGAAGAGTCTAGAACGTGTTAGGATCGATTACAAGCCCTAATTAGGACTCTAGGTTCGTTCATATCCTCAAAACCCTAGCTAACCCTATAAATAGATCCCAAGTTTCACATGTGCGACCCGTACTTTTGGCTCACGTGGAACTAAGGTAAGGACGCATTATTTGGGGTAAGTTCTTTAGAATATTTCGTTCATTATAGTAAGGTCTAACTTCCCTCAAAATTTCGTCATAGGAGATCGAGCCTACAAGAAGTTTGAGGCTTCCAAAGACGCTGATTCGGTGTAAGAAACCCTAGAGACTGTGCGACCGGGCCAAATTGAGCAACGAATTAAAAGCCATAAATGAGGTAATTAGATATGGGTTAATTAGAATTAATTGTTCCTTTTAGTACCCTCTTCTTACCCTCAAAGTTTCGTGGCCACAGGTGAAGAGGATCAGAAGTTAGAAAGTCACAAAGTTGTTGATTCCGTTCGGGACAAACAGGATTTAGGGTCGAGTTCCAACCCAAAATTCAAAGTTTAGAGCTCTGTCCAAAGGTAGGTTATCTCATGAATGGCTCAAACTCGAAGTTAGGAATAAAAACCCTCTACTTCCAGTCGTTTTCATGCATTAGAGATAGATAATTTCATGTTTTATTGGGACTACGCATTTAGCTTATTTTCCATGCATGAACTTAACCTTAATGCAATTAAGATGAAGGACACTTGTTTATTTCACACAAATCCATGCATGTTCTTGGTCTGTTTTCTTCCTAGCATATTTTACATCGTGTTTTCGTTGATTCCCATGCATAACTTGTCCTAGTTAGTATTTATTCTTTGTTTTATAACTTCTGTCTGCCAGGCAGGAGGCGGCCAAAAAGGGACCGCAATAAGATACTTGCGGTCAAATGAACGACCGTTTTACCCCCTTTAGGACAGTCTGTCGCAAGACTATTTCTATCACTGGGAGGCTATTCCCTAACTGTTTCTGGTTATGAGAACTAGTCCGAGCCTATTTGAATTCTACCTATTAGTAACCTTATAATTACATTAATCGTGTGTGGATTTAAATGATATGAAACCTAACTTGACTTAGAACTTAAGATGTACATATCTAACATACTGGACAATATAATGATTCAGTTAGAACCTGAAAACGTCACGATCGTGGCGGAGATTGCGCATCCGGAACACGGTCTAGAAAGACACCGTGATCCGAGACGGATCTTCTGACGCTTACAAATCTCAATTAAAAACGCATGTCCAGTGGTATGGACATCCCCATGGCCTATGTTACCCACAGGGGCTTCTGGAAACAACAACGTATGGTGATTAACCTGACCCTCGGACAACCCGGAGGCTCACTGAGAAAACGGTCAGCAGGAGGCCGCCATTTTCATAAGACAGTCTTGAGGGGACCGCTATCATAAAAATAAATATATATAGTTTTTTTTAAAAAAAACTTTCATTAAGGCGTCCACCATAGGGGACGCGTATGAAAGAAGGCGTCCATGGGTTATGACTAGGCCAACATATATAGTTTTTATTTTTTGAAAAATATCTCATGAAGGCATCCACTCGAGGGGATGCGTATAAAAGAAGGTGTCCATGTGCTTGACGCGTTCATGAAAACATATTATTATTTTTTAAAAATGAGTACAAGAAGACGGTCTGTCGGGCGACCGCCTTCAGAAAACGGTTTCTAATGCGACTGCCTTTAAAACCGAACCTTCTTCGGTGAACACGATGATACACTTCAATAAAATGCTTCTAGCATACTTAATACTCAATAAAAATTGGGAAAAATAGTACCAATAGAATGAGCACTTGAAAATGCACAAGATGACATAAATTATTGAAGGTTTAGCCTGAGAGATATCTACCTTAGATCGAATTGAAGATGACGGAAAAATAAGACGAAATACCCCAAAATCCTTCAAACCACACCCCCAAATTACCTCCAATCTCTTCCTCAACGTAGCAAAAGCCTAAAGGGTGATTAGAGAGGCTTAGAGGGGTCTATTTATAGGAAAAACTTGGTCAAAATAGTCAAGATTCCTTTCCCCAAAAATTAAACTTCTCCACTCCGAATTTAATGTTCTAGGAAGAAAATTCTAACTTTTCCACTAACCTAGGTTTAATTGGGTGGGAAAACGTGAGAAAAATGCCTAATCCGTGGTGGCTATGATGTGAGGGTTTGAATTTTGTGACAATCTTCTAGAAATTACACTAATTTAATCATAAAAATGGGTGTTTAACATGTGCTATGAATTTTACCCCTATTTAACCCCGTTTAGCCCACTAACCCATAATCCAGCCCATTATGGGTTATCCAATGGCCCAATTGTTAATCATAATTCATTCTAGGGAATTTAAATGGGTCTCCTATAATTTATCTAAAATTTAAAATGTTTAATTTTGATTTATTTCAAGAGAATTCCATTATTAAATATATTTATGCTTGAAAAAATATAATATCATCATTAATTCAAGAAATTATCATTGTTTGAGAAATATAATATTAAAGTAATTATCTCTATAGAAGTATAATATTAAAGTAATTATCATTAAAGTAATTATCTCATTTATTAAATCAAAGTCTTTTAGTTATTTAATATATTTAACATTAAGGAATTATCACATTTACAATTACTTAATCTATTTCGGATCTTTAAAACTCAATTTCATTTCTAAATCAGAAATTTCAATCCTTTTACCTATTTTATATATACAAAGATCTTAATAATTTAACCTAATTATTTAGAATTTAACCCGCTTATCCAAATTAGAATTTGAGATTTTAGACGTTTAAATTTTAAGAGATTAATTCCTTCTTTTAAACCCATCAAACTTTTAATTACTTGTTCTTTTCCTAATCAGAAATTTTATTTCACTTATTGAAACTACCCCTTATTTGTTCATAAAATTATATTCATTTAATTATATTTTTATTTTAATTCGGGTTACTACAGAGTAGAGCCCAATACCATTCAGATCCTATGCCGCCACCCACGAGTCGAGAGGCTCGGAAGGGTTATTTAGGTGTTGTGGAGATGCATTAAACTTTAAAACAATTGCAAGAATTAGATTACAGAACAAAATAATCTAATAACGCCAATAAAATTAACCTTACAATTAAACAATTTAACTATAGAGTCCAGTCCATAAGTACAGTCAACAAAAAAGAGAATGTACACTGCTGCGTGATATAGCCCGACACTGGCAAGCTGGCTTCTAGCAATTAACCAAGTGTTGTAGCAAGCTTGAGGGAGAGCGCCGCACCTGTAAAGCAGGGAGTGAGCCTCATCTCATCGGCTCAGTAGGGGTCCCGCGGATCCCCACCACCGGTAACCACAATAAAAAGCACGATAGCCACAAGGATGACAATAATAACAATAGTAATAAAAGTAACAACAGTAGGTAATGAATGGAAAGATAAAATAATTTCCTAAATTACCCACAATTCCTTGTATCCTCGCTAACTCCAAGGACTATACTACTGAGTGGCTCGCACACGCTCCCTCAAGGTCGGGAAGGACCCATAGCCTCACACCAGGACTACGGCTACCCATCGAGAAATTACGACCCCACTATCGTGAAGGAGCTAGCTCATAAAACCTCTCAGAAGGAATATTAACTAAGGCCACAGGGCCCTGAACACAACCTCCTCTCGCGGGAGGATCACTAACTCACTATTGGAGTATGTTAGCCTTGTACCTATAGAAAAGACTATGACCTTGTCGTCGTGGGAAACTAGCTCGCACACCGGAAGGGCCACGACAACGCTGTCGGTAACTCAACCTTAACCGACAGATCCAACTCTCAAGTCTCCTACACACAACCCACACCCTGTCTGCGAGTGGGGCGGAGCCTCATCTCACTGGCACAGTAGGGGTCCCGCAGATCCCCACCACGAAACAATGCAGTAACAACAGTGCTAAACTACAGAAGTAAAGCAAGAACAGGAGCAACAATGGAAGTAACAGCCACAATGACTAAAGTCGAAGGAACCACGGCTGAGCTGCAAGCTACTCCTATCGGTAAGAACACGAATCCCCAGACACATAGTCGGGAATCACCAAACCGATACAAAGGACTCTGGCTACACAACAAGAACAAATCACGACACCTCAGTCGTGCAGGCTCGTCTATCGAGACAAAAGCCCAACTCAAGACTACACGGTCTAAAAGCACCAATACATACATGATCTCACCGTCGTGTACGCTACACTGGCCTCGGGTAAAGCCGAACATAGACTACCTGGCAAGTCACGTCAACAGTGACGGAAACGAATCACGAAAGCCACAAGTAACGTATCACGAATCCTGAATCCCGTGTCATGTGATAGAAGCACCTCCTCACTAGTAGAAAAGCCAGATGCGTCCACTGACATCTTACACTGCGCTTCAAGCGTCTCCCACTCGCCTCAAACGTTGTAACTGAGACACTGAACAAGAACCAAGGAACAATAGTAATGAGTGACTAGTCAGGGTCACGCCCGTTGGCACTGGTCCAAACGCCCCTGACCACATGTGCACACACAAGTTCAATGTCTTGAGCCAGGCCTCTAGCTAGTTTTCCCCTCCCGCTGGACTCTCATGGCTAGACAAAGGGGCCCACGACAACTAGCCTACAAATCGTCTCTATCGAGAAATCTCCCCGCCACCACTCCCAGGTGGGCCAACACACGGAAGTGTCGTCAGGCTATGACTAGTGAAGGGTCACTAGACACAGAGACTCAAAATAGTGAAGTACGGATAGGCTAAGCACGTACCTATCGCAAGTACCACGAAGCACAAGGCAGCATATAGAACTACTGCCAGACTCAGGATAGCCAACTAGACATGCTCACAATGATCCTTGAGTCACAAGACTCGGGTCAAGATCGTCGCACAAAGCGTTAACACGCCGCCAATTAGCCTAGTCCCTAAGCCAAATCACGGTAAAACACATGGAAGATGGCACAAAACAGCCGGATCCACACATTAAATGGAAGTTTATGGCCCCTAGGCCGCTCATCGGACTCACAATTTCGCATAACACGAAACACGGAACATGAGGGATTACCAAAGCCCTCAAATCACATGGACACGTAAATTGAGGTAAGATAATACCTTCAACGTCTAAAACTAGGTCTCGATCCTCACAGGATAGACGAGACACTCACGAGGTCACGTGTCAACTGCTGGGTCACAACTGGGTTGACCGGAAACCATAATGACCCTCGAAATAACACGGAATACTGGTCGGTACAATGGCACTCGCAGACACCTTATAACACAGTCACGGCCCTCCCAGGACGTCCAAGACATCCACGGAACAATGGGCTAACCGAGGGATCGAAGCCATCACAACTGGAAGCCAAACCAACGCAAAAGAACATTCTGGACAAGTGGCGGTCACCCCTATGACCGCAACCAAGAAACGGCAGTCATAGCCTGGCCGCTACTCACAGAATAGAATAGGCAGGAAATGGTCTGCTCAAGGCCGTCTCTTGGAAGTGACGGTCCTCCTATGGCTGTCTCTTGAAGGTAGCGGTCTTGGCGAGACCGCCATCTTCAAACCGCCTCGAATGCTTCTCGAAAAAGCACGATAAGCCATCCTGGTGGCTGTCCTTTACCTGACCATTACTTCAAAAGACGGTTATCCGCAAGGCCGCTACTAGGAACCAACTTAATCAAATAACGGTTTCCTTGGGACCGTTTCCAGGAAGTAGCGGTCCTCCTATGGCCGCCACTGCCAATTTGTGGTCGGGAGCTAGACTGCTACCCCGAACCGACTTAAAACCATTGAAACCAGATAACGGTCACCCTTGGACCGTTACACGAAAGTAGCAGTCAGCACAGGGCCGCCACTACCAAATTACGGTTGGTCGCGAGACTGCAACCTGAAACTGACACAGAAACCCTTTTTACGAGCCAGATAGTGGTCCTTCTTATACCGTTTCTCCGAGTAGCGGTCTCTGCTTTGACCGCTACTTCCTACCGGTGCGAAAATCGTAGGAAGGCTCAAAAGTCGGTCTTTCCATGCCCCAATCGCTCCTAAACGACGGGGAAACATCCCTAGAGTCGATATCAACCTTCCACAAGTCGGAAGGGATCAAACCATCCACGAAACGGCTGAAAATGGGCAATTCTCACGAATCGACCCAAAATGAGCCACAAGGGAAAACGGCCTCGTACCGGCCCCAAATCACAACCAAACGGAGTTAAACTGGCGGGAATCGAATCCCAACATGCCAGGAGTTCAAATGATACCATTTAAACTAAAAATCGTCGCCTGGAACAGCGATCTCGGCTCACACCCTTGAAACATGCTTTCGCCCTTAAAGCAAGAAAACCCGCTTAAGCTCACACAGTTCGGCTCCAAATCACGAGAGGAAGCAGAAAATCAGTAGGGTATCCATCCCCCTACCTCCACCGAAGATCTCGTGAGCCGAAATGGTCAAACCATGTCGAAAACCATCACACGAATAACCCACGCTGGTTTCAAATCCACGAATGGGATCGCGCCAATGCCACGCTCCGATTCTCGCGCCGTCACACTCCAAGTCAGCTCCACATCGTCACCACCTCGTCCAGCTCCGCCACGATCATACGCCCTGGGGGAGAGGAGAAGAGAGGAGAGAGAACAGAGGGAGAGAATGAGAGAACGTGAGAAGAGAGAGGAGAGAGAGAGGGTTAAAAGGAAAAGAAAATAGGAAATTAATAATTTTCCTAAAATCTGATTTTTATCCCAAAATTTGATAAACTCAGAAAAATATGAGAAAATAGTCCCCGCGATCCTCGGAAGGAGCACAATGCATCTGTAGCGTCCCAGAGTCTCAAAACTCAACGGTTCACTCTCCACGGGGTTTCGTAAATTATACAAAGGAAAAACCCGAGTGGATCTTAAAATACAATCAGGGACCCACGAAAGTGTTCCGAAAACTCTCCGATTCCGATCTGAAGAATCCAGGGTATAACATATAGAGTGTAGGGGAAAGAAATGGAGAGAGGCACAAAGTGAAAGGAGAGAGCACGAGCTTGGGCCCAGAAGTGAAATCTTCTATTTCTTCTATGTTTTAGGTGGGTTTCCACTAGTTTGTGCCCATCGGGCTATAGTTCCCCCTCCCCATTTCCCTATAAATTCGTACGTGATTGTAATATCCTTAATTCTGCTGCATGGAACAAAAGGTTAGGATGATTTGATGCTGCGAATAGCTCATGATCTTGTCTTTCTATTTCAATCTTCCGTAAATAGTTCTTTGATTTCCTTTGTTCTCCCTTGCTACTGAGAGCACCTCGGATGTAGTGGGAATAAACTCACGTTGCGCAAATTGTTCCTTCTCCGGAGTTACAGGCATGCTGTCATTCTCCTTTCTGTGGGCTTTGGCTCCGTCTACGTGAGCCCGTGTATTTATCGATTTTCGGATTGTTTTCAATGCCATCTCATATCCGGTGAATCCTGATGATGATTTGCATCCTCAATCGAGGCCAGGGATTTGCGGCTCTCTAAGCATGGTCCCTGGTCATATGTTAAATGAGGGATATAGTAAAGGGAATGATTTCATCCTCTGCTCGGAACAGAGTAACAAACGTGCAATGTTTTTATGATATCAAGCGTCAATCTATCATATGTCACTGTCCCTTTGATGCTGGGGTGTCTCTGGATGTTGTGAGACATTTTAGATGGTCACGGATAGTCCTGTCCTTACGCCGTTTTTCGTTTCTCATCGCCAGGGCTGTTAGAATGATCGCGGGGACTGATCCGGCGGCCAAGGCATTGACGCGCCAGATCAGGAGGCATTCCCTCCCTAGCCGCCGGATCAACCCTCTTCACTCTTTCACTTCCTTCCCAGCCACGCCGGACCAGGGCCATCCCCTCCTTGGCCGCCGTATCCTGTCCCTGCCGCCGGTGCACACCTCCTTAGCGCCCCGAATAGGCCCTGTTCGCCCACAGATCTCTCCCCATCTCACTGCTCACCCCCGCCGTCGGACCAGGGCCCCCTTGGCCCCCTAGCTCACTCCCCTTTGGCCGCCGGACTAGGTCCATTCTCCTGGCCGCCGCCTCCCAACTTCACCCACACATTTCTCAGCCGGGCCACAGTTTCTCCCTGCCCACCTGGTTTGGCCGTCGGGTAGCACAGCTCCCTCTATGCTCTCCATGGCCGCCGTGCCATATTACCTCCAACTCCCGATGACCGCCGGGAAGCTTTCCCCATGGCCGCCGGATAGCCCATCTTCCCTTCCTGATGACTGCGAGACCACCTTAAGTGGCTGGCCGCCAGATTGCACTCCCCATATGGCCGCCGTGCTATACCTTCTGTCCCTCCAGGTCCTGGCCGCCAGTTCACCCAGATCTACCCAGCCGCCAGCTCATTTAATTACGTATGTATATGAATATACATATCTGGATGCTAAGCTAGCCGCCAGGTCACCAGATATGCACAGCCGCCGTTCCTTGGATTAGTTATGCATATATATATGTTTGAACCAGCCGCCAGATCCACCCAACCCAGCCACCAGATCACCTTCATTGGCCGCCAGATCAATGGTCCCCTCATGCAATGACCGTCAGATCACCTGGCTTGTCCCATTTCCTGAGTTTAGAACTTTATGCACCACAACCCATCGTTGGCAAGGGTTTGCTAAGCCTTCTAGCATGACCCCCAGTCAACAAAATGGGTGCAAACGGTGGTTCTCCCGCCCGCTTTCATATAATCTGGTTTTCCGACCACTCTCTGAGTGGATAGTAAATCGCCTCAGAGGCGTGTACTGCTCCGACTTCCTAAAACCCACTAGCCCACGGTTATACCGGAGCTCATCGCAGCCCTTATGTATATGCCGTCACGGTCCTCGGGTTAACATAGTTGGCGATCATAGTCTACGACCTTTGGATGATCCGAGTCTCCCGACGGGCGAGTCCTCGGAAGATTTGTCATCCACTATGGGGTCCGGGCTATCATCGTGGCATGCCTGATTCTTATGGAGTTCGTCTCCACTTGCTATGGTCAAACTTCCCATACATCTCCTCCGATACATTCTCGGGTTGGGGGAGATACTACCGAAATTCCATTAGGAATATACGATTTAATTTCGTATCATGTTTCTCGGGTTTTTCGCTCAGTTTCTATACCCTATGGTGGTAACGGCCTCGCAGCTACTTATGCCGAATTATGATGACCAAGTATCCACCAAAAGGAAATAAATCATTAATAAGTGCCATTCTCGGCATATATTGTCTCGACAACATACGAGTCCGCCTGAATGTGGTTATGCCAGATCCACACTCGAGGGTCCATATGCATGCACCGCTATGATTAACGCGGTCTCATAATGAAAAGCCACTATGGATCGATAGCCCTACGAGTGACCGTGGTTACCCAGAGGGCTAGCCCTTGGGTTCCCCACTCATCATAGGGTAGAGATTGCCGTTTAGGCATGACCGTCATTTCGGAGTTTGTCTTGATACTTCGTGGACGAGTCTCCTATACCCTCCCCGATACTCTTCGGGGCAGGGGAGGTGCTGCCGAAATCTTCTTAGATTATGTCAAATAAACATATAAGTGAACGGTTAAATAAAGTCATGATAATATGTTTTCCATCAAATCACGTCAAGTCGAGACCTACTTCTACCCGTGATTCTACTAATCCCAACTCCTATACACGATTCCAAATAAGGAGACCAACTCCCGCCTGTATATTCGCTCGTATCTAATTGCATAAACATATGTATGCATGCTTGCATCTCCCGATTGTAGATAAACTATCTACCCCGCCCCCAAACTAATATATATGCATGAACATGCAACAATGTGAGCAAAGAAAATGGCGATGGAGATATAGAAGTAAACCGTGATCGCCACCCAAGGATTAGCAATAGGAAATAGATGCTACAATGAGTGAAAACCTACTGCGTACCTTGGGAAAAGAAGAAAAAAATTGCGGCTAAAGGTGACCGCTACAACGTGATCATGCGCAAGCAACAGGACGCGCGAAACTTGTGGAATCAGACCTCTTCACCTTCCAGCCGGCTAGAAGAAGAGGGCCTCACGTTCTCTCGCTCTCCTGCAAATCAAAGACAACAAAACAAGGGAAAACTCATTGGAAACATGAAGGTGTAGAACCTGTCCCGGATGTGTAAAACAGTGGTAGAAAAGGGGGAAGAACGCACCGGGAGAGGTTTTTAACCCCTAAAAACGGGTGCAAAAGGTAGGTGTGTGTGTTGTGAATGCATGGATATGAAGAACATGAATTATCACGCTATATAACTGCGGGGAGAAGCGATGCAATATGGAGAAAAATGTAGAACGTGCATAAAATTGTGCAAACTATGACGATTTGCTAAAAGTGGAAGCGAATAACTAAGAGTAGAGATGAGGAAAATAAGCCTTCAGCGGTGAAAATTGAAGCCAATACTTCCCTCTTCAGGTTGGGATCGAAGAAATGAGTTGACGTTGCAGCATGGCTTCGCCCTGAACCGAAGAAGAGCCCCCGGTCGCGACCTACGAACTGGGCAAGTTTGTATAGAATTTGCAGGAAACCTAGAAAGTTCTCCCAAGATTTTAGGGGATAAAGTGCACCAAAATTTGAGTATGATAGATCAATCTCGAGATAATATCAAGGGTAAGAGCAAGGCCTCTTCCCGTTCCCCATTTCCCTAGCCAGGCGGGAACGCAAGGCTCAAACTGCTTCTCCACCGCCTCCGTGCGGCGTTTGCTGTCCGCTGCTAGCACCTCCGAATGGTCGCTGCTATGGAACCACCATCTCCCACTTAAATGGTCGGTGCTATCTTGGCGACTCCTGCGTGGATGCCTTCCCGTCGATGATGCTATCTCTGCATGTGGCATTCCTCTTTGCTCGATGTGCAGCTGCTGCCCATCTCCCTCGGCTGAATGCACCCTCCACCTCTTCTTCCATAGCGCCACTGCAAAGGATGTTTGGGTAGGCCTCCATTCTATTTTGCGGTTCCACAGCTCCACAGCCCGATCAGTGGGCACCGCGGTCATTGAATTCTTGCAGTCCCTACACCTCAACTCTATGGCTGTTGCCTCTCCCGTTGTATCTTTCTCGCTACTATATGGGAAATTTGGTATAGCAGGAACAAGGCACGGTTCGAAGGGCAGCCTATGAACTCCAGATCGATTCTCTGATGTACTATGATGTCCGCCCGCTCCATCTCGCAGACCTACAAGTTCAAAGGGCGTGGCCCATGCTTGGTGGACCGCGTGCTGCTAGCATCATGGGGTATCTCTCTTCCGGACCCGCAGCCTTCAGTGCCGAGATTGATCAGATGGCTTCCTCCTTGTCCCGGGCGGTTTAAACTCAACGTTGATGGTGCCTTCAAGCGGGGCATGGGAATAGCAGGGGGCGGAGGTGCCCTCCGCGACTCTCAAGGCCACATCATCTTCGCTTTTGCTGCTGCATATCCCCTTGTTGTCTCAAGTCTGGAGGCAGAAGCTTTGGCCCTACGTGATGGCCTTCGTTGTTGTTTGGATCGTGGCATCCCATCCATCCTTGTAGAGACGGACTCCCTTGTATTGGCTAAGGTTGTGACCTGTAAAATTGCTTGCCCTTGGCGGCTGCAGATTGTTATGGGTCAGGTCGCGGACTTGTCTAGGTCGCTACATGCCTCTATTGTTCATGTATACCGGGAAGCCAACCAAGTGGCTGACATGTTGGCCGGCCTTGGTTGCTCACTATCCGTTTTCTCTTTTTGGTCATCTTGGGAGGAGCTCCCTACTACTGTAAAAGGGCCATACCGTCTGGACAAGATTGGATGCCCTTCTCTCCGTCATTAACCATCTTCTGTACTGTTGCCTTTTTGAATAAAATTTTACCCTGCCTGGCGTTAGGAAGTGGAGCACTTCCTCCCTCCTTTGAGGGCGGCTCGCTCCCTTCTCTCCCGCCTCACAGGTATTGAGTGGATTAAAAAAAAAATGAGTTGACGTTGCAGCATGGCTTCGCCCTGAACCGAAGAAGAGCCCCCCGTCGCGACCTGCGAACTGGGCAAGTTTGTATAGAATTTGCAGGAAACCTAGAAAGTTCTCCCAAGATTTTAGGGGATAAAGTGCACCAAAATTTGAGTATGATAGATCAATCTCGAGATAATATCAAGGGTAAGAGCCCAGAAAAGATAGAAATCGATTAGGAGTTTCAATCTCGAAGATATCAGCCCTGGTAGGAGGTCTTGGAGCCACGCGTGCGTAGAAAGTCCAGAATACTTAGGACTCTCAAGGCAGAAAAGGGGAGGAGGTGGTCAAGAGTTGACCGTGACATGATGGTCACAGTCAACAGTTGACCGTGACTTTGAAAAAATATTTTTTTATTTTTTTATTTTTTTAAAAGGGAAACGTTCTCCAATGGCTCCAAGGCTTAATGGGCTTAGAAATGACCAAAAAATGGGCTCGAAACAGGCTTAAAGAAGGCTAAAAAATAATGGATAATTCATGGCAAAATAAAGGAAAATAAGAGAAATAACTCGACTTGTAGGCTAAAAACGGGTGTCAACAAATGCCCCTCCTTGATGTCTACTTTGCAAGGGAATGAGCGAAAGCGGCGCGGAGGCGAAATGGAAAGGAGATGGAGCAAAAGCGAAAGCAATATGAAATGGAGATGAAGCAGAGATGAAGCAGAGATGAAGCAGAGAGAATTGAAAAGTGGGCATCAAGACAAAGGACACTCGTCTCAACCAATCAAGTGACAGGAATTCTCCCGAAAACGTCGAACTAACGACAAGGAATGGATGACAAGGATGAGACATGTCTGGAGAACTAAGCTAAGGGGAAAAAGGAAACACGACCAACCTTATTGGGGGACACAATCCACAGACAATGAGGTGATCGGAAAGAACACAGTCGAAAAGCTGGAAAAGGAGAATTGAAACTGAGATAAAATCCAGACAAGAATCACGCTGGCCAACCAGACCAAGTAGGCAGATCAGAGAAAATGATCAAATTCGGAGTGGAATGAGAATCTCTTATCCAAGAGAATTGAAGTATAATCAACCATTGCTGAAGAGAAACCTTGAGAGAATTACGAGACGTGAATGCTCAAAAATGACATGATGCATGCTGGGTTAAAATAAAGAAATCATCAAAACGAATGCAAAGAAAGCATAAAATAGAAAGTACTCAAGGATATTATTGCTAGACCGAGCAAGACAGGGTCAAGAGTTTTCTTGCAATCATGGCGTGTGATACAAAGTCCATCGTCCCCCACCCAACTCAAACGAGCGGCTTATCCAACGATTAACTGTATGCTCCTAAATCATCATCGATCGTTTTTGTTAAAGGGGAACATCAGATCCCAGAACACACGGATAACCAGCCGGTCCTTGAGAGGCTATAATAATGTAGATACCATATAGTAATGCAACAATGAGCTGGGATAGAGAGCTATACCTGACTTACCTGCCAAGTGAAATGTCATTTTTTTTAATTTTTTGAATATAAGATAACTAACAACTAGAGAACAAGCATTAACATAACACAACATCACAAAGATGGATGAAAGATAACATAACATAACATAACGAAGGATGAAATCACATGAACAACATATGCAAGACATCACATAAACAAATAATAAGCGTGAGCGGGACTAAAGAGTATGGTGGGGCAAGACAACACCATAACACGGTGGGACAACACACGTGGTGGGACAAGATATGGTGGGACAAAGGCATGCGGGACAACAACATCACGAGGGACAACAACAACACATAGCATGGTAGGATAAGACACACGTGGGATGAAAAACCCAGATAGACACGGAGGGACAAAGACACGCGTGACGACACGGAGGGACATAGACACGGGTGACAAGGATATGGCGGGACGAAAGACACAAACAAATACGCTCCTCAATCAAAACCCAAGATCAGAAGAAGCAGAATCGTCAGGTTCATCATCATGAGGTAAAGCCCTCTCATGGAGACATGATGAAGCGAAGCAAGATAAACAAAAGCTGAGAAGGACATGAACTTCAGAAAGATCGAGAGTGTTGCACCCCGGAGAAAAATAATGAGAAAATTAAACCTTTCACTAAATAAATAAAGCACTACAATTAAATGTTTAAAAAACTCAACCAACCTATATACCTTAAATGGGCCATGACCCACTCATAAGGAGAACCATTAATTCCTTAAAACACACAACCCTTAGTCCACATATTAAACCCACGAATATGCATGGATTAATATCATATATGGGCTCTCACCCATTCACCTATTGGAAGCTAACCCTTGGTGTATATATATATATCCACCAAAGCAAAGCCCACGTAGTAGATATAAGCTTTAAACCCAAAAACCCATGATGACAAACCCAAATGCCCATTCGAACCTAGCAGTAGCCTAACCCACATACGTGAATGACGTAGCACGAGGTTTAGCTTTAGGGTTTTATAAACAATATATGGCTAGCGGCCGTAAACAGGGAAGGGACAAGTAACGTCGGGAATGTTTTAAAGCCCCGCCATCTTTGAGCTTCGAACCCTCTAGAAACCTCACCTCTATATAACGTTCCCTCTGTCGAATGTGCATGGGCTATTGCCATTGTGTTCAAGGGAAGACTCTACGACAGCGTCGAGGGGAGCTCAATCCTTCTGCTTGCATTCTCTTCTTCCCGTTATGTTCGAACAAGGCTTGGGGGTCTTCTTCCTCTGCTATCTCCTTCCTCCTGCAAGAAGGGAACGTGTTCTTCATCCTTTGCCTCCTTCACGTCCCCGATCATCGTTATTCAACTTAAAGGTAGGTGTTCTCAAGCAAACGAAGCCCAATGTGTAAAAAAGTGAGATACATGCATATAGGTCATGCGGTAATGTTTTCCATGAGTTTTAGCATTGTATTAGTGAGTTTTGTAAATAGCGACCACCCTCTGGGCGTCAATTGATGAACGATAGTGCACAGAGTCGTGAATTGAAAATTTTTCGACAGACCCTTGGTCGTCCATTAATCCGCGACCATAGCCATGCCGCCATATCTTTTAACATGATTTAATAAATAAATATGCTTAGAAATTAAATAACTATGTAACCTGATGCTAAATTTAATGCACGAACATGTTTTTGGAACCTGTATATTTTTCTCTACCTGTGCATGTCTTTACTTTCCTGATTTGATAAACTGAAAATACCATGTGTCTATGATTGTACCTGTCCGATACGTGGCATCAGACAAATAATGGGCGAAAGTCTCATAGTCGCTAATTAAATAATAAACACCCCTATACAGTGGCATTATTTGCAAAAATATTAGTAAAAAGGAAAACATCTGGAAATTCAGATTTTGCGAGCTGGCAGTAGACGTTAATTAATGAATAAGCTCCCTTTTACAAGGTCGCTAATTGTAATTAATTATATTGATTTACTGAAAATTGTTTGAATTAACGCCTGTGCATAGTGTCTTTAATTCTTATTATTTTCAATAAAATTTAGTTATGAATATGATTGAGCGACTACTCAGAAATCCCCTATTCCATTAAATGGCGACCTCGGGTTAGGTGCAGTTTCCTCTCTCACAGATTTATGGCGTTTCTCGGCCCATACCGCAGGTCTATGGCACTGTGTCTCAGTCCGTAGATGCAGTCCCACGTTTTACGTTATTTTCCGCATAGCCCCTAACTCTCGGTGATGATTGAGCCCTCCGCGGGGTATTCCTTCCTTCGGACTGATGATTTCATCATTGGGACCTCCGTAAGTCTAAGCGAAGCCTTGGATTCCCCCAAGGCCGCCGAGCAGGTTGTACCCTAAAAAAACCCTGGAATCCAATTGAATGTCACATCCCTCTGGAGAAACGTGGTGATCCATCCCTCACATGGTGCTGTCCCGGGCCCTTATGAGTATTTCCTGTGTCTCTGGAATAAGCGACCATTCCAGAGGGCACTAATTGAATGGGCGCCCCTTGAGTATTCGCCAATTCTTCTGTTTCACAGAATGGGTGCCCCTTTCCAGGGCGCCAATTCTGAAAAAGATGGCACCCAGGAGCGCGCCAATTCCACCCTGTTTTCTTGGCTTGTCACGAGTTTCATGAGATTTTTATCATGGTCCGGCTTTATGTAAAGTTCTATCCTTGATCTCCTTAACTTCCGTGAATCTATCTTATCATCCTACATGAGCTTATTCCTTGAAATTCTATTGGCTATAACTAGTGGATGTCTAGAAACTTTACATGACTCAATGCCTGTGCGTATAGGGCCCGGTTTGGTCCTGGGAGGAGCACCCGAAAGTACTTGTGTCCATGGGAGTTGATTGACCACGGTGTGACATTGTACCGGAGTACTTGTCGTTCTAGATATAAGGCCTTCCACTCACTCTCTCGTGATAATACTTGCGATTACTCACGTGCTTGACTTGACTTGCGTGGCCCAGAACGGGCGAGTACTTGTTTGCTTTAAATAGCCAAATTTCGTGACAAGGCTTATTATTTACATGCTTGAAATACTTGATAATATCTCCCCTTGAAAATTAGTGCAAACTCTTGATAGTTCCTTATTATTACCTTGACATCATGAGTGATTCATCTTTAAAGTTCTTGACATCGTGATCGTTCATCATGCATAGCCTTACCTACATTGCACATAACATGTAACTACTTAAAGCATTGCTAGTTCTTGAGATATAAATCCTACTTAACATTCGCTCACCAAGTTTTTCTCCACTTTTCAGGTAACTCGGATAGCGACAACCAATCGGAGGGGAATGAGACTGAGTGAAGAGTGTAGAGCTTCTGAACGCGGAGCCATCACCTAGTCGTGTCTAGTCGCGTCTTGATCTTTTCTTTGGAGTCCCTTGTCATAGTACTTCCTTTCAGTTATGTGAGTCATCATGAAAATATGTTAAGGCTTGTAGCCACATGGATGGTTATGGATCATCATCTTTATGGTTTTGGATTATCACTATTATGGATATGTGGTTAAATTGTGGAATTGGATTATGGTTATTATTATTAATATCTTGTTATTTGCGTACTCTGTCTTTGTGTCGAATTTCCTCGTGCTCTGATTGACATGATCGATATAAACTCGTCACGTGTACCGTGTTCCTTCCGCGCTCGGGGCGTGATAGAGAGATTGGATTGAGGAAGAGAACATACCAGAAAATATGAATAGGAGGTAGAGCAAATGATAGAGAGCAAGGAAACTCGGACACCTGCAACCTGCACACTTAACAAACGAATTATACATGTCCTCAAGACAAATAGACAGAAAGGAACAAAAAGAGAAATATTTTTAGATTTTGCAATTTTTTGAATTTTTTTAACAATATCTGATTTTTTTTAAGATTTTAAAAAATATTTATTTTTTTTAGATTTTGACAATATATGATTTTTTTGGACTTTAAAATATTTGATTTTGTGAGATTTTGGCAATATTTGATTTTTTGGATTTTGGACATATTTGACCTTTTTTGGATTTTGAAATATTTGATTTTTTGGATTTTGACAATATTTGATTTTTTTTAGATTTTTGACAATATCTGACTTTTTTTTTAGAATTTTGATTTGAAATGTAATCTGCAGCACCTAAAGACAGGCTCGAACTATTGGCGAGGGATCGTCGCTCCTCCCCATTTCATTAAAGATTTCCCTTGAGCAGGGCATGCATGTGAGGGTGGCTTACCACAACCAACCACCTCTAAAGAATGGTGCCCCTACTAAGGCCATACCCGGGATACAACCCAGCCTAAGAGGGAGAAGCAGAAGAAAAATTGGAGACAAGCTTTATGCAGGATGAGAGACATCAAGATCTGAATTCCTTCTAGGGCACTACCTCTCAAAGATACAGTCTGTTACGCTAGGGCTTTATGTCTTTGATTTTGAGACCCATATTTATAGGCACGCATGCGACTGGGCTCATGACGTCCCGTGGGGAACTGTTCTGCCACTCTTTCCATGCCTTTGTTTTATAATTTTAACATTGAATGAATTTTTTATAGCCCTTATTGGATAGACATATCATGAAAGCTCATTTTTGAGGGTCAAGACTGCCCCTATTTGTGACCACTCTCGTATTAGAGAGCGCCTAGGTTGGTCATCTCATCCGTCCATCTCTTGCCCCTACATTTGGCCGAGCGGAGAAAAGAAAAGGCCTTGGTGCATACCCATGGTATGGCCAAAGTAGCAACGGTGTTGCTCAAAGGAAAATCGGTTATAGCTTGATGTGTAGTGTGTGAAAACCCATACTCAAGGTCACCCTCAACGATCGGGGAAAGAACTAGACTCCCAGCGCGGAGCTATCACCGGCCTAAGATGCTGCAGAAGTGAACTCATTTGACCAAACTAAGACTTCTTAAAGCCACTCAAGCATGTCGAGGAACCAACAATGCACAAGAATAATAGTGATAGAAATAATGGCATGTTCTTGCACAAAATAAAGATACCTTGCAAATCCATGGAGTGAAAAGCAGCGTCCTGAAGCGACCTTGATCATCGAGCTTCGAGCAGCACGAGCTTTGCATTCCTTGCTTGTTAGGATAAAATGGAGAGGATGATAAGGATTGAAGATTCCTCAACACGAAGGAGCGGTAGACACCAAACTAGACGAAAAATGATTAAAAAGGAAGAGAGACGAGCGCTAGAACTCCCTCACTAAGGCACAGAGACCCTGATAACAAGGAATCAGATGCAGAATAGACAGAGATCAACTGAGGTCAAGGCGGCCTAAATCCTTGAAAACAGCATGAAAAAGGGTGACGACCCTGAAAGGGTGAAACAGAGGGAATAGAAAGATTATGAGATTGCTGCGAAGATGAAGAAGAAGAAGAGTAATCATCCAACGTGAACGGAGAAGAAGAGTTGTGGACATCTGATAGGGTCGGAGAAGAAGAATCATGGACATCCGACAGGGTCAGAGAAGGAGAACGATGGTCATCCGACAGGGTCAGAGAAGGATCAGAGGCAACACCCGAGAGTCCCGTGGAAGAAGAATCGGGTGATGGCTTAAAATTGGGATGAATAGATGACATAGGCCGAGGCCTAAAATTGTGAGTGGGTGGAAAATTCGGAGGATCCGAATGGGAAGAAGAGGAATAGGGGTTTGCGGACCTCGAAAAAGAGGAGAAAATCATAGAATTAGGATTGGAAGAGGGAAAATAGACCACCCAAGGGTGGGAGCTGAGTAGCAGAAATGATGAATGGAAAGAAGGGGAAGAGGAAGTGGTGGCCCCTTGAGTGCAGAACTGACGGCCCTTGTACTTGCGTCGCCTCTTCTTCTTAGCAAAAACATCTTGGAAATGGACCCGCCAGGCGCGGGCTCGGACCTTCGGGCTTCTTGATCTGTAATGTCTTCTCAAATAGCGAGACCATCTAGTAGTCGGCCTGGCCCGATTGTGGACATGCAGCTTTGCTAGGGCGGTTGCCCCTAGGCACCCTGTGCTAATGTCGTGTGGACATTCTTGAACAGGTAACTCCTCAAAATGTTGAACATCACGGAACCACAGAGTCTTGTCACTCGACACCAAGACATGGAGATTTGGCAACTCCACTTGGTGGTCAGCCGTGAAGCACAACTCCCTTGATAGAAGAGACGGATGAGACTTAGGGAGGGTAATGCGCGGCGTTGACGTGGCCGGCCCACTAACAAACCGAGGGAGATGGCATAAGGTGCATAGAATATCCTTGGAGAATGCTGAGAATACGACCAATTTCCCCTTGAATATAGAATGC